>NDFZ01005337.1:90897-206300 GCA_002192655.3 Mamestra configurata
GTTTTACGGTTGGCGAAGTTTATAGTTACTATCCCAGCGAGCAGCGCATCGGCAGAACGTTCATTTTCATCCTTAAAACGTATCCACACCTATTTAAGAAACACACAGAGTCAGCAACGACTCACAAATCTATCTTTAATTTCTATCGAAAAAGAATTAATGGTCGAACTACGACGCAAGCCTACTTTTTATGATCAGGTCTTAAAATCATATTTGAAAAAAGATAGGCGCGTGGATTTAATTTATAAATGAGTTAGTTTAATTTAACTTTTTCACTGCTGTAAAACCCGTAGTTAACTTATTATATATATTTATATAGCAGCGAATCACATGAATGAGGGCCCTTGAAGGCCACATCGGATATCTTGCAAGTGATGTGTTCTAACTATCACCCACTTGGATAAGATATTTGGGGTGGCCGAATCTTTCATAATTTGCATCGTCAGAATATCGTGATTTGAACTTTGAAGAATCTGGTGAGTTTTTTTTTTGTTATCTGTCCGTTTGCCTACCCTTTCTTGAGAGCCACCGCACGCCACTGACTTTCAGTGCTTAAAAGCTTAAACTTATATTAACTTACTAGCTTTTGCCCGCGACTTCGTCCGCGTGCAATAATTACTTGGGGCAGACATTTTGTTTTAAGATTATGAAGTTTAGTAAGGTTTCAGTCAATACTGCTACTGAACAGAGAAATAATAGATAGATATAGATAGTTTAACAAAATGTTCAACGTGATTCTTTAAATTGGCTTTTTTTTTTATAAACCGATTGACACGAAACAAACAGTATCTAAATGTTAAGTGAAGCATACCACAATGAATTAGTGAAAACCACATCTAAATCGGACTAGCCGTTTCTGAGATTACCGTGCACAAACGCACAGACAAACAGATAAATAGACCAACAGACAAACAGACAAACAGACGAAAATTCTAACAATCATTGTTTTGGGTGATATTTGCGTTGATAAAGGTCCCAATAATATTTTTTCTCATATCTTCCATGTACAGACAGCGATCCGTTACATTTTTATGATATGTATAGAAGATGATGTAATGTACTTATAGGTAAGAGACTTTCCTATTGATCAGGTAAGTAGCTCACTGACCAAATGGCCATAAATTACCTATGTATATTGCAATTTAACTTCCATACTTTGTAAATCGCTGCAGCCTAGGTTATCTGTGTGTCACTGATATTGTACCCGTTAAGGTGGATACTGACCGGTGTTACCGGGCGTAATGTAACATGATACTAAGCGAGCATTCATGCAGTCAGTTCGTGGAAACGAGCACAAACGCGTGCATGTTACTCTGATTTTAGGACATGGTGTATCGTAACATGGTCGTTGCGAATGATACATTACGGCCCGTAACACCAGCCAGTCTTTAAACTCAATCACAACTAAGTTTTTTCACTTGCCGGAAGTTGAAATTAGCTATTTAGGTACCAATACCAACCACAGAGTAAGGGACGCCACGCTCCGGCGACGACTAGACTCGCCATTGCTACTGTTTTTTTTTCCTTTATGGCAATGGAGCCGATAACGATTTTTCAGGGTTCCGTATGTCAGAATTAAAAAACGTAATCGTTATTATTAACTCTGTGATAGTTTCAAGTATATTTTTTCATAAATTATTAAAATAATATTCTATTGTTAAAAATGTATAAAGTATATCATATGTACACTAGATGTAGCCAAAGCAGTCCGTCCGTTACTGAATTGGAAATCTCCTGGACCGGACGACTGCACAACTCCTGGCTTAAGTGGTATAGCAGCTCACACGCGCTACTGGCATCTCAATTCCAGTCATACTTAGAGTCTGGGTCGCTACCACAGGTTTCTAATAACTGGCGTTACTCACCTACTCCATTAGACAGATAGGTAGTCCCGCGGAATCCAAGAATAATAGGCCGATTACTTGTTTATCGACTTAAAATCTATAAACTTCTTACATTCATCCTGACAGCGAAAATTAATGAGCACATTGAGTCGAATTCAATAATGTCCACCTCTCATAATGGGTTTAGGAAGGGGTCCCGCGGCACTAAGGAGCTACTCCTCATAGACATCGCCATAAGCCAATAGCTTCATCGATCCCGCAAGGATCTGTCGACATGTTGTATATATTATAAGAAGGCCTATGATTCTGCGCCACATACATGGCTCATGAAGGTGTTCCAGTTGTACAAAATAGATGCAACTCTACGCACCTTCTTTGAGTCATATATGAGGCAATGAAAAACAATCCTTTACTATCCAGGATATTGACCAATTGAAGGGAGTTTGAGTCCACCTTGGTCGAATCCTCTAAGCACACTGCTGGAGGATTCAGGCCTAGGCTATCGATTGAGAAGTCGTTGTAAGGCCATATCTCACCCTCTTTACATGGATAATATGAAACTTTTTGCCCCCAACAATTTGCGACTGATGGAGCTACTGAAGGTAACTGAAACCTTCAGTAGTGCAATCAGGATAGAATTTGATGTGGACAAATGTGCAGTCATGCATGTAAAGAAAAGGGAGATTTTGGAATCTGAGGGAACTCAACTCTCGGATTCCATACAGGTTAGATCTCTCAGCTCAATCAAAACCTACAAGTATTTGGGTATTTCGGAAGCGTAGAGCATTAACGGAACTGATATGAAGCAATCACTCAGGGAAGTCAGGGAGCACTTCTTTGGCCACCCGAAAAAAGTTTTAAACAACATTTTGTCGGGCGGAAATAAGGCGCCTTCAACGGTTGGGTCATGCCCATGTATTAATGTACACTTTTGGCATACTCAAATATCTCGACGCCCTGGATAGGAGGTTTATTCCGTACACTGCTGACCGCAAACCGGATGCACATTCCACGATCGTCGGTGATGAGACTGTACAAGTGTGGAGGTCGAAGCTTTTTAAATGCCAAGACTCTCCACAACCCTGAGTTGTGCAGTCTCAGAGAATATTGACTCAAAGTCGATGTGGGTGTGGATGTACCAAGATGTGGTCGCAGTGGACAAAGGACTCACCTCGTTGTCCATGGCTAAAGAGAACTGGCGCAAACCTGTGATACCTGTTGATACTTACTACAGATGACCGCAAGGAGGTATGGAAAGGCAAAGAGCTTCACGGGAGCTTCTACCGGGCTCTTTATGGGCCCGATGTAGATTTCTCAGCGTTGGTGGCCTGGCTACATTTTGGCGATCTCTTCGGGGAAACCAAAGGTATGTGCGATTATGTACGAAGTTATCTTGACGAATAACTACCGGAGGCATATTATGAAGGTCGGGACGGGTGACTTGTGTTGGGCATGCCACCGTCCGGGTGAGTCCATCAGACATATTATTTCTGGCTGAGTACTTGCATAGGCATAACCAGGTGACCAGGATTATCCATCAGCAACTTGCTTTGAAATACAAACTTGTGGATTTTGAGGTGCCGTATTACAAATATGATCCCGACCCAGTTCTCGTAAATGACTATGTCACGTTGTACTGGGATTGGTCTATCATCACTGATAGGACTACTGTTGCCAATAAGCCTGACATAGTGGTGATAGACCGATTAGCGCGCCGTACAATGATAATCGATGTTACCATCCCGCATGACAAGAACCTCGTGAAAGCTGAGAAAGAGAAACAATTCGGCACACAAGGTTGTCGACATGTGGAATGTGGACTCAGCTGTCAATGTGCCGATTGTCGTTACGGCCAATGGCCTGATGGCCAAATGCTCCGACGACCATCTGTCGAAGCTGGCGTTACGCGGTTGGGGTCTTAAGTCTAAATTAAAGGGCTTGATAAAGAAGGCAGTACTCATCGATACGGCTCGAATTGTGAGGCGGTTCTTTTTTCTGTAGCCCTAAGCACTGGTAGCTTGGACCCTGCTCCCGACACCGGCAGACTACTGCTTTTTAAATATTTTTTTAAGAAATATTTAAAAATGTAATTTGTATGCCAGTGAAATGAATAATGAGAATAATAATAATCATTTATTTGCATAAAACATGGTATAAAATGGTATTACAATAAATAAAAGCATGAAAGCATATTTTGCTAAGTTATAGCATGTACAAATTGTAGGCAAACCATCTACAATAGTAGGTAATGAAATATATCAACATTTATGAACCTTAAACTCTTATAAATTATAGAAATTTAAAAGAGGTTATGCAAGTCGTAGGAAGTAGTTAAGTGTTCCGTATCCCATTATCACTGCCTGGTTGCAGAATTTGTTCGAAAGATTCACCGCGACCCTGGAACGCAAAGGGCTTTAGAACGAACACGGACGGGTTTTATTCAGTAAGAATCTGTCACGCACTTCCACTCCACTGAGAGCGAAAGAAGTAATTTGATGATTTCTCAAACTTAAGAAAAAAAAAATCCCATTACCAACCCGAGGCTCATGGGTGGACGGATATTAGTTAGCTAAATACTATATTTTATAATGTCAATATGAAGGTCAACGGCGGGCAGTCATCGCGCTTACCGCTACCATACAACTTGACTCGCAGCTCGCGCGCTGCAAGCGAGCAGACCGCGTGCTTACAGCGCGCCGATCGCGTGCAAACTGCGCACCAAGTGTAAACCGAGATATTATGAAAACGTGCAAGTCCTGGGCGTGTTCAAACACAAATGCTACATAACAACTGTGTTCACGGTGACAGCAAGTTCCTCGCGGCCAGCGCGCGGACTGCGAGGTTGCACCTCACGGCCGGCGCACGGACTGCGAGCTTGCACCGTAGCGGACGACGCGTAGTCAGCGCACTGGCGGCTAGGCGTAGCCTAAATTCGAGGCGACGCCATGCTGCAGCTGTGCAGTTGCGATGCCGGTATAATGTGCCATGACCTTTAGACGACAAGTCCTTGTTGTCGCTCATCTGAAAGTGACCCATGTTACGCAAACAATTTTCTAAAGTAGTAGTTGTCTTCGTAGTAAAGTATTGAGTTATCGTTTTAGCCTTAGCACTTTACCGCTGTGAAAGAACTGACTTTTGGAGGACTGTGGTACGTAAAACTGTGACGCTCAAAAAGTGCTAGCTCAGCCTAATTTGAATAAATGACCTTTAATTTTTATTTTTGTGCTCTCACTTCATGACTTTTTTTTCTGCAAAACATTAATTTTTCGTACATCTCCTTCTAAAATAAACATCCCTTGATGTCTCTTAAATAGCTTGTAAACAAGTAAAAGGAAAAAAGTCGTTTCCGTTCGTCACTCACTGAATAAGATTACGCAAATGAGACTTCTGACTGACGTGCCCATTAAAGTTATTTAATGTCCACTTAAAAGACATTAATTGTGCTAATTTATGTGGGTAACATTTTTTTACTTTAGAAATTGCTGTAGTGTACCATGCTGTATTGTGGCTTCCCTTTTGGGAAGTTGCGGGATTTCATATGTATGCGGGATGTGATATTATGTGACACACACATAATACCTATTATGGGTATCCTTAAACTTTGTTCTAATTAATACACCAATACGAATTATATCGATGTATTCATCAAACTTTTTTAGTAAAGGTCGAATACTATACTTATTGGATAAAATTCGCAAAGCAACAAAAGGGTTTCAATTCAATCAAATATCGAGTATGTATACTCCCCTCAAATTTCCCAAAAATGTTAACATATACATATCATTATGAATCCTAAAATATACCTAATATTACTTGATAGAATATGCACCTACCCACATGGGTATCCCTGACTTATCAACAGCTCTTTTCAATTTAGGCAAGGCGGTATCCGTCCCAAACCTTTTTCAGGGGAACCTCAATATGGCGCCTTCTTTGTGAACCATCCACATTTGTTATACCTCATAAATTTAAATAAGTACCTCTGGAATAAGTTTGAGTCTACTCGTTGCTTGGAACGGAAACGTTGCATGATTGGAATTGCGGTTAAAAGGTAAGGAGTTGTTCGGAAAGTTTGCTGAACTTAGGATGACTGTCCTCGAGGTACACTTGTAGCTTGGTCACTTATGTAACCACCGCCACTTAAACTAAGTATATTGACCGAGGAGACAACGCGATGGCTTTCATTAAACGTCGGAACAAACACATTTCGCCGGTTTAGGTGAACATAACTCAGTTAAACTCATAATATTGATGGTTCAATATTATGAAACAGTATAAAGATTTGCGTCGGAGCCCAATTCCCATAGGATTCTGCTCTCATAATATTTATTTTAATGTTACCTTAATATTGCGGATTGTTGTTTTATCTTATTGATAGTCGAACATGTATCCACTATCTTGATAATTTAAACTGCGATTTGTGTAAAGGTTGTACTTTTCCTGGTATCTATCTATTTTCGGAAAGTCATCATAATCATCATCATCATCTGTCTAGTTTTTTTATTTGCTATATGGATTTATTGGCAAGTGTATTTATAGTAGATCATCATCATACACGTCATAATCAAATAAGTATTAAATATTTTTTCAACTCTTAATTAAAATATTGATACTCACTTTCTAGGTAACAAAATAGAGGTAAATATTATCTTGACCCTGGTGTGCACCGAGTTGGTGGCGAAGAGGTACCGGCAGCGGCGGTGCGGCGGGTAAAGGCCTGGGTACCCGGGGCTGGCCAGCACGCAGGACCCGGGGCCCCGGCACGACACATCTTGGTATAACCAATCGCAATCTGTGGAGAAACATCGTGATTAGGATCTTTTCAGTCAATCAAGATATTGTATAAAATTTTACAAGCTGGCATGTGTGACTTCATCCGCGTGACTTACGGTCGGTCTCAATAACGTATCTACCTTGACAGCTACTCATCTGCCTAGCCTTTTCCCAACTATATTGGGGCTTCCAGTCAAACCGGATTCAACTGAATACCAGTATTAGAGAGAGTTGTTAGAGAATGCCTTGATGCATTAAGTCCGCCCATGTACCACTATTGTACATAAAGTTTAAATAAATAAATAAATTTTACGTGGAGCGGCTTGACAGCTACTGTTGGTAGCTAATTTGAAATTGAAACCGGCCGTTAGTACTTCCCCCCTTTTATTGTAAACTAGCTTTTGCCTACGACTTCGTACGCGCATATCCCGATTTTTCCCGTTCCCGTTGGAATTTCGGGACGAATTATACATTTAAACCTTCCTCTTGAATCACTCTGTCTATTGATGAAAACGCATTAAATTCCGTTGCGTAGCTACATTACGACCTGTAACACTGGTCCCAGAATTGGTAATTAAATCTAAAATATTAGTTCAATTCAAGTTATTAATTGTTCAGCTATATATTTTAGGAGTTAAGCAATATTTTTTTTTTGGTTGTATGGAATTTTTGTTTTCATAAATTATTTTCATTCTCACGAAAATAATACATGACTGAGCTTTTGAGAGTAAACTATACTTACTGCCTGTTGGATTTAAAAATATTAAGAAATAATATATAATAATAAGAATAGCTTTGCAGTAAAATTAAAATCAGACACATTAAACATTTTAATGAGAAGTTGTTACAGAGCACGAGATTTATTCCGCTACTATAAATGGGAAAATTACTGAATTTTTTATTAACACGCATCATTCAGTACGAATAATTTCCAGGATTGAGTTACAAAAATGAGTGGCATTCAGCTCAATCACGCCGATACACTGCTGAACTTTTGATCGTGTAGCAATTTTATGTTGCAAGTTTAACTTAACTACTTAATGACATATTTTTCGCGCTCCATCATCTTTTAAAAATCGAACTTATTTATTTATATTTCAAGGATTAAATTCTTAAATAAATAATTAATTTGATAAAAATATAAAATTAGTGAAATACAAAACTGAGTAGATCAATCTACTCGGTTTTGTATTTCGAATTGGTATTTGATTATTTTATTTTATTTCATTTCAACCTGGACCATAGAGTATTGTTCGTTTTAACGTGTCCATGTTAAATACTATTCAGCTAGGGTTACATCATTGTGAACGAATGATGTAACCCTAGCTGAATAGTAAATTTAAGAATATTGTTGGACTAGGAATAATCTAATTCCTTTTACCTTCCACTCAAAGAAAGTGGGGAACCAAAAACAAAACCAGGAAAACTACATAATACGTTGTGTATTTGATATAATAACAAGTAAATTATGTATAAATATATACCATTATGTTATGGGTTCTTTTAAGGCAATAATTATAAGGCAACGTCTGACGAGGGTATCCAACGCCCGATACACTTCCGAAAATCTTGACAAGACAGCTATCCGATAGTCGCGAGTCGGCGCCATGTTGGTGACACAACCACCCCACATCGGGACACCCTTCAGCCCTTATTGAGCTAAAGAAAGTAATAATTACTCTAATTGTCTCATGAGATTTTCTGTGCAGGAAAATATGTTCAGAAATAGAGACACGATTCTTTGAATGGATCGTTCATTACCATTGAAACCGTGTTCGATAGAGTAGGAAAGCTAATATATACGAGTAAATTGGAATACCTCTAATGGATGTATTGAATTGCGATTTTCTTGCAATTTAACAACACATGCTCATTCAAAGAAAAAACTTATTAAATACTAAAGAACTGCAGTACTGCATAAGAACCACAGTAGGTACCATGTGCTACTCAGTTACAAGTTCTTACTAAGAAAGAGTTAATTATTTCTTTTGTAAAAATTTCTTATAAATAAAACCGGCCAAGTGCGTGTTGGGCCACGCACAGTGAAACTTTTTTTTTCCTACTTTATTTTATCACTTTGTCGGTGTGATTAATATGTATACCCATACCAAATTCTAACTTTCTAATGCTAAGCCTCTCTGAGCTAAACCGCGGACAGACGGACATTGCAAAATTATAAGGGTTCCTTATTGACTACGGCACTACCCTAAAAAAGGAAGAATATTGTAATAGGGCCGTGCAGTGGGACAGAACATCTAAAAAAATATGAATATATGGTAAACAGAACTATTTCATTATTTAGGAAAATATCAGTTTTATATAAGCTAAACACATAGTTGCCAGCGGTATCTCCCGCACAATGAAAACGTTATGTCTGCATCGAAAACCCTGTAGGTACCACAATAGGCTAAGGACGTAAAACCGGAAGCCACTATTATATCACTACAATATGGACGGAGGAAATGGTCATCTGCTTGTTAGTGAGCCTCCCACAGATGATCATCCTGAGGAGGTTGGGAGGATAAGGCTATATATAGAATAGGAAATCATTTCCCAACCTTTATTCGACCTGTCTAATTAGCAATAATTCAACAGCAAAACAAAAGAGACTAAATACTGAAACAAAACATGACGGCCACATTGTAAACGTGAATTATTCCGTGAATGGCAGCCATAATTTTTCTTGAAGGGCAATTTTCGGCACATTCATAATGATTTCATGTAAAAATTTGTACGCTTAAAGAAAATTGTAAAATAAAACTGGGAAATGCGCCTTTTGAAAGATCCTAAGCATCCTTTGAGAGCCGAGTTTTTACGTAAATACTTGGTGTAAAGTTTCGGAATTAGGCACTTAGAATTAGGTTGAAATCTAAATAGTATCTAATAATAATTATCTTGCTTACTAAAAAAATACCAAATCCCAGTTCCCACCTTGAGTTTTTCTTTGCGTATTCTTATTAAAATACAGAAATGTTATACATATTTACCTGTGTGGGGTATCCGCGAGCCGCCCCTGGGGTGAAACCCAACGCCTTGCGTATTACTTAGCGACGTGAAACTGAAGAACGCGAGGAACTGCGACCTCACAGTCTTTTCTGTTATCCTGGTAACAAAAGGCTGTATTAAAGGCGCTTATGAATTGTTGATGTCTGAGTAGGGTTCGCAAAAAATAAAAAGGTAACATAATACAGCAGTGCAATTCTGTAAACATATCGAAGTGAAGGCTTGGATGAAGTGATCACGAAGTGAACTGTCAATCCATGTTATCAAGATGGAATGACAGTTCACTTCGCGGTCACTCCACCTGAGTTTTCACGATGAGAGGTTTACAGAATCGACCGGCCGATCCTGGCTATTAATATAGGTACTGTTCATTTTATCTACGTCAATTTTATATTGTAGCAATTAGAATTACGAGTTACTGGCTAACGCAGGGATGTTATCAAAACTATATCGAATCGAATCAATCGAATCAATCGATATTGAATTTATCTATAACCAGCAAGTTTGTTACAAAATGATTAATTACAGTTTTTTGACTCTGCTGTGTTGTATTCTAAAAGTAGAAAACAAATAGCTGCACGTTATATCAACTGACATAAAATCATAACCTAATGGTTGGGGCGCAACGACGCGACGACGCCTGCCAGTAGCTAAGTTCATAAAATCAAGCAATTCAACGTCGTCAGCTGACAAGAGCATTTGCAGCACTCCCTGCCAACCGGCCACAATTCCGAATCGAGCATTACCGGTTCCGCTGTGACGACCTTTTGTTCCGATTCCGACTGCCGCTCACTGCCGGAATTCGCGTTTCCGAACCGAACTGCAAATGGAGATAAATTCTGAAATGCTCCACGCGGCCGCATCGCTTCACTATCCGGAAATAATGCTCATTTGAGTGCCTGCCGTTCCCATTAGCGGATGAAAATGTAATTAATAATTGTTCATTTTGGCTGGATTCATTACGACCGCGCGAGTAGACCAGATTGCTTAACGAGTTACGTTTAATGATCGATGAACCTACAAGCGTATGGTTTTGGTATCAATTATGAATATGTAGGTACTGTTATCCGTGTTCTGATATCCGTAGAGACTTGCCGCAAATAATGAGTTTATTCTGTTACCGTAACACAGCGGTCCCCAAAATATACCTTCGTGAGTACAACATTAGGTAGAATGTTTAAGGGTTGGTCGCTATTATAATAACTGCTTTCGCTGCTTTTAGGCTTATCGAAGACCTAAGTATACTAATTAAGAAGGAACAGGTTTAAAAATATAATTTTAAGAGCAACCTGTTCAAAGTTTGCTTACCTGACAGAATCAACAGAGCAACGATTTTGGAGCGTTAACGACCATTTAATTTGCCATTTAGGCTAGTTGAAATGCTGAGTTTTATTTTTGGTGCGGACTTTTCAGTCTTTTCACGCAGGCTCTTAAGCTTTTTTCGTGCAATGGGATCGTTGTGTAGAAGATGTGGTAATTGGCGTAAAAATACGTAAAAATATTTAATTAAAATCGGAACAGAAGTAACATTAAAATAATATTAACCCTATATGAAATGCCGAAAAAGCAAATTTTGAAACTAAGTTTGTCAATTCAAAAATTATATTATGTATAATTACCAGTGTTTATCGTGTTTTGTTGTTTACCGTACCTAAAAATTTTACTTCGTAAAACTGACATAATCTTTAAAGTAGAAGCGTAGTAAAAAGGATGTGATAATTGGAATCAGTTATCATTACCTGCTTTAACGTTGGTACTTGCTTGATTGTTAAAGATTTCTTTGTAAAACTCACCTAAACTCTAAAGTAGAAGCGCCGTGGTCTGCGAACAGCACGACGGGCGGCGTGTACCGCTCGTTGGCCCCGCATAGCCGAGTTTCGGCCGCGCCGCCCGCCGGGACTGCGCTTGCGCTGCCCAGCTGCAGCCAGCCTCCCACGCAGCTAGGAAATAAAATGAATTTTAGATCAAATAAATGTTCTCCCTTTCCATATTTAATCTAATCTGAATAATACCGCTAGGGTGCACTGCTGGGCAAAAGCTTCCATCTTCTTCTTCCAAACATATCTGCCATGCGGTCCAGTCCTTCCGGTAAAACCATAAATATAATCGAAATCCGATCCAGCCTATCCTAAGGTGTCCTCACACCAAGCGACGTTTTTAGAGGTCCGTATCCTACATGAGATGCCCTTGGCGTGTAGTCGCCTAGTTTTTAAGTTTTGTTGCCATATCTGGAGGCTTTAATTGACTAAGGCTGTCACAGGAAAGTCTGCAGTAGCTGACAACAACCGCTTTGGTTTAGAGAAGGAACTCAAAAAAAAAAAATCTCCTTTGGAATTTTCAGTATGAATGTAAGGTGGTTATGGAGGTAGAGGAAGATCAATAAACGTTGTGACTTTTGTGAAACATGATTTGGCTTATAGAAAGTGACAACAAATAGTGATGTTTGGACGAAGATGGCGTTGGCGTTGATTGAATGTTTGGGATAAGGACAGGAGGATGGCGTACCCCATATTATTCACAAATAACAATGGTGAGGAGAAGACCACGGATAGCATTAAACTATTTGTATCTATTTGCTGGAACGAAATGAACAAAAATATGTGTTACCGCCAACGGATATATACGAAATATTGTGCACAACATAATCCAGACATATTTGTCTTGGATCCGACAGCGACTGCGGCACTCGCGGGCTGGCCACCGCTGCCAACAACGTTATAAGTATACGCTTAACTCGCATAAAAATGTGCGCCACATCACTTCACCCATGTGCTCACAAATACTAGAGATGTAACAATATCTGTAACTGTAAAATCGAGATTCAGCAAATATTCCCATATTCATAGTCAGGTAATAGTTGTTGTGCCAATACGGATATACTATGCACCTGAGCTGATAATGAAGCTTTAGTATTCGGTCTGACGCTAGTCTATGGGCTATTACAATCTTAGTTATGAGCTCACGTGGGATCAAAATCCAATCACCGGACATCATAGAGCGTGCCTAAGTCACTAATAGCTACATGATGACGTCTTGCTCAATGCCTCAATTTAGAGTTAAGACTGTAATTAATAAGGTAACTACGTCTCATAAATTAATGTCGCTAGCATCGGAACACACAAAGGCCAAGAGGAGGGACGAGCTTCATGCCTTTGTCTGTCTATAGCAAGATATCGAGTTAAATGAAAATGGAAAAACTAAAAATAACTTCAGTTGTCGCTCTCGCGCTTAAAGTATCTTGTAAAACACGTATCAAACGATATAATAATATAAATGTGGACGATGTCTATTCTAAGACGATCTTCTGGAAATATTCAATTTGACGGGACATTGATCATAGCCGTGGAGAAACCTCGGACCCGTCACACCAGATTCTTTTCCACCAATCACGTCCCGATCTATATAACTCTCATAAATGTTCAGCGAAACTATGATTCCGATCCACGGATCTGATTTTATAGATTGCTTTTTAGGATTCTGCATGTGACAAGGATTTCGACAGGTCCATCTGTGCGACTGTCACAAAAAATTTATACACCCTGTAGCGCTTCAACTTAAAAAACCGGCCAAGTGTGTCGGACCACGCACAGTGTAGGGTTCCGTAGTTACTCGTCTCCTAAACCATGCCAGAAAAATAGTAAAAAGTACTTAACTATTATAACATTACAAAATTATAAATGCAAATGGTTTTAAGTCATATTCTATGGAATTATTAGGATTTGTTTAATTACCCTGTTCCATTTTATAAGTTGGTCAACTATTACTCGTTAACTTGTAAAGTCTATTTAGCTGTGATAGTTTTCCTTTTAAATTCATTATATGTATATGCTACTACTATGATTATTATAAAAAGCTAGAAAAACGATAACTGCTACCAAGGCTTAACGAGTTAATGAGTAATAGTCGATCATCTTAAAAATGGAACTGGGTAAGTACAAAAATTCTTAATAGTTCCATAGAAAATGACTTAAAACCAAGTGCATTTATAACTTTGTAATCGAATAATGTGTGTAGTGAAGTACATTTTACTATTTTTCTGATATGGTTTAGGAGACGGGTAACTACGGAACCCTACACTGTGTGTGGTCCGACATGCGCTAGGCCGGTTTTGTATATAAAGAAATTGGCCGTAATATTAAATGCGTGACCAAAGTGGATGCAGCTGTACCAAATTATTGTTTTATAGGTATTCCAGCCTTGTAATTTAAATATTTTATGGGTAAAAGCCGAAATTAATGCCAATCGTAATTGAAGCATAATTCAAAACTATTTATGTCCAAAATATATAACCCGTGTGCTCATATTAAATAGATTAGTAAGTCATGATAGTTAAATCGGAACTTAGTTCCGTTTGTACAGGTTATTTTGAGTGGAATTCATTGCTTTTCAATTAAGCTAAATATGTAATTCAGCCGCAAAAGGAATTATAGGCTAATATTTTAAATGGAGTTAGAATATTAATATTGGATTTAAGATAATAATGCTATTTGTATTCACGAACGTTAGTAATATTTGTTGTGACTGAAAGTAGAAATTGACTTGGTATCAAAATGTGTTTACTGAAATCGTGATCTGAATAAGGAAATTCCATCGAGTTCTTTGCGTAGCAATAATATAATATTAGAATATTTTGTGGACCTGAGATTGCCGATATTGACTTGAGAATGAGAAAGTAAGAAAATAAAGGATAAGGATGTATGTACTTATCTACATCATTCGGCCGTTTATATGACACAGGAAAAGTCGGATTTATAAAACGTAGACATTTCTGTAGAAATCGTAGATATTTCTGTAGAAATATGCATCACCTTTTTACCTATTTTTCTATTCCTTCTTATTTAGGGTTCCGTAACCAAAGGGTAAAACGGGACCCTATTACTAAGACTCCGCTGTCACCAGGCTGTAGCTCATGAACCGTGATAGTTAGACCGTTGAAATTTTCACACATGATGTATTTCTAATGCCGCTATAACAACAGATAATTAAATAAAATAAAAAACAAAAGATACCATACAAGAAACATGGTTTTTTCGGCTTATGGTACGGAACTCTACGTGTGCAAGTCCAACTTGCACTTGATTAGTTTTGTTATACATAAGTAAATTGATAAATAGACATCGAATCTGTCCTGTGATGTGTGATGAATTTCTCTTCGCATAGTTACTGTAAAGATACAATCAAACACTTACCTGGTGCCATTAAACTTGCCGACGGAGACGAGCCGATACAGCTGTATCTCGACTCTCTGGCCAGCATCCGGCTGCAAGAAGTAGGAACACGCACTAGGACCCTCGATGGAAGGCGACTTGATCTGGCCGAACGTCTTGCCTGACTTGCTCTTGAGGATTCGGGAGTCAATTGTGATGTTGCACACTGAAAGAAAATGGGTATTTAGGTATTGTGTAGCGAGAAATTTTATTCTTAGGCAAACACGTACTGAAAAATACCAGGTCACATGTTTTCTATGGAATTCGCCGAAGTAAAGTTGGAGCTTCGGAACACTCAGCAACATAACGCTTGCACAGCCTCACTACTCATCCTCGCACAGCTTTGACCCATTTTCACAGCACCGCTACGCACCTACATTCCTCGCAGCTCCTAGTAACCTCGCACATCTCCGGTAGAAAACGAACCTCATACACAAAATGATAGACTGTTGAAGTATTCTAGAAACCTTAGCCTAACCTTTCTCTTTTCCTTTCTTCAGGGAACTCCCTGATAATTCGGCACGTTTTCTTAATAAAACTATCTAACCTGGACCTGTTCATAAACGAGATGAGGATCTCCCAACAATATTGAAAGTTGCTAGGTTTGATTACACTATTTTACGTCGATTAGAAGCCAGCTGATTTCATCAGATCTATTACCTAGCCCATAAAACCGTATTTATCGAGCACGTACTGAAAGGTTGAACTGCTACTGCGTAATAACAATAGTCGTTATTTTGATAGATTCATATAAACAATAGAGCACTTTAATAAACAAATGGATTATAATTGCAGTCTGTTTCGATCCATGGGTTATCATGAATTATTTTAATGGGTTATTGAACAAAATGTAGCGTTTTGTGGTGAAATGAGTTTTGTGACGTATTGTTCTCGGGAAGTATTCAAATTCTACATCAAATTGAAATGGATTTATTATTTGTCAAGGTGTTGAAGAAATCTTACTGTTTCATAGACAATGAATCTGTCATCGGATTATAGCAAACACCGCAAGTTTATAATAAATCTCGTGAGAATTAAAATTATGGTGAGTTGTGAACCTACCAATTATGTTGTGTTTTATTTTAAATGGAATGTTCTATTCCCGATTTATCACAATAAGCTACATTCTAACTATTTTATGCCTAGTTTCATTAATATTCAATTTGAGTTGCAGAAAAACAGTAGTTAAGTATTATAATAGCAAACTATTCTAATGGTATAACTTTTAATGTTATGTTCTGACGGAATTCTCTTATTCCTATTTACTGTCCAAGATTTGTTATTGTGCCGTGTGTATCGTACCATAAAATTAAAAATATTAATTTTCCACCGGAAAAGGAAACATATCAATGATAGCTTGGCGTTCTGCCAGTCGCATAGATAAAATAATTGAATTTCTTGTAACAAAGATACATCTTGTCTGAGGAGAACAGTAATTTTGTGCGGAATAAAACTGGAGGAAAATAAAAGCTAAGTGTGGTGGATACAACATGGAACCCATTAAGACTCTCATATACAACGGCCAATTAGCTGAACTTTAACATCTGTTGCGGTCGTGCTGAAGAACTGCTGAAAGGAGTTATGTCTTATTAGTAGAGGATCACCAGTAAGAACAACCTTCACCCACTTGCTTACCGGATGAAAACTATATTTTAACAAATAAAATATGTTTTTAATACACCGGTTGCCGTAAAAAATTTGGTCATGGCTATAATATGAAATGGTGAAGGACGATCTTACTTCGGATTGTAGACTATACATGTATAGTAATATCTTCTGTTGAAATAAATAACTAACTTTCATGTTAGTTGTTTTGAAATAAAACAAACTGCCACTAGCATTCTGTTTATGTTCTATTATTACCAATTTATTTTCTAAGTATGTGTATGAGTGCGTAATTGCATTTCAAACCGACTTCAAAAAAGGAGGAGGTTATCAATTCGGTTGTATAAAGGTATTTTTTTTAGCTTGCGAATTATATAAAATTAATTAAATTTTCTACCTAGATTAAGGGAATTATTGCAATAGGTCGAAGTTGTGGTTGTCTAAATGAAAAGAAAAAAAATCTGTACAATTTATGTTATTTACCCCTCAATATTTTGTGTTACCCCTAATGCCTGAGTGTAAACGGTTTATCATTGAACGTGAGTTAGGTCCCGTTAAGTTTTCTTGTTCAATCTTGTGGGATTTCCTGCCACTCTTCGACTGCAGTTTTCCGGTTTTCTATCGACGCCAGAGCTCGATCGATCTTCTTCGTGACCGCCTTTTCAGCTCGTCTCACATGCGTTCAATCAGATTCAAGTCAAGCCTGAGGGCTAGCCAGTCTAGTGTGGGAATCCCGACTTCTTCTGTCTAGTCACAGCAGCGGGCATTATCGTGCATTAGCAGGAAGTCTTGCCAATAAACCCCGCGTAGAGGAGCACATGGCCTTGCAGAATGTCGTTGATGTATCTTTCTGCGGTTAGCCACTCTCCCCAACCTCCACCAGGTACGAACATCAGCTCCGTTTTTGCTTCAATAGAAATCAGCGCCCACATCATTCAGGCCCACTATATGTGATGCATGCCACTGTTTCCGCAAAATAACATTGTGCAAATCGCTCTCCCGGTCTTGTATACTCTCTTTCGACAGTCGGGCTTGTCGGTGGGCTGGAGAAAGTTTAGACCCGTGGCTGGCCTTTTTGGGATGAAGTTCGCTTCTTTGATTCTTTGCCTCACTGTCCATTCGCTGCCAACAGCAGCTCAGAGAGGTTCTCCCTCGAACTTCTCTGAGCTGCTGCTGGACATCCACGCCGTGACAGTGAATCGGTCATCTCTCACTGAAGTGCATCGCTGTCGTCCAGGTCCTGGTCTCTGAGCTAAGTTTCTTGTCTCCCTAAACCTCTTGTATGCCTTCGAGACACAAGACTAGCTCAGTTAATCGACACCTAATTATAAAAAATTGTTTTGAGCAACGCCCGATGAAGTCATTCTAGTTTATTGCTCGCGAATGTAGATGAGGCCGGTGTTTCTTTGCTGACTACCCTGAGAAGAAACACAGAAATAAACTCAGAGGTCAAAGTCCCTTTTAAAGTTCATATAATCGTACTGCTCATATGTGTACATCATAAATGGAAGCCTTTTGTAAAATTTCATGTTCCTAGCCCCAGCAGTTTCGGCTGTGCGTTGATATGTCAGTCAGTTTCCCTTATCAGGGCGAGCGAAGAGAGCCCTAACACTATCCTACAATCTACGCATTCTTGTGGTACACTTTACTGCGAAACTAGCATACCTTTATGTTTTGGCTATCACATAGTAGTTTCAAAGTCATATTTAAATGTGTTTTCTATCATTAAAATATCATTTTATGCACATAAAAAAAATACAACAATTTGTTATAATCATAATTTTATTGTAATACTAACGCCATCTATCGAAAATTATAAAACCAATAAAGCATGTAATATTTTATTACCTTGACTTTTGCTACTAACGCCTTCTGTTAGAAAACTAAAGAATTAATATAGATGCCAACAGATTGTTTACTTAAAATTATGGCTTTCTTGGTTAAGCATAAATAAATAGAGAGTAATTAATTATTATTTATTATTATTACTAGCCTACACTGTCCCAATGCTGGACAAAGGCCTCCCTCGATTCCTTCCAGCGTTCTCGATTTTGTGCCTCTTCCTTCCGATCCAGGGGTCCCGCCATATCCTTCGCGGTCTACCAGGATTCCGTGTTGCTGTTTCAGGGTGCCAATCCTGTGTTTCGCGGGCCCACAGCATGTGTGTGCGGCAGACATGTACTGCCCAGTCCCATTTAAGTTGGGCAGCCTTCCGAGCCACATCAACGATTATCCACTCTTTGCTACGACCACTAGTCGTATAAATGCGGGTGAGCGGACGCCTCTCCACAGATTAGTCAAAATATACAACCAACATTTTGTTAAAATAGACATATTTGCGTTATGCCATAATGTATTTAAAAAATAATTAGTTAATACACTTAAAACCTAATCATTAAGTATAATATTAAAATTGTATACTTAATTATACTTATTTCATCCATACTGTGTGTAAGTAAATTATAGTTATAATACTTTATGGAAATATTGTTGAGTGAACGTTAACCTTTTTTGTATTCTTTCCATAATAAAAAAATGAAATAAATTATTTGCGTAACCATAGGCCAAGATGGGGAGGATACACATGTCCATGAGCTTGCGCTTCAACGATATGTGCATAGTGCCCTTGAACAACTTCTTTATGGACCAGTAGCTCTTCCTGGCATTTTCTGTTGATCTTTATCTTGCCTTGCCTCGAAAGAGACTATTTGGCCCAAGTAGAGATATTGTTGGACATATTGTATATTCTCCCAGCCTACATGTATGTTCCTTCTGGAGCTGTTGGTCATAATTTTAGTCTTCGACACGTTCATCTTAAGTCCAACCTCAAGGCTCGCATCGCTAAGATCTTGTAGCATTTGCTGTAGTCTTGTGGATGTGAGAGAGAAAAGAAAAATATCATCAGTAAATGCAAATTAGTCAACCTCACTTGACCTATGATAATACCCTTCTTCTCCCATTTGACTGCCAGTGTCTGAAAGACTTCATCCAGGGAACTGGTAAACAACTTCGAGGACAGCAGGTCACCCTGTTTGACTCACTTAATTTCAAACATAGGATCTAATCTCTCTAACTTGATGGCAGCTATGCTATGGGTGTAAATGTTTCACAGTAGTTGTACATATGTAGGTCAGATCTATCTATTGTTTCGTGAGGGCATTGAATATAGCAGAATGTGTGACAATGTCAAAGGCTTTGGAATAATCCACAAATGCAACATATAAAGGAACTTTATATTCATGATATTTTTCGACTATTTGATTGATGGTGTATAAATCAGTCAGTGGTGGAAAGTCCTCTACGGAAGCCTGCGTCTATTTGACCAACTATGCATTTTTCAAATACTCAAGGGTGCCTAATGATCCAGCACCAACAGCCAGATTTTTAAATGAGCATGATACCTCCCTACCGCCAGGGCATATTCAAGTCAAAGAAAATTATAGTTTAAGGTACACAGTACTCACACATGTGCCGTTAATGCATGATATTATACAATAATAATATCTTCAATAATTCGTATCACCTTTCTTGTGGAGAAGTATGATATTGCCATTTCAGAAATTTGTTGGAAAGCTACCGGTAAGAAGGATGTCGTTGAGTAACCTTGTTAGGTAGAAGAGTAGTGATGGTTCACCCATTTTAAGGACTTCCGTGCATTCGCTATCTTGGCCACAGGATCGGTTATATTTTAACGGGAACTAAATTTTTGAGCTGTTGTTTAAATATTCGAGATGTTATTATGATCAGTCGGAAAACATATTGAGCAGTTATTTAATTTAATGGCGGTTGTTTAATTATTGCGACAGTAAAACATGGACAGTAATAAAAAATCAATTAGTCGGTTATTTTATCATACAATGTCAATTTTAAAAATAATTGAGCAGTCCAATAACTAAATGAGCGGTAAAAATGGTGGAATGAGCAGTTGTATATATTTAAACAACAGCTCAAAAATTAGTTCCCAAAAAATATTAAGGCAAAAATAAGATTTTTGGTTGGTTAGGTTAGGTTAAAACTGTGACCTCCTACGCTAGACACGACTTGCATTAATAGAAACAAAGATATTATTTTTAGTAGGTTACTGCTTAGAATGAGATTTCTTACCGACAAGTTCCGATTTATTACTGCTCACACCAATAATTTTTACCGCCCATTTAATCTTCCTGCTCAATTATATATTCACTGATCCATTTCATTATTTTTTATTACTAATTTTTGTTTACTTTACTGCTTAGTTTTAACTGCTGAACTAGTTATTGAACGTGCCATTTATAATTTTTAACTTACCAAAACTGCTATTTCCAACTGCCTCTTTAAATCAGTGCCTATTTTAATTTACTCAGTGCATTACAAACCTTCACTTCACATACGGGGGATATATTTTCTGAACATTAATGGCTAGATGTCAGTTGTATATGGGGTGTATCGGAAAAAAGGGTCTTATATAAAGTTATGCAAATGTCTAAAACTTTGTCCCTGTTAATTTGTTTAACGTCTCTGCTGTCTTTGAGATATTTAATCCACGATTTATTGATGCTAATTCCTTGTTTTGCTTTTTTAAGTGATTGATTCCTTTCTGAATTCAGTATTAGCTTTTTATTATAACTTCTAATATCTTTTCTGATGCTGCGCTTAACTTCTTTGCCTTTCAGCCTGTAATGTAAGTCCTATTTATTATATTTAAAACCTTTCTCTCTTCTATTATTTTTTTAGTTTCTCCCGATAGTTTTGTTTTTATTTTGTTTTACTATTCTGCTGGCTTTTGATATACACTGTATTATTTTTTCATACTGTAATTCTACATTTTTTTCTTCATTTTCTTCGTTTAAAAGATTAAAACTTTATTTAACTCGAGATTAAATTCTTTAAACATGTTATGACGGATTCTTTATTTAACTTTCAAATTTAATTCTGGAACAAATTCTTGCTATGAATTTTTACGTTTAATTTTATAACTGCACGCACGGGTCTATGATCAGAACTAAATTTTAATTGGTTTATAGCTTCAACATTATTAATAATTTGTTTGTCTGATGCAGGAATATAATCTTCTATTTCAAATTTTGTTAAATTATTAGAAGAAATCCATGTCCATCGTCTTTGCTGTTTTATTGTAATGAAACAAAATATAAGTATTCTAGTTCATTTGGGAACGGTTACAACAAAGGAATGTACTTGGTAGCTGAGCGTGGTTAATCGCTAAAAGAGAGGTGCGCGTTAAGAAACACACAGTTACATAGGGACGCACCGAATCGTTCAGAAACGAGGTTCGGTTTATGTTCATATTCCAATATGTTTATTGTAGATGAAGCCGTTACCTATACATAAGCTTTGCCCAAAAGCAAATTAAATTAGTCGGAAACCAAGTTCGTTTTGATCTCCAGAGCAGTTATTTTTTTAGGATGGAAAATTATTAAATGACCTCTTCCTCTCTGGGTGGAGCGGAAGGCTAAAAACCCATCCGTGTGTCAAGAATATATGTATATAAAAGATAGATGATACAACCATATTAAGACAAAAGTGTTTTTACTAACACAATATTGTTCCATGCTGCACTACGCCCAGCGCACTGGCGCGACGTGGCTTCAGGGGTACGCGCACTCGTCGCCAACGCCGCCTAGGCACGCACAGCCCGACAACGACTACATCTACAGGTCCACTTGACCTTTTATATATAATATAGATATGTGCTTACTGTTAGCACAATACTGCTCCATGCCGCACTGCGCGCAGCGCGCCGGCGCGACGTCACCGCACGGGCACGCGCCGTCGCGCACGCAGCACGCGCAGTCGTCGCCATCACCACCCGGGCACGCGCAGCCCGACGACGACTGCGTCCACAGATCCACTTGACCTGACAACATAAAACGCAGATTGTCCTAACTACAACTGAAAAGGAATTCTAGCGTGAGATAGATCGTAAGTAACGACCAACCCCCTTTACAAACGAGTAAGAAATGTTAATTGTTCAGAATGACTCCTTTTCAGCTACATAAATAACAAGATAAAAGATCTTGTACCTAAATTGTGGGTATATTCTGTAGTAATATTGCAATTAATATCGATCCTTTACATAATATATGATATAATACACGATATCGGTGGGCTAATATTTTTATATTTGAAATGTTTCTTTAATAATAAATATTGAAATATTTATAAATATTATTGTATGTATGTTTTAGTGAATAAACAGTTTTATAATAACGAAAAAGAAATATAAGAAATATGTCATCGAAGTAAACGAAATTGCGTATTTGCTTTCCCGTGACTTTCCAGTAGTGTTGTTAGGTTTGTGGTACCACTAAAAAGTGAAATATTAAAAATATTTTACAAAAAATACAACTGACTTTCAAATAAAAAAAACACTGCAAAGGGCAGTATTAAAATATGAAGAAACAACCAAAACAAAAACACCGACTTTCAAAATTAAGGTTTTTTTTTACTATTAAATGGCACGTATTTGACCACTATCTCACCTAATGGTAAGCTATGATGTGGTCGAAGATGGAGCACGATTGCCTACAAGTAACCTTTTCACTCTTGACCTAAAGACTTCCAGGTTGTAGCTATCAGGAAATGCAGACTGGCAGGAAATTTCACTCCTTAGCTGTACGCACAATGATAGTGTTCCCAAAACGTTTTGTGCTTGTGGGTGGGATGTCCACTATGTACCGGTGGCGCATCGCCGTACGTGTTGTGTTGTGGTCCGATGATGGAACGGACTTGTCGGAATTAATCTATGCAATTCCGTCGAACACTTCCCAAGATGCAACCGGTAGAAAACCGACAGGCTAGCAACTCGGCGTCGATGCTCAAGACTTTGGAGCCTTGACTCGTCGATCCTATCATTGCCGAAGATCCTCTTGGCGCTTTTCTCAATTGACTCAAGGGCATCAAGCTGGTATCTGTAAGATCCGTCCCAAAGATGAGAGCAGTACTCCATACACGATCGAACTTGCGCTTGATATAGTTTGAGCAGCTGTTCCGGCGTGAAGTACCGTCTCACCTACTACACCATTGTATACTTTGTAGGTTTTTTTTTATTTTGAAGTCAATTGTATTTTTTTTTAAGTTTTCTCTTTCTTACTGTAAAAATAGAAAAACCACCATAATTAAAAAGATTGCGGAATGTTTCAAATTTTTTTTTTTATTAGCTTGCGGGATAATGGTTTTCCAAGGTTGCCAGCTAACTGTCAGGAGAATGTAAATAAAAAATAATTGAATAAAGTAAGTTCTTTGGCTCGATGTTGTAGCGACAATCGTAATCCTAATACTCACTGCTGCCGTCGAGGAAAATCGGCGTCCACGCAATCTGCGCAGTGCAAGCGGCGCACGCGGCGAGCAGCAGCAGCGGCAGCGGCGGTCGCATGGTGCAGTCACCGCACACCTGGCCCCGCCCCCCTCCCGCGTTTCTTTCGCATTGGCACCCCCTCAGACGCCCTCACAACCACACACAAACACGAACACACTGTTCACACAACGCACGACTCGCATTTTTGCACAAACTTTTTCTAAAATTCTTTTTTATTTCACTATAGTTTATTGTTTGGAAATCTTCGAGATCTTCCTTTTCCTGTTCTATTGCGTGACGGATTTTGGCTGAAGTGTTGTCTGCAACAAAATATTACCTATGTTATGCCTTATTACGCTTTAATGGGCGAGAACCAAAGTAATCATGCTAAATTGATCGTTCATCTTTACGTCCAGTTGGTGCGGATTTCATTCATTTGTTACTGGAAACATACCAAACACATCGTTAATGTCTTTGAAAGCATCTAATAAAGCTAGACAATGTAAATATATGTAATGTATTTTTTTTTGTCTTTAACGAGTGTAATATTTTTTTATTACATAAGAAGTTTGGGGTGTCACCATGTCAAAGTGCCCGATACGCGGACGTTAGGTTTAGTTTTTTGGGTTATAAGTAGCTACAAGTGATTATTATCTAAGTTGTGGACTTGATTCGCATAGGTGAGTGCCATGCTCATATTTGGGATAGGTAGGTTTTGCCAGATACCTAAGATTTGCTTTCAAGAGTGATGAAGATAAATGAAAAATTAAAATTAAGTGTTCATTCACTATTTGGTAGAGAGATTGTTAGGTGCTTGTGATGGGCCAGTAAACTTATTAATTCCATAGCCATTATTGTATTTGCATAATAAGGTCCTTAATAATTCCATGATTAAAACCAGGGTAACATTTAGCACACCAAAACATACACCCTCACTCACACCCTTTTATACACACTACACCACACACATCTAGAATAATATCAAGTTTGAATATGATTTTGTTTTCTATGAGTATAACTATAATTTTCCGAATTGTTTTTTTAATTTTTTTATTAGTATTGCTTAGTTTTGCTTTGTTTTATTTAGTATTGCTTAGTTTTTTTTTTTGTTTTGTATAATATTGCTAAGTTTTTTAGTTTTGCTTTGTTTATTATTTGTTTAGTTTTCTTTTTTGGCGTTGTTTATTTTATTTTGTTTTTTTTTTATAATTAAGTTACTACTTATAATTTAAAAAAAAAAAACAGAAATAACCTACTGGGCTCGAAGAAAGGTCACGGCATCCGTGATACAGGGTAATCCTAGCACGAATGCCAAAGCACTCCTTTGGCACATTAAATGTACATTTAATTTCAAGTTTAAAATATTATGTAAGGAGATTACCTGTTAGACTATTTCTCATTATAAAGATTTACTATTATTCCATTTATTTATTTTATATTACATATTAAAATATGTTTTAATATTTCTATAAAAATATAAGTAAAACATTCAAACATATAAAAAATAGTAGCCCACCGGAATTGGGAACAGAGTCCAAGCTACCAGTGCGAACCTTGAGAGAGGAACCTCCTAACTATGCGCCGTATCCAGGAGTACTGCTTTCTGGATCAAACCCTTGATCCAGCTGCTCCTCAGATGTTGGTCGAGGCTCTTGGCAATTATGTCTAGGCCGTCACGATTATCGACACAATGACTCACACCCCAAATGTCGACAACCTCGCTAGCCAAGTCAAGATACTTAGTTTGTTTATCTTTCCCAGCCTTCACAAGTTTCTCGTCATGCGGGACTGCTATATCAACAATCATTGCGCGACGCTTTAGTCGGTCTATCACCACCATGTCAGGCTTATTGGCAAACAATTAAATAGTCCTGTCAGTGATGATAGACTGATCCCAATATAATGTGCAGTTGCCATTTTCGAGAACTGGGTCGGGTACTTTCGAGTCTACGAGATTGTATTTAAGAGCAAGTTGCTGATGGATAATCCTCGCTACAAGGTTGTGCCTGTGCACAGTCTCAGTCTCCGTTAACCGGACTAGAACAACCGGAAATAATAAGGCGGATGGATTCCCCGGGCCGGTGACATGCCCGATATATGTCAACCGTACCGTCCTTCACAATGTATTTCCGGTAGTTGTTCATCATTACTTCGTTCTTGATCGCACAGACAAAACCTTTGGTTTTCCCGAAGAGGTCACCAAAACGCAGCCAGGCTACGGACGCTAAAAAGTCTACATCGGGCCCATGTAGGACCAAATGAAAGCGTCCGTGAAGCTCCTTGCTCTGCCAAACCTCACTGCGATCATTAGTATCTAATACTACAGGTTTGCACCGGACGCTAGCCAAGGAAAGCGCGGTGAGGCCTTTGTCCACTGCTATCATATCTATCATATCTCGATGCATTACCACGTCGGCATCTAGGAAATACTCCCTGAGGCTGCATATCTCGCGGTTGTGCAGGGTCTTAGTATTTAAGAAGCCACGACCCCCAAACTTCCTTGGGATAAACAGCCTCATCACCGATGACCGTGGGTGATGCATCCGATTTGCGGTAAGCTTCCGACATACCCAAATACTTGTAAGTTTAGGTTTAGCTGAGGGATCTAAGGTGTATGGAATCCGAGAGTTGGGTTCCCACGGATTCCATAATCTCCCCTCGCTTCACATGCATGACCGCACATTTGTCCACACCAAATTCCATTCTGATGGCGCTACTGAAGGTTTCTGTTATCTTCAGTAGCTTCATCAGTTGCAAGTTGTTGGGGGCAAAAAGTTTCAAGTCATCCATGTAGAGAAGGTGAGATATGACCTGACCACCTCTTCTCAACCGGTAGCCTTGGCCTGAACCCTCCAGCAGTGTGCTGAAAGGGTTGAGGGCCAGACAAAATCACAGTGGACTCCGACTGTCGCCCTGAAATATGCCACGGTCGATCCTCATCGGGTCGCTGTTAGCTTGGATCTTTCGACATCCTGGATAGCGAAGGACATAGCGAAGGAAATCAGGAAGGTACGTAGAACTACATCAACCCTATACAGTTCCAGCACCCTCATGAGCCATGTATGTGGCACTGAGTCATAGGCCTTCTTGTAGTCTATCCAACATGTCGCCAGATCCCTTCGGGAACGACGAACCTGTTGGCTAATGGCAACATCGATGAGGAGCAGCTTCTTAGTACCGCGGGACCCGTTCCTACATCCATTCTGAGAGCCACACATTATTGAATGAATTTCAATATGATTTTTAATCTTTGCCCTTGAAATGGATGTAAGAAATTTTTAAACCGTCGGTCGTGATTGGTCTATAATTTTTAGGCACCGCGGTATTACCTGATTTATGGAGCAGGCGGATTATTCCTGTAGTTAGGAACTGGGGCAGCAACCCTGACTCTAAGGCAGACTGGAATTGAGATGCCAAGCGAGCGTGCGATCTTTTGAACCACTTGATTCAAAAATTGTGCCGCCCGTCCGGCCCTGGAGATTTCCAGTTAGGCAACGGACGGACTGCACGAGCTACATCGAATCAAATGTGGGGAGATTATGGAATCCGTGGGAACTCAACTCTCGGATTCCATAAACCTCATATCGCACCTTTAAAGTAAAACTGTTACTAAACGAAAATTTTCATGAATTGAGGTATCAATGCCATCTATCTAAAAACAGTGACTATTTTCTAATATAAAATTTCTCCCTCCCCTCCCCTATAAAATTTCATAAATTCGTTTAGCAACGGTTTTTACTTTAAAGGTGCGATATGCTTCTCTTCAACTGAAACTGACAAGTATTTAGGTATGTCGGAACCGTTAGGTATCAATGTTACTGACATGAAGCAATCGTTGAAGGAGCGCTTCTTTGGCCTCCTGAAGAAGGTTGCGCGCCTTCAACGGTTGGGTCATGCCGGTATTGATGTACTCTTTTGGCGTACTCAAATAGACTCAAACGAAACTTGACGCCCTGGATAAGGCGGGTCCGTACACTGCTTACTGCATATCAAATGCATCAAAGTCAAAGTCAAAGTCAAAAGTCATTTATTCAAATTAGGCTGAGAGCCAGCACTTTTTGAACGTCAAAGTTCTACATAAAGACAGTCCCCCAAAACGCCCGCCCGTGTTGAACTTCCTAGTGTTTTAGCTGGGAAGAAGAAGTGGCGCAACAAACTCCCCAGCAACACATCTGTCTGTTGAGTTATAAGAACTATCACTTATACAAAGGTATGTAAGTAGTCAGTATTCTTACAAAGAAAACAATACAACAAAGGTAACACGTAAAAACATAAAACTTAATAATTCGCTACTTGTAAGCTAGCACACTCCATTATGCCAGCATAAACAGACAAACTCAAGCATCAGCAACAGATTTCAGCAAATTTTGGAAGGCTACTAAGAAGCTCGATATTAGGCTTGGCCTTCCGTTGAGTGTAGGTGGGAAAAGTGAACCAGCCCATATTGCGAATATGTTCAGTGAGCATTTTAAGGTGCGCTTCCCGCTGGGCCCTTCATCTATTAGCTCTGAGGCTGGGCGTGGGGGAGGTGAGTTGGCTGTACATTTTACTGCTAGTCAAGTAAGACTCGTCTTAAAGAAAATGACAGGCGGTAATTCTCCCGGTCATGACGGTCATAGTGTTGAGCACTTGAGGTATGCGGGGGTTCACCTGCCGAGGGTCCTGGCCATGTTTTTTGCAGTGTGCATGAGTCACTCCTATTTGCCGCACGACTTAATAAAAACTATCGTGGTACCTATTGTGAAGAATGGGACCGGGGACATCTCGGACAGGGGGAACTACCGTCCCATATCTCTAGCGACTGCGATTGCTAAGGTGTTGGACGGTATGCTTGATATTTGCTTAGATAAGTACATAACATTGCATGACGCAGTTTGGGTTTCGGCCTGGGCTATCCACTGAAAGCGCAATCTTGAGTCTCAAGCATGCTGTCCAGTACTATACCGATCGCAGGACGCCGGTATATACCTGTTACCTTGACCTCTCCAAGGCTTTCGATCTTGTGTCGTATGATGTGCTCTGGGGCAAGTTGAGGGACGGGGGTGTGCCGGCGGCTGTGATCAATGTGTTTAAATTTTGATATAGCAACCAGACCAACTTTGTGAGGTGGGCCGATACACTTTCCGAACCATATAGGCTGGAGAGCGGGGTGAGACAGGGAGGGTTGACATCTCCTAGGCTCTTCAACCTATATGTAAATGACCTCATCGTCGGGCTCAGTAGCAAGCGTGTCGGTTGCTCAATAGATGGCGTTAGTATCAACAATATTAGCTACGCGGACGATATGGTGTTGTTGAGCCCGACGGCGGGGGGTCTCGGAGAGCTGCTAAAGGTGTGTGAGGTCTATGCTAATACACATGGTCTTTTGTATAACGTACAGAAAAGTGAGTACATGGTCTTTAAGGCTGCCGGTAGATGTCCTGAACACTCGCTTAATATAACTTTGAATGGCTTAAGCATTAATCGTGTCACGAAATTTAAAAACTTGGGGCATTTCCTTACCGACAGCCTTGAGGACGATGTAGACATAGAGAGGGAGCGCAGGTGTCTAGCGGTCAGAGGTAACATGCTGGCCCGCAGATTCTACCGATGCTCTGAAGAAGTTAAGGTTACGCTCTTTAAGGCATACTGTCAGAGCATCTACACTGGGAATCTGTGGATCAATCACACCAAAAGGTCGTTGGACAACCTGCGTATCCAGTACAATAATATCTTCGGGATGATGTTGGGGCTGCCTCGTTTCTGTAGTGCATCGGGGATGATCGCACTATATCACACTGATGGCTTTCATGCCGTCTTTTGCAAAAAAACGGCATCCCTGATCTGCAGAATGCGTGGCAGCCGCAATAAAATCCTGACGACTGTAGCGGACAGGATCTCTTCCCTATTGTGGAGGTCCTTGGTTCGCAGAATCATTTAATTTTAAGTTTATTTTTGTTTAATTTCCCATGTACCTACATTATGGATTTAAATTGTCCGAAATAAAGAATATTTTATTTTATTTTTTATTTTTATTTATAAAAACAATATCAAATCAAACTAAATAAGCCTCCAGACATGAAGGGCGTGCCCGCTTACACGTGCACAGGGTAGAATTTAATAAAAAAATCTGTGACTCGACGTCACAAGTGATAAACTAGGGCTACTAACTAACGAGACTGTATATCCCGTGAAAGTGTGGAGGTCGAGGCTTCTTAAATGCTATACCACAATCGCGAGATTGCAGTCTCAGGGAATATTTCCTAGCTGTCGACGTGGGTATGCATCGATATGTAGTGGCGGTGGAGAAGGGCTCACCCCGCTCTCCTTGACAAATGAGAACTGGCGCAATCCTGCGGTGCTAGACACAAACGATCGCAGGGTGGTATGGCAGAGTAAGGAACTTCACGGACGCGTTTTCCGGGCCCTACATGGGCCCGACGTAGATCAATTAGCGTCCGTAGCCTGGTTGCGTTTCGGTGCTCTCTTTGGAGAAACCGAAGGTTTTGTCTTTACAATTATGGACGAAGTTATCATGACAAATAACTACCGGAGATTTATTGTGCAGGACGGCACGGTTGACATATGTCGGGCATGTCACCGTCCGGGAGAATCGATTCGCCACATTGTCTCTGGTGGTTCTCGTCTAGCTAACGGAGAATACTTGTATAGGCACAACCTTGTAGCCAGGATTATCCATCAGCAACTTGCTCTGAAATACCCTCTTGTGGAATCGGCGGTACCGTACTACAGGTATGCCCAGTTCTCGATAATGGCAATATCACATTGTACTGGTATCGGTCCATCATCACTGACAGGACTATTGTTTCCAATAAGCCTGATATGGTGGTGGTGGACCGAATCGAGAGGCGTGCAATGATTGTAGACAAAACCGTTCCGCATGACGAGAACCTCGTGAAAGCCGAGAAAGATAAGCAAATCAAATATATTGACTTAGCTCGCGAGGTTGTCGTCATGTGGGATGTGGACTCAGCAATCATTGTACCGATAGTCGTGTCAGCCAATGGCTTGATGGCCTCAGGAGGCTATCGTTAGGCAGCTGGATCAAGGGCCTGATTCAGAAAGCGGTACTTCTGGACACGGCTCGTATTGTTAGGACGTTCCTCTCTCTTGAGCCCTGACCGCCGGTAGTTTGGACCCTGTTCCCGATACCAGTGGGCTACTATTTTATATTTTTAAATGTATTTTTTTTATAATTTTTATTGAAATATTTAAAAATATAATTGTATGTATGTTTAAATGAATACACGGAACAACAATAATAATATAATTATTTATTCATTTCTTACCACAAAAAACAGAGAAAGTAGTTAAATTGTCCACACACACAATTTTATAAATAATTTGTGGAAGACTGGTGCCTAAACTTATTTTTTTACAAAACCTGTACGTCAGGTCGCCTGGCCCCCTATACAAAGTTTTACATTATTATTGTTGTACTGGAGACGATCTGATTCGCATATATTATTCAAATAAAAATGTCATACATTATAATATTGCAATATTGATTACATCATAACTTGATTTATAACAATAAAAATATAATTATTTAGTTAGGATACATGCAAAGGAGGATATATGTGAATGAATATGGTGTATGGATGAGTCTGTGTGGTGTGTACACAGTGTGTGTGATGTGGAATTAGTGCGTTTGGTGTGGGGTACTTGTGTGTGCGTTGTAAAGGGAACAGTATGTTAGGATATGGTTTTAAATAGTTCTTCAATTTGGATATAATCTAAGGTGATAAGCCAGTCGTTTTGTTTAGGGTATGAATAGAGAGTAAATCATTCAGTCTGTTGTATAGAATTGGGCCAAGAAAAGAAAAGAAATTACGGGCAAATTTGTTTTTTACTGATTTAGGCTGGCATACATTCCTTCTTTTGCTTCTCTTGTCGGAATGCTGATAGGTATTTATAAAAGGAATAAGAGATCGTTGTTTCAAAGCAACATGGAGAGTAAGAATCTGCCGAATTGAGGGGACTTTAGAGGACTTATAAACTTCTACAGTGGGATGACGGAAAGGAAGGAATAGTGCAACTTTAAGGATTGCCCTTTGAGCCCTTTCAAGTGCTAAAAGGTAGGTTTTGGACGTTCCACCCCATGAAGTGATGCAATATGTCAGGAGAGATTGGTACAATACACAGTAAATAGATAGTAGTTGTTTGGACTTAAGGATAGTCCGAAGATATTTAACCACAAAGATAAATTTCCGTATTCTGCTAGTGAGACAATTTATATGTGCGGCAAAGTTTAATTTAGAATCCAAGGTGACCCTCAAATACTTAATATTCTCGACTTTCTGCAATTTGTAACAAGAATAATCACCGTTATGAGGGGATGAATAGGTGTGAGCGAGAATGGAGAAAGGTTGGAGTGATCACTGCGGGCTGTTTCTTAAAGAAATGGCTATATATTTGGTTTTATTGAAATTTAAAGTGAGTATGTGAGTTTTCAGCCAATCATTTATAGTATTAAACCCGACTTGAGCGCAGTTATATACCTCTTCCCATGAGTCGGCACTGAAAAGAAGCACAGTGTCATCCGCATAAGTAATAATGCGTTCATTTTGAAGAGAGAGATTGCAGAGGTCGTTAATATGCACCAGAAATAACGTGGGTCCGAGGATGCTTCCCTGGGGAACGCTACGGGAAGAGTGTCACTGAAGTGGTTATCAATTTTAACAAATTGCGTGCGATTTGTAAGGTAATCTTTGAAGAGTGACAACTGATTTCCACATATGTCATAAAAGCCTGTATTTTTATTTTTATAACAATTATTAGTATTTTTATAACAATTTTGTGCACAAACAACAAGTGTTAATTAATGTTTTTCAGTTATTTTTTTCTATAAATAAAACACCAACACAAGCAAACACATTAACAATTTCACACATAATTACACCCTTTTTCATTTAATTTTCGGGAATTCTATTATACAGAATATAAACAAGAAAAGTATTTTATCGTTGTTGTCTTTTTATACCTGCCTTTTTTCTTGCCTGCTAAATTTCTCTTGTCGATCCAGGAGAATTTCAGTGCGGTCATGTCATGTTCTCTTATTTGTACAGCTATGCACATTATACTCAGCCTCTATCATTTAATCCGTACTCTTCGACAATTCTAATTTCATAAACAATGACATTGACAACCTTTCAATAGCTGACTACTACATGTGACCTTGCCGATTGCTTAGACCTCATCCTAAATAACGAAAAACGTCTCAAAATCATGAATCAAAACATAAAAAGCATAAATTGCAACATACCAGGTTTTAATGTCCTATTAGCACAATCGAGAACTTTATGGGACCTAATTATTTTCACGGAATGCTGGGTACCGCATACCTCCAATCTTCCGGTATTGAATGGCTATAACTCTTACTCAAATAACAAAAACATCTCAGCACAGCTCCACTTAACCGAGATCGCGCCTGTTTTAATTATTCCACATATTTTCCAGGTGCGTGGACACTTGAGACACAAAACTACACTAATAGGCATCACAAAATCCATTAGGAATTAATTTACGAATAATTAAAACAGCCGCTTAACTTCAATCGGCAAAATCCCGCCAAAAACTCTCACAAGAAGTCAAAATAAGCGGTATATCGCCGTTTGCCCGAATTTTATTTACCCTAATATCATTTGCCATAATAGTCAACAGCCATAATATTATACGACGTAATATTAATTTACCCTACTCTTATTTGCTATATTAGTCACGTGCTAGAAGTTTTGTTTCCCATAGAGTCACTTACTATAACATCATTTATCATAATCATTGTAAGCCCTAATTATCACATGTCCTAATTATCACATGCCCTAATTATCACATGCCATAATTATCATATGCCATAACATCATTTTCCATCGACATTGGGTATGTAACGGTTGTTATATCAGGAGAAACTGGATGCAATCGGGACTTTAGGACACTCCGACTCGGATAGGTTAGGTTAGAAGGGGATGGCGGGGTCGTGTGAGCGAGCAAAGCGAGCGAATAGACCCCGCCATCCCCTTCGTGGTTATTTTTTTATAAACCACACAGAAGTCGACCAAGCCCACCATCAACCATGCATAGAATATTTGAAGGTTTGGCAAACGGCGTTTAAATATTTGTCTAATAATTATTATGGCATTAAAATGTTATGTCTAATAATCATTATGGCGTTTAAATATTATGTCTGATAATTATTATGGCACTTAACCCTTAATTCGACAGTGGGAAGTATACTGGACATCGACTTAAAAAAAATCTGCAGCATTATTTTTTAAAAATATTAGTTTTTTTATATATGGAATAACTTGGTATGGTCCTATATTATGGCATAAAAAATAAGTGTCAATGAGCACGTGCGCTCGGCCGATCAGTCGTCGCCGCAACGTCAGGGAGGATGAACGCGTCACGACCGCTCTCGGTAAGTCTCGATTTGTTTATTTTTAATGTTCTAAAATAAATAGTTATTTCTTTCCTGTATATTCCGTAACGTATTTTTATATGAACGTGTGTGTATACTAAAATCATAATATTACTCATAGATTTTTCGTTATGCTCTGCGAAACTTGTGTGTCCAGTATACATCCCATTGCCGGGTTCTCCAGGGTTTAATATGGTTTTGTGATGTGCAGTATACTGGACATTGCCAATGAGACAGACAACTAACAATTAGTATAATATTATGAACTAATATCTATATTATGTATGTTATATGTTATATATGATACATAACAATATTATTATTTACAGGCCTTCAAAAAAACATCACGTGCCTCAAAATTATTAGCTTTAGTGCCACCAATTAACGCTCTATCGGACGTAGAAGGCCAGACCAGCTCAGATGAAGAACCAGATTTGCACAATGGCCAGGAAATTGATGGTGCCAGTCTGTGCTGGACAATGGACATATCACCGGCACCTAATATTGTAAATACCAGGTCAAAACAAAAAAAAACCCTCAATACCAACACTCGCATTAGACACGTCAAATCAAAAAAGCGTAAGACAACCAATTACAATTGGAAAAAAGGCAAGTTCTTGCACAAGGCTGAAATAAAGGATTGTGAATTTGTTTTTGACATGCCTAACGACGACTGACCTATAGTTTATTTTCATAAATATTTTTCTGTGGATATACTCCAAGATATAGTCCATAACACAAACCTCTACGCAGTGTCGACCTTGCCGACATGCTCATAGCACTATATCGGGCTACTTACAAAAATCGACGCTGGTACACTGCCATTCTTGCTCAAATGATCGACATTTGTACAAATAACGCTTGGTTATTATACCGAAGAAATTGTAATCGGCTGGCAGTAAGGCATATGCCGTTAAAGCTGTTTGGCTGTCAATTAGCTAGAGAGCTGCAAAATAAAGGGAGATCTAGATTATCCATAAGAAAATATATGAACTGATGACAGCGTCCGTTATGACGGCGTAGGGCATTGGCCGCGCTTTGGACAATCCTATGGTCGCTGTAAATACTGCACCAAAAATAAGACTGATGTTCAATCAATCAAAGGTTGTGTTTAGTACGTAAGAGAAATTGTTTTTATGATTACCATAGCAAGTAAGTGAAACTATTAATTGTTTTAGAAAAGTTTGACTGATTAGATATTATAAACTCTTGCTTAGATATTATAAGTGTTTAAAAAAAAATTACAAAGAAGAATTACACTTTTTATGTTTTATACAAGCCAAATAAATAACAATAATGTCATTTTAAATTTTAAAATTGTACAACAATAAATATTTTCATTATACACATGCATTTTATTTTTGTTTATTTTATAATTGCATAAATAAAGATTTTATAAAAATTCTCGAACGATTCCTTAATTCGGCAATATCCAATATACTGGACATCGATATTTATAGTTACTTTATGGAGAACCTGGCAATGTCCTGTATACTGGACATGCATTTTCTCAAAATCGAGATATACTAGATTTTTTTAATTATTTTTCCTGGTTTTAGAAACATCTAACGATGACAAAAATATATAAAAAAAATAAATTTCAAGATTTTTTTCTCTTGCCAGATTAAGGGTTAAAAATATGAAAAACAATACGTATGGCACTCGTATCTTATGGTATCTAAGTTTCGGGCAATTAACAGTATGTCATATATCTTTTAGGGCAAACAAAACATTCGGGCAAATGAAATTCGGGTAAATGAAATTCGGGAATATGATGATTATGGTATATAATCTTCGGGTAAACAATAGACAACCAAAATAAGCGGCATAGCACAAGTGACAATTGACACTGACAGATCAAAACAAAACAAAAACGAATGTGTCGGTATTACCAACAAAGTTCTGTGACATGCTTATTTTTAATTAACCAGTAGGTATCAAGACACAGTTTCAAAGAATAAATACAGATAGGAAACACGCACAAACGAATACAAAGTTAGCAAACAATAAATAAATACCAATTAATGACACTACTTCTTTGTAATCCGCCTTGATCGAGTCGGAAGCCAGTGGAGACGTACTTTTAGAGTTCGAAACCGGAGGAACCTCTTGATCCAGGGATTTGCTATGCTCCACTCCAAGCGCGACGACCTCCTCAAGACTGAAGACTCGGCGTCGCTTTCCATCTGGAAGTTTGACGTCGATATTGCCGTCCATGGTCCAAACGTTCGTCACGCCAAACAGTTTGCGAGCTGACGTAAAAGTAGACTGCCGTTGTCGACTGAAGAATTCAGACTTCACGTAAGGAGATCCCTTCAACTCGACAACATCAAACCAAGCTTAGTCTGCAGAATGGTTGCCACAGTTTCAAGAACTCTCTCACCTGGTTTCTCTGGGACGCTGCCAAGCAACAGAAACTTTTTCCTGTGACGCATCTCTATCACGTCTACACTCCTGCTCAAATCAGCAATCTGTAGCTGCGCTGAGGACACTCCAAACATGCTCCTTGAAGATGGTGAAGTCTTTGTGAAGGCTGCTTAAGTCAGCTCCTGGTGGTGTGACTTAAAGGTGTGCTTCAAAATCAGCCATCCTCTGGTTTAGTGACATTATAGGCATGTATGGGTCTCTGCAATGTCAGCTATAGTGGTCATAAAAGTGACTGTGTTTCAAAGACTGTGCCAAAGTTCGAAGTGACTTTCAAATGCAAATTGCAGTGTTTATGGCATAAGGATACTACTTGCCCACATACGAAGAAATTAAAATTATATAATTTACTAATTAAAAGATAAAATTATACAGAGCGTATGTGTTTACTTTTTATGCACCTACCCGCGAAAGGTTATTGCAAAATATAACAGGTAAGATTGAAGGACAAACTGAACTTTGTTGTTGAAAAAATGTTCTCTCATACATCAATGTCGCTGTCAATCCTTCAACCGAAAACATAAGTTTGTAATCACTAAATATGATTTTAACAAGGTTTTATTTCACTTGCACCATTCGTATGTTGTATGTAAAATTTTGCATACACCTTTAATTCTGATATTGTAATAATTTCAATATGGCCGCGGCTCCAAGATGGCGGATTACATGTTTTTTCTCAACCCCCTTTAATATGGCTATCAAACGACAGGGCTTGAAGCTAAAAGCTTGTTTTTGTTTTTTTAGGAAAATTTATTTAAATGATAAAACTACAAATTCCCAATTTTCAGACTTTTATTGTACTTGTAAGATCTAGACTCTAGGTCAACGGGAAGTACCCTATAGGTTTTGATTCCCTTGCGACGGTGCATTAACGGCCTTGTCTTTAGATTGTGTAGACTGAGGAGTTTGATTTTCCCACTGCTCCAAGGGGGGCAAGCCTGAGTATTTAATAATAATTTCAGCTTGATTCCTCCACGCAGTCCTGAGAAACCGGCCAAGTGCGAGTCCTACTCTCACACGGAGGGTTCCGTACCATAAACCGAAAAAAAACAGGTTAAAATTTAGTAACGTTTCGCAGGAGGAAGGATATGGGAGGGTGGTCCCCTCTCCCCCCTGGCACTACTCCCAAGTCAACAAACTAATTTTTGTAACCTAACCTCAAAACATTCAAAAAGTTGCCTAAAACGCCTAGTCGGAACCGCTATGGTCGGTATGGTGGGTGGGGTCTGATTCGCTCGCTCACTAGATCCCACCATACCCTTCTAACCAAACCTGTTCGAGTCGGGGTGCCCCCAGTCCCGAGCTCGCTTCGCTCGCTCTTGCATCCAAGTTCTCCTAGTAACAGTACTAACATTGCCTTTTCTACACACATACAATGGGAGTACACAAACTTTCTTCTAAGTCCAGGGGAGAAGCCAATGTCATCAAAAGAAGCCACAACGATACCACGAAATACACAGAGCACATTCACGCAACTCTAGGAGAAACGGAATGACCGAAAACGCAAATGGAGTCCTGTTTTTTTAAACGTTTCTCCTTATCGATTTTGCACGATAATTTACACCACAGACAATATATTGTGACAGATTTGGTTGTCAATCGCCCATTTTAACGTTTCGTTATCGCTTTTATCTAATTTGAGGTTAGAAACATATTTTGTAAATTTCTCGAAAATATGCATTGACTTGTAACAAGAGTGCTAGCGTTATAATCGGGGATCCAACCCCTACCAGGTTTAACCCTATTTACCCCCCAACTCCTACCAAACGTCAGTAGATCCAACCTAAAAAACACGTTTCGTATTTCGTACGGAAGCCAAATTTAAATTTAATTTTTACTATTTGTTGTTATAGTGGCAATGGAAGTACACACTGAAAATTTCAACTGTCTGCCTATTACGATTCTTGAGATACAGTCCGCTGACTGACAGACGGACGGATGGACAGCGGAGGCTTAGTAATAGGGTTCCGTTGGTTACTCTTTGGGTACGGAACCCTAAAAAAGGGTCTTGAAAGAAGGACAACCAAGTGACTATATGGGATTCCTTTTTAGCCGACTGAGGTAAGGAAACCTAAAAACCCTTGAAGTTATTCTTTTTCCCTGCGTTTTTATTCACCCCGTTGGCATACCCAGGTAGGCCTACTTGGGTATATCTAGGACGGGGTAGGACACCCAATATTTAATTCATCTAACGGTAGCTACCTACCTTAAATAATATCCATAAGTTTCCACCAAAGGACGTGGCGCGCGACAGCCACCGGTGGCAGATAAGATGGAGCGAACGAACCCATAAGATGCCTTTTGACGGTCGCGATCATTTGATCAGCAAAAACAGGAAAGAGTCCTTTGTCGACGCGACGACTCATTCGGTTTGGCCGAAGAAATTATCGTATAATATTCAAGAAATTATCGTATATTCGAGCGATGATCGCTTTGCATTATGACGTAACCTATTTGTCGAGTATGATTCTGCATAAAACATAATTTATAAAGATGTGTTTTATCTAGTTCAAATAAATAAAAATACATGTGTTACAGTTATATGTATTATAGGAAGAATTTAAAAATAGTTTTATATTTAGAAATCAAACACTAATTTTTTTTAAACTTTTACTAACAAAAATATAGCAGCCAAATTGTTTGGGCATAAAGAGAAAAAATAGGACACAAATAATTAGCGGACTTTCACAAACTTTTCATTAAGAGTTCTGTTGATCAGGTGAATTGACCGTAACTCGTCGGGTCCGGCGGGTGCGCGTACACACCGTCTATGTATTGACACTCGAGACACCGCCGGGGACAACAAGCCGGGCTAGAGTGACACGGGGCGCACGGCTGACAAGCGTCCGGGGCCCAACACGGATCACACTTTGGAGGTTTTTTTCTCTCGAAGTGGAAGCAACAGTTCCCCTGTTTATAAACAAAAACAAACTTAACAAAATAATTAAAAAAATAAACGAAGCAAATAAAATTCAATTTAAAGATTTCAACTAGAGACGGTAATCTTCCCATTTGCATAATACAAGCAGATAAGTTTCTGAACTGGAATCCCGTAAATTAATTAACTTTGCAGGTAAAAAAGCACGAATCGTAAGTCCAAATTCCTACCCAAAAAGTTTCCGTGTTTCGGATAATAACTACGCTTTCTGTTAATTACTGGGCTTAGGCGAGGAGTGTTAAAAGTTTAAATTCAGTTAGAGATCTGTTAACTTTCTTTTGCGTTAAAGGATGCCAAATGGCCTAGGTGATGGTGTGTACAATTCGTTGAATATTCAGTTGCGAGATCGCGCTTAAGTTCGCGGGCGCAGCAGATTAGTGAACCATCACGTAAAGAGATTAAACTTTAATTAAACTGTCAAGTATGTCAAACAATAAAATGTTTAACTAGATAGGAGCAAGTCGGCGGGTGTTTCGTATACTGAGCCTAATTCTGCGAGCCTCCGGATTACAGAGCACAATCACGAAAAGTCGTGTCTTGAGCCCCAGTCGAAAATAAATCCCCATCTGAACCCATGTCGCGTTCACCGAATAAACATTGTGGTCCGCAGACGGCACGATCGATGTCCAAAACACACCAACAGGCGAACTCCAAATAACATCTAATCTCACGTAAATTGCTCGTAAATAGTGGAGCAGTTTAATTAAAATTCTAATTCAACGGATAATCCGATTCTTAAACACACATTTTTACTTGGCAGCACGAATTTTTATTCGTGTCTTTTAAATGATATTTATTTTGCAAGTAGGTTAACACTTTTATACGTCAATCTTTTTTATGTTATTTTAAGCTAGATGAGGGTGTTTCTTAGCTCAGGAAAAACCATACATACACACTACTCTACTGTCTGAGAGTCCATACAATCCGTTCTAGTAAAATCATATGAGAATTATGTAGGTTAATGTCTGTGGTGACCTTTTGAGGAAAGTGCCACACAGAGTTGGGTGGACCTGTCCAGACAGTGCAAGCATTTGTCAGCTGCAACTTAGAACTTGTAACAAGCTAAACGATTTAACGAACAATACCAAAGGAAGGACATTTGGGTAGGCTGCATAAATAACTCAAACTGCCAGACTAGCTAAAATGAAACCTTAAACTTGGCGATCTACATGGTTCTCACATTCACAATACGTTATATGAGAACCATGCAGACCAGTTTCTGAAATGGTCTTTTGAGAAAAGAATCACACAGATTTGAATGGACCTGTCCAGTCAGTGCAAGCCATTGTCAGTAGCCGAGTAGCTCAACTTTGGAACAAAAAGGAGCTCAACGACCCGACGAACAATGCCAAAGAAAGGACATTTGGGTAGGGCGCAAAAGTACTTAAACTGCCAGACATAGTTAAAAATACTTGAAAGAAAAATAAGAATAATAATAACCCATTATAGTCCTCATATTCACAAAAATGAATTTAAAAAAATACTAAAAAGTAAGTATTTCTGTCAAACTTGATATATTAAATATAGACTTTCCAAAGGACATATGTCAAAATACATAATGAAATAGAATACTTAACAAAGTAATCATTCATGTCAACAGTATACAAACAGGAGAATATAAAAATGTCAATGTCTTAAAATGAGAAAAGTATATTGGATAAACGTAACAGTAGGCCATGTTGGTACATCATTGAAGCAGCTCAATCCCAAGCATTTAGTCTTCAAGATTGTCTTCTTTAACTGTGTAAAAAGATTTATGGCATAGCATACGTTTTATAAATAATTTTATTGTACTAATACTAGGGTCTTGAATATGCCTAGGGACTTTATTATAAAAACGTATACATTGGCATCTAAAGGAACCACCTATTTCCTTGAGCCTGGTTTTAAGAATGACAAAATTGTATTTGTTTGTTCCTAGTATTTACTCCTTCCTAGTATTTAAAGTAAGGCAGTGGGAGCGTTACCAAGTTGCAAAAAAAAAACGTTGTTCTGACAATCTCGAGCGAGGTTGAATTCTTTATTTTAAAGAAAATAATGCAAGAATTACGAAAATAGTGTAATCTGCCGATTTCCACAAGCCGAGGAAATTAAAATTGTCTATTAAGATTAGAGCATACAGCTGGAATAAAGTATGCATTCCCCACACCGTGCCTCTCATTCCCTTTCACGTTTTCCCTATTTCTGACTCTCTCGCACCATCCCGACATTACTGGCTTTCCATTGCGATGACAACAATTAATAACTGATTACAAAACAAGTTTGTTTGTATTTTAAAGTGTTGTGACTTGTGAGTAAAAAAATTGTAAGTTGAGTAAATGTTGCAAGGATGAGTGAGAATATCGAACCGTTAGTTTCCCTATGCTCTAGTCCTGCTATGTTCGAATTGTAAAATACATTCTAAAAAGTTTCGCTATGCACGCAATTCTTCGATGCTACGTGTAAATAATGGAAGGTACAAATGGAAAGAAAAGTATTTGAATTCACGTTAAAAAAAATTCAACAAATTTGCTCAAAAAATGCATTTACGAAGCATGTATACATTGTTCGAAAGGTAAAAATTACGCACCATACAATGAAACTACTCTCATCTAAGTACCTATTTTACCGCACTCATCGTTGTATAGCGCCGTGCGTATCCCTTACGGTTTTTTTTTAAATTTCTATAAAAAAAAAAATCCAAGGAGTTTCAAATTACTAGAATAAATAAGCTGAATGATCGAACCTCTTGGAAGCGCTTTTGCTCAATACGTTTGTCTCACTCTAATGAGAAAATGAGACGAATATATGTAATAGAATAGAATATAATATTTGTTTTGCGTAAAATTTGGTACCTACATAATGCCCATAAGTTAAAATCATATTTTAATGCCTACTCATTTTCAGCATGCAAAAACAAACTTGAAATTAAGATAACAACTACTAAATACTAGGTACAGAAATCATTTTAAAACTATAATTACACATATTTTTTTTCTGAGATCATGCAATATAAAATTAAAAGAAAAAAATTGTAACTATAATACACTTCAATTTTTTCCGAGATTATGCATGGCAAAAACAAAAGAAAGATGAAAGATGTAGTTCTAATTTTCACCACGCGCATGTGGCACCATTAACGTAGCGAAACTTTTTAATAGGTATTTTAAAAGTCGAGCATAGCCGGATTAAAGCATAGGGGGACTAACCGGAGAATATTAAAACTGTGTTTTTGTGGACAAAAGATAGTTAAAAAATAATTTAATTTACGGCAAAAACAATATAAAATTGGAATATCGTCGCAGCAAACCGGTACTTTTTTAATTTTTATTTGAGATCGATTTGCTCTCGTCTAGGTCATAGATGACAGAAACAAAGTCGACCATGGAGTGAGCTTACCCAGAAGAAGCCTGTTCACTCTTATTTTGAAGAAATAAGGGTTGTATGCTTTCGGAAACATAGACGCAGGCAGAGAGGATCGTAGGAAATCATGGACAACGTACGATAACATAGAATTTTCAGAAAAAACAATCAAAGCTATCACCCGCAGTATTTTAAACTATTTACAGCGATCAAAGTACCTGCTGATTTACGAAAATCAGGACAGGAAAGTGATAATGCACCGGAAGTGTCTGGGGAGAGTTCCGAATCACATGTTCCTGTTACTTCCACAACAACTCAGGCTGCTAGTTTGTCGACAGACGAGTAAGTGCTAAATGGCTGTTAACCTCTCAACTGATACGAGCCGCGCGTGCAGCTAAAAACTGTTTATAAAAAGATATACATATATTTAGAGTAAATTATTTGTTTTTTTTTTATCGTTATTGAATACTTCAATGAACTATTTTTAATGCAAATTTTCAGGTTTATGTTATTATGTAGCACTTAATGGGACAATATTTTCAGAGCGGGAGAATCGAGCAACTTTAAGCGGGACTTCGAGGATTTTGATGATTATTTTTACACCAATGAGCCGAGAAAGATTGTAAACATCGCGTGAAATTGTAAACTCATTTTTCTCAATGAGGCAGGGATATCTTGGAAACTATTAAATTTGGGTAGTATTTGTTGTATTCAAAATCATAATATGCTATATATATCGAGAAGTTATAACTAATCTAAAAATATTTATTACAATCTTACGGAGTTTGCAATTATCCGGTGACATAATATTTTTTGTATTATTTCTAAAATAAATTAAACTCTAAAGATTTACATAATTTTACAGGCTTTTATTCGTAAAATTTGATATCCTTGAAAACTATTTTTTTCGAGTTGTCAGATTAACACTTCCCCACAAAATAATCGACTTTAGGCTACCATGACTGGAACATCAAGCTGAATCTGTTTAAAAATCTGACACGCTCGAGTATTTCAAAATGGTGATATATTTTTGCATTTTCAAAAATTCGCTACGAGCTTGCAACACTTCCGAAACGTCGAGTGTTTTTAATGGGAGTATTTTAAGGTTTCTATTAACATGCCCCCTGAACATCTGACGCACTCGAAAAATCATTTTTTTTAAAATTCCCTAACCTTCTGGATGACTGGCGCTACCTCGCAAGTTTGGCAGAGGAACATATCTTTGGTATCAGAGATACGTAGAGGCATATAAACTATCAATATCTGACACGCTCAAGTATGCCCAGCCCATGTAGTTTTTTTTATATTTTTGAAAATCTGTAGACGCTTTCCCAACCTTCGAAAAATGATCAGGAGAGGTTATGAAATGTTTCCCTTTCATAACCTCTTCTTATCATCTAAACTACAAAATCTAATAGGTCACCACACTGCTCAAGTAAATTTAGCATCATGGCCTCCCCTACTATAAGCAGATATCACAAGTAACGTTTCTGAATGCAATTGTATATACGTCACTGGATAATTGCAAACGCCGTAAGATTGTAAAATATCGCGTGAAATTGTAAACTTTTTGTTCCTAAGAACAAAAAGTTTACGTCACGGATACATTGGAAACTATTGAATTTGGATGAGATTTTTCCTATACAAAACGTAATACAGCGAGAAATTTTAATCTAATTAAGATTTATTACAATCTTATGGAATCTACAATTTCCGGTGACATATATGCCGAATGGAATGCATACTTTAACTGTGACGTAAGTACTGTTCGTAACGTTCAGACAAAAGTAATCCAAACTCAACTATGTACTTAATACTTTTTTGCTGGGATACCGTAATATTACTAACATTTGCTGACGATGGTTGCGAAAGTATCTATAAATAAATTATAATAATTATCACTTTCCAGATTATCATAATTACGTAAATTAAGGCATTAGTTTAAAAAAGACATGTTTAAACCTAACACACGAATTGACTTGCTTTTTACAACGCAATTATTTTGCTTGCGACGAATTAATTTGTCCCGAACGTTTCGGATTTTTATGAAAGGAATTCTAATCTCATTTTCCGGTTGTGGTCCACGTCGGATTCATTTTTCTAGAACTGACTGGGTTTGTAATGAAATTGAATTTCTCCTCGGCGTCACCGACGCCGTTTATTCGGCTTTTTGCTTTGGCTTCGACTTCTAAAAGGATATTGCGTGGGAATCAATTCAGGTGGCGGTTTTCCATCCTCCTACTGAATATTAATTTTTCATAAAATATCGCCGAGTTCAATTGGAATTAACCGAACGAAGTTATTTGTTGAGGAAAAATTATTATAAGACTTTCTACCGAATGCAGCACAAAATGATCGCTAGGTCGCTAAACCTAATATTTTTACCTAATTTGCTATACATAACTGATACCTAAGTATTAGTTGTTTAAATATGAATGTACCCGTTCATCTTCGGAATGGAACCGTCGTATTTCGTTGTGAGGGTCTGCCGCGTATGACGAAACCACGAAAGGTTTCCGCTTGCGCGTCCCGCATGCCACCTCACAAGCACGGCGCATCAGCACCGTTGGTTGATTTGCCTGAAACAATACAAAATTTTATTTCACTAACAAATTTACCAATTACGATCTCTCTTAGTCCTATCAGAAACAAATAGAAAGAAGAAATGATTTGGGAATTCAATTCAATCGTATTTTGTGTATCAAGATTAGCAATCTGCAGTACTGTCTGTTAATTGGAAAAAAAACGCTTACATGATGAAGTGGTCACAATAATTTGTCCGTTTTTATTTACATCTACAATTTCTCATGATTTAGACCAGTATTTATTTGTATTCGTAGGAGTGCTAACTAGCAGGAGTCGTCCAATAATTCTTCAAGTTTAATTTCAATAGGCTTCTTCTTGAGGCGTGAACAGCCGAGGTCATATTTGGGGCAGTAAGGAGGCACTTTGGCTGGGTCAGTAATCCTGACGCGGTGCTCGCGGACTTCACATTCGATGGCCACGTCTCGAGGATGCCTTACGAGGAAATTCGCAGTGCCTTGCATCGAGTGCTCAACGTCTTGCATTCCATTGCGCTTGAACGCGCTCACGGGGAACTTTCTCACCTGCAACGGATCAGACAGTCGCAGTTTAGTTTCGACTTACTCAGGCATTGCGAATTTCCCGGTATTTTCGCAATTCAAACAAAATAATGATGAAAGAAGCATAAGTACAGCTTCAATTTAAAAGCTTTTCTTTGGAATGTTTATTACGATCAAGCATGTTCTATTTATATATCTATCTAGGAATCTATTCAAATATATAACAATAATGGTAAAATATGACTTATCATTGCTGTTATATGCTTTTACAAATGCTACTTATTAATTTACGCACCACAGAAAAGGTCAGTGTTTCTTTTTAAGTACGGCACATTTCTTCGTCGGCTTGATACGGATGGAAAATGGGTAGTTGCTCCAAATCGCGTCACCCCAACTCTTGCGAATGTATGAAATACTGCCGCATTCATTGTATTTGTGATCTTGAATTCCGTTCCGTTTTAGCGCAGATGTCGGCAGGGTATTTACCTGCCAGGTACGATCTTTTTCTTATTTTTCATTTAACAAGCTTGGTGGCACTTATTAAATAGGTAAGTGCGTACATGTACACTAAGTTAGGTTAGTTTTTTTTGTCCTTCTTCCTTCTAACAGGAAGCATTTCTTGTGTGACCCTTGGGTATATTCTAGTCATAGGCTCAACTAAGGTGTTGACAAAACACCCGCCGTTTGGTCCTGGACCCGAACATAAGTATCGGATAGCTCCACGGTAGCCGTGCATTTGATCCTGTATTCCGTTTCGACGATACGCTGACTGGGGGAGTCTACCATAACGTGTTGGAACATACCGTTCCTGAAACTAACAACAAAACGATGGGACAGCAGAAATATTCACAAAGACACGCTCGGCTCAATAATGTGGCAGATCCACTGAATTATTCAGGCAGGTTGTGTTCAGAATACACTTCATCGATAATCTTTTATGCTTGAGCTTTGAACATGAAATTAGCTACGTACCATCACCAGCCTTAAATGGTACCATTTATCGCTGCTTAGTTCTTCGGGGAACGACGGTGCATTGTATTGTTATGTTGGTTTCAGCACAGGTAACCATCTACATATTATTTTAACTTCAAACAAACTACCGAATACATACTTTATTAAAAAATATATATTAATTCTACACGATCTTTACGTAAACAATTAGTTAGCCTGAATCTACTTCTATTTTGACGAAAAAAACTTGACTAATTCAACGAGATACCACTATTCATGAGCGGAACTTACAATGCGTCCGTCTTCGTACCGGTAGCATGGCATTATGTATTTAGTCTTGACTGGTTTGCAACGAGGCTGTTCGTAGCAACACGGTTCTGGTTGCCGGCAGGGCGAGCGCCGGGGGGAAAGGGGAGAACAACAGCCTTTTTGCGGAGGAGGCTCACAACAGTCATAAGCGGGCTGCCGGCACTTGGGCGGTTTCTCGCAGCAGTAGTATGTTGGCTTCTGACAACGCGGCAGGCGTGGGTAGCACGGCGGTTCCGGTTCACAATATTTTCGGGAACAACGTGTTGGCACCAACATCGGGGCTACAGTATACTCCCCACAATCTACTGGATAGCAACACTCCATGATTTTATCGTTTTTAATTTAAATATTTTTATTCTCGTTTCTTATTTTAGGTATACTCTTTTCTCCTTGTTAATTTAGTTTTATAAAATAAATACTGATACTAAAATTTACATTTATTTATGCCCAAAAAAATTGTAACATCAGATTTTTGACTGTCAATTTTAAAATGAGATCATTTTTTCTTTTTCTTTAGAATTAAGTCGCTTTTACTTATTTTTCTTGAGTAAACCTTTTTGCTGATGTAATGTGACTTTTTAGTTTTTTTGATAAAAGTTTGTAACTGGATATTTTATTTTTAAACACCTATCCAGATATCAGATTGAATATCAGGCAGGGCCCGGGCCTGAAGTCTCGACATCAACTTCTTCCGATTGTCAGAAAGTAACGAAAAAATTCGCTTGCCTCCTTCACCTCCTTGCAACATTAAAGGCCTGCTACACGGTCGGAACCAACCACCGAGAGAGGTCACCTTGGTTGAGTTTGCATAAAAATTGACCGTGTAGACGTCGGTTTACCCAACGACCTTGCAACGACCTTGGTCGTGAGCGCATCCCTCACTACCAAGGACTAATAGAGGGCATTGAGTCGGATCTCGACCGTGTGGACGGCTGTTGGCGGTTGGGTTTGTCAGTTGGGGCTTGGCATTCGACCGCTTGACAGCATCTTGACACGTCAAGTTCAAAATGGAACGCCGAGAGCGGGAAATTTTGACGGAATTTATAGATTTATACTGCAATCTTCCATGTTTATGGGATATAGGGTCCGAATTATATAAAGACCGAAACCAAAAGACCAAGCTTGATGTCTTTTTGATGTTTTGAAAGATATGGTGCAATATTTCAAGACGTAGCGTAGTAATCTGTTGCGTTCGCAGTTACTTTACTCCGTGGTTCGCAGTATACACTGACAAGTTGTGTCAACCACATGATCGTGTAGAACAAAGTAAAATTTGGTTGACCCAACCAAGGTGACCTCTGTCGGTGGTTGGTTCCGACCGTGTAGCAGGCCTTTTAATTACCTACTTCAAACTATACTTGTCAATATTGTATTGACAAACCTTTTGTCCTTGGAAACTATTTATTTATAATGTATTTTGTTAATATTTTTTCATTAAGGGCCTTTTCAACCCATTCTTGGCTCAAGGTGCGACCCCACTAAATATGGCTTCTCATTAAAGTATGGATCAGCTACGCAATAACACTTGAGATCCCACAGAAAGTCAGTAATGCCAATGTTTATTAAGAGACGGCTCATGTGGATGTAGATGCTCGGTAATCCCCTGTTTTGATATTCTATAAAGGTACCATCAGACATGGAAAAATCCGTACAAAGCGCCGTATAGTCATTACTAGGCTTCCAAAATGAGGTTTTACAGACCCCTTTCACACCAAACGAGAGAAACTTCTTTTAGTGCCCTTGCTCCTGCACCATTTAGGACTTGTCACTAATGGCGCTATATACGTAGCCACCTCTGCACAAGCCTTAGCACAACTGTTGAACAAACAACGACTCGGTAAGAAGAATAAGGAGGCGGTCGGTTTCTCACTCTATCCATATCATTTAATAGAATTCACATTCATAACAAAAGGAGCGAACTTATTTTCCAAAATCTGATGGAGTTGCATATGGATATTATCTAGGGCCAAAGTACTCATCAAGACAAATCAAACGAGTCCTAACTCGATGCGGTTACATCGTTTAATTACGGAGGTCCAATGGCCACTTTCTAGCTTCATCATTAAATCCTGGTTACCATTTAGGACCAAAGTACTCGTCAAGACAAATCAAACGAGCCCAAACTGGATGGGATTGTGTCGTCGAGCTGGAAGGTGACCATAGGACGACCGTAATAAAATTACGGACTTCCTATGGCCACTTTCCAGCTCCATCATAATACCTATTGCATTGTCACGCGATATACATATGCGTGCAAAATTTCATCTCAATCGGAAACTGACAAGTGTGTCAAAATTAACTTGCAAGTGTGGTTGCAGCTATGCGGGGATCGTGCGGTCCATGGCCCTTTATGGAGCCCCAGTGTGGGCGCTAACGCTAAAGGGGCCACCAGACCGCCAGCTCAACGCGTCCCAAAGGGAAATCCGGCTTGCCCGGGGATACCACACGGTCTCCGGCGAGGCGGCGAGTTTCCTTGCCGGATTACCGCCATGGGATCTAGACGCGAGGGGCACATTTGCGGGCTTCGCTGTTGTGGCAAATTGCAGCGCGGCGGACGGGGCTCCGGCAGGATACCATGGCGGTATGGAAACAGCGACTATCGCCACCCAACGCTGGGCACGCCACAACTGGGGCGTTAAGGCCCCCTCTTTGGGAAGATGCTGGAGAAGCGTTACGGCGTCCTCCTTCCGACCTTCCGCCTGTGGTACTTACCGGACACGGTTGTGTCGGGAGGTACTTGTTTCGGATTCAGCGGGAGGCCCTGGTTAAATCTATGGTCCGGAGCGAGGAGGCTTCGGAAGCGGTCACCTCCTTCTGCGAAGCAGTAATACTAGCGAAGGAGGAGGCGGGCCGCGGGAGGGAAAGACAAGGCCTTCGCCCCAACCGCGACACAGGAGAAGACGCGGCGTTAGGAGTCGCAGGGCGATCCCCCGCCACCGTAGGCACGGGCCTGCGGACGGCGAGCGTTGGGTGGCTCGCACCAGGCCCGGGTCGATGGCGCATTGTGTTCCACGCGCGCCTCAAAGAGATGTCAGCATAGGAGACGGGGCCCGGTAGGGCCAGAGCCTGCCAGAGTTGCGGAATTTGTTCGAAAGAGACACCGCGGCCCTGGAACGCAAAGGTCTTTAGAAGGGACACGGATGGGTTTTAGTCAGTAAGAGTCTGACACGCCCTTCCGCTCCACCCAGAGCGGACGAAGTCATTTGATGACTTCCTTCCTTAAAAAAAAAAAAGTGTGGTTACAGACAGACAACGGGACAAGTGGAACTAAATAAAAGCTTTTAAATAAAAAGCAGTAATTTATACCGGGTTGGTACTTATATATTTTAGTGATTATCATGACATGTTTGATATTTTTGTTTAAAAATTTCTCTGTATTTTGATGCAGTTTGTATGTGCATTAGTATTAATAAATAATCAAGTCAACATGCACGTATTAATAAGACGCCTGTGGCTTTGGCGTTAAATTTCAATGGGGCTGCAGTCAATCGCCTCTGGCAGTGGGTTTGAGCATTCCTAGATTTCTTCACAATATTTCGCTCGTTCTGAGTGATGGCGACCTTTATAAGCTGCCGTAGCAGTTATTGTTGTTTATCTCTTAAACATAGGAAGGTTTTGCAAATTGGATTGTTAATTGTAGGTACCAAATAAAAGTTTGGTATGCAATGAGGCTCACTCGGGTCTCCACAGAAAGTCCGTAATGGCCGAAGTTCACCCACGAGCTCCGTCATCATGCCTTTTTTGACCCGTTAGTGCCCGGAACAAAGAACGAAACTGATTTCCCTCTAAATCCACATCTTCTCATTTTCGCGACGGTTTTTGCAACTTGGCGTCACGTAATCATGTCAAATTTCAAGCTAAATATGCTTCCGCCATAAAAAAAAAACGGTTCGGTGGAAACAGTCAATATAAGCACAAAACTTTATCAACTCTCAAAAACTATTTCCCACTAATATCAAAGTGAAAACCCCTAAAATCGCTAAAATTACTTGAAAATCCCCCTAATCGAATAAAATAAAAATTAAACACTGACGTTGACTGACGTTGAAAATTGCTTGTCGTCGTAGCAATTCAATTACAACTGCGACAGCTTACTGCAAAATTAAATTAAACTAAACAAAAACAAGTATTCAATTTAGACATGTATTTCTCATTTCCAGTAAACAGACAAAGTAACCTCACACTACAGGGGAAATACGATTTTTTTATGGTTAATACTTTTGTTTCCGTATTAATCTCCGCATTCCTAGTCACAAGGAATTGCTTAGATGTTATTACGTGTGGTGGATTGGGTTACCTCAGGGTCAATACCTATTTGTAAATTAAAAAACCCCTAAAAATATAAAACCTCTAAAAAATCTTATTCCACTTGTTTACCCCATAAATTTAGGGGGAAAACCCCTAATTTGGGAACCATGCCTACCGAATAATATCGCTACGTTTAGTACGCTGTCAAATTTGACGCTAGGTCATACCTTCATTCGTAAAAGTTAACGACAAAGTTAGGTAATTTGACCTTTGGTTGCGAAGGCATTCGCTGGCTTTTTGAATGTAGATACTACCAAATATATATCGGTATGATGAAATCGTTAGGACTTATGTACCGAATTCGGTTGGTAGGCGATCAGCAACTATGTCAAGACTTCAGACTTGTATGAGCTTTCTAAAATAATAATTTAGTTATACATTTTATTCGACTCCGCTCCCGGCGTTGGTAAAATATTGGCAAAAACGATTCAATAAAATAATCAGTACAAAACTACAAGGTGATTTTCCGCAAAGTCCACTAGTGTCTTCGGTTTACGTCATTTGCTTGGCACGGCTCGTATTGCCAGTGGCAACGCTAGGGGCAAAACACTAAGCAAAGCTTTTGCAACACATTTGCAAACATTCAGGCGCCGCCTCCTTGTCGCCGACGATTCGAAAATGCAATTTTCCCGATGCAAATCGAACGCTCCAGACAGATTTAATGCCTGTTACTTGCCGATTCCGCACATCATTTCCGAAGAGATGATGCCCAAGTCTGCATCCGTAAAGTCCAATAAAGCCCTTATTTATATACCGCACAAAGGAAATGTTTATTAACTACGAATCCATAAACGTAGCGTTTGATTCAATGTAGTGAAATTGATTTATCGCTTCGGTAGATTACTTTTTAGTTTATTGCTTTAACTCCTCTCTGCTTTTTCAATCTCTTTGTTAATCTTTGGTTTGGCAGTTTAAAAGATTAACAGCATCGATTTCAATTTTGTTATTGTACATACACGAGAACCTTTGGATGAAGATTGAATTAAACAACTTTAATATTTGTGAGCTTTTTAAATTGCTTCAATGTAAAATATTTAGGTAAACGTTGCATCTCTCTGAAAATGCACTCGTGATGCGTTTTGTTTGGATTGCTGAAGTCTGGCTGGCAAACATTTTACTCGGCGGTTTACGAAACGTCGTCGGTAAACTCTCAACGCGTTCAGAACACTTTTCCAACACTCGATGGATCCAATAGGATGTGTGTTTACATAAAAACCAATTTTAAAGTTTTCCTTGTGGTCTCTTTAGATTTCGTTTTCAAAATATTTGGGCTGGATCAGAGCAATAAAATTGATTCATAGGACATTTTAGAGAATCATAATTCGACAGGACATGGATTTCGAGAAGTATATTGAATTTTCAAGTGTTAAACTTAGTAACTTTTCCCTATTATTGACTGCATGCTAACTTTAAGCAAGTCTATGAAAGGTAAAACTAAAAAGGATAAATTACCTAAGAAGTCGGTACCTACGTGATAAAGATCTAGAAGCCCTTATCTTGTCATCTTCATATTTATGAACTGTTCAAAGACGTTGTTTGATCTGAATAATCTTTAACTGAAAATCGCATAACCACTTCAACGCGGAGTCTATACATATAACATCATAACACGTCTACTAGTCATGATTCCTTCCTGAAAATGAAGATTATTTCCAATCGACTTGTTCCTTTTGCTCTGTCCTTTGGAGTGAATTCGATAGCGATCCTCTCGTACGTACGTATTTTATGATATTTCCGCTTCCTTCAGTTGGCCCATATTCGAGAACCATGAGTTGCTCTTTACAGTCACGCGTTTCCTCTTGAAGCCAAAACAATACCAAATGCCATGGCAAAATGAGATATTAATTAAACTAGCAAAAATTAAAAATTTAAAAAACCCCCGACACAAAAACCTACCTAAAAAAAGTACGAAATAATAATTTGATTTATTTAACAACCTGTACATTATAACTAAAACACCGCTAAAAATATTAATAATAATTACAACAAAATATTAGTTAGGAAGAATCTAAGTACCTACCTGATGAGTAGTAAATATTTTACTACTCATCGTGGTAGCTTTGTTGTAAATACTAATATTTAGAAACGGTCCCCCCGACGCGACGTTTTCTTTGTAGAAATATTAATAGGTAGGTACTTAGATTCTTCCTAACTAATATTTTGTTGTAATTATTATTAATATTTTTAGCGGTGTTTTAGTTTTTATGTACAGGTTGTTAAATAAATCAAATTATTATTTCGTACTTTTTTTAGGCAGGTTTTTGTGTCGGGGGTTTTTTAAATTTTTAATTTAAGTTTTCATTTAATACTTTTTGTATGTATTTTGTACACTAGAAAGTTTTTAGCGGTGTTTTAGTTTTTATGTACAGGTTGTTAAATAAATCAAATTATTATTTCGTACTTTTTTTAGGTAGGTTTTTGTGTCGGGGTTTTTTTAAATATGTTATCTTTCATTTGACAACCATTTTGGGCACATTTGTAGAATTTTGGTTCTTCCATCCCCACTTTAACCCACCATAACTCTTAAACGGTTCAATCGATTTTTATGAAACATAGCTAAGAACACTCTCGATTAAGTCTCCTTTCATCCAAAAAAAAACTAAACTGAAATCGGTTCAGTGGTTCGGGCGCTATGATGCCACAGACAGACAGACAGACACGTCAAACTTATAACACCCCTCTTTTGAGTCGGGGGTTAAAAAAAGTGTTTTGTGAGAGCTCGCAAAGTTTTTCTAACTTTCCATCATTTATATAATGTATGGATTATAAATATGGGCTATGTAAATAATAAAATAGGACAAAATCATTTTTATTAATTTTTAATTTTATTCAAACATAAAATTCCTTATCCGAGTTTCTTCTTGTTTCCTACATTTTAACAATGAGTTTTTGATACTACTAATCGTTTATATAGTGGGTAATCCTTTAAATGTTTTTACTCTTGAAAACACGCCACATGTTAAACCAATAGATGTTTCTTTATCTTCAATATTTACATCAGCTTTTATCTAATGTTAAGCCTTTTGAATTAAATTATTAATTGTAATCGCGAAAGGGGCATTCTTCACCCATCCCAAACGCAGCGCCAGTGCGGAGCCTGTTCACAGGACATGCATCATCTCCTTAGTTTGATGACACATTTGGCGCAATGGTTGCTGCACTGCGTGTCGCGGGTTCGATTCCCGCACGGAACAAATATTTGTATGGCCTACAGATAGTTTTTCCGGGTCTGGCTGTTTGTGTATATGAGTTTGTATGTTTATAAACGCACCCACGAAACAGGAGAAATAACTAGCATGGGGAAGCGTTTTGAAAAAAAATTCCCGTCGTGTAAAACCACTTGTACCATCCAAGATTTGAACGAGGTCAATGATAGAGCTGTACAGGTTGCACAAAACTGTTCGGAAAAATAATATGAGTCAATCGACACGAAAAAAAAAGGTCGCGAAAGCTAATAATAATGGGAATTGTTTTCTGGAACAATTGATATTTTCACTTTCCGCACATGCCTTGGAACACAGCCGCTCTTGTCATAAGTTGAATGTATTTTTTTTTAATCGGGCCATAATCACTCTTGGCATTTGATCAGGAGGACATATATATTTATATACAGATATAAATTGTATCTTCGACATAACCTAAAGCTCCATTGACTAAGTCATTTTCAACTCATGAAGAAGCATGGTTATTGCTGACCCAGAGTCCGTCAGAATTGCGAAGAGTTTCTTTGTCATCTGAAGAATAAGTGTATTTTTTCGATTTTGGTGGTTAACGCAAAAAACCAAATATATGACCTTGAATATGTCTTCAGTCGTAGTATATCCTTTAAAATGCCGTTGGTGCTCTCCCGAAGCCTTCGCATCAAGGATGCTGTTCTTTTATGCATAATAGCTTGGAAGCAATCTGTATCAGCTTCAGCAAACATGCCCGATGCGTTACAAAACAGTACCCTAAAAGCGTTATAATTAATTCTTTACTTTTCTAACAGATGGCGTTCGTAGTACAATAAAATTATGACTAATACAAATTGTTGTATTTTTTAATGTGCATAATATGATATTTTTATGATAGAAAACTCATCTAGATATGACTTGAAATCACTATGTGATAGCCAAAACCTAAAGGTGTGCTAGTTTCTCAGTAAAGTGTACACAAGAATGCATAGATTGTGGGATACCTAGTGTTATGATAAATCTTTTTAAAAACATCCTGTATGCATTTTTTTGGAATTGACCGGTATTAGGGAGCCTGACATTTTAGATTTAGAATTTTATCAGTTTCAACACTATCGGTTGGGGTTAGCTATTTTAGAATTCAGATGCACGATGTGTCTCATACGTACTAACTAACAAGGAAAGTTAAGTAAAATCTTGAAAAAATTCTAACACCAACTTGTTTCTGCAGTATTTATAATATCCAAACAAAAGAAAGAAGACCCACGAAACCAAGAAAATATCACAAATCACCATAAAATGACACCTTTGACAAATGCGAAATATGTTTGTATAAATGCCTATTTACCATTATTTGCACAAAGGGAACATCACTTGGAGGAGTTCAGTAGAGTGGCGGCAACCGTGTAAGAATGTTTTTATTTATTTATTTATGATGCTACTTTTGTCAATGGAGGCTCGGGTTCATTTGGGTGATTTATGACCCTTCCAACAAAGAGGGTTTATACCATACTTATTTATCGAAACGTAATAAATTCCTTCGTATGTATGGGATATGAAAGTATTGAAAGTGAGGATTTATGTCTTTGAATAAAGTATGTGTATAATATAAAGTACATACGTAAATAGATGGGATGTATTTACAATACCGATATTGTAATGTCATTTTAATGAGTATAAGATTAAACTGAAGATGGAGAACGGTGTTATTTTATCGATTTTTATATCGCGTTGGTATCTAATCTTAAGTTTCGATTTCTTATACACTTCTGGACACATCTATTGGCCCACCTTAGAGTTTAGGTTTCGATGGCCCCTACCGAAATATGATTGCTAGATTGAACAAAAACTGTTGATGCAGTTTTAAACCTGATACATTTTACCATCTTTTTCGATCGTATTGTTTTAAATTTGAATTCAGAATACCATACGACATGGAGCTACGCCTAACAAGTCGGATATGCGCCTTGTTAAAGGCAATTGATTTTTGAATAAAAAACATGTTTTATCAAATAAAGGTTTAATTTAATAACGCGTGTTGCCTCCATGGGCATCTACCACAGCTCTCATACGATTAGGCATAGAGTTTATCAACCGCTCTATGCAATTTTGAGGGATCATCTCCCATTCCTCTTCTATGGCAGTTTTCAACTCCTGCATCGTCTGGGCAACTGGCTGACGAGCCCTAACACGTCTTTTTAGCTCGTCCCACATGTGCTCAATGGGGTTCATGTCTGGGCTTCTGGCTGGCCAGTCCATAACTGTGATGTTCACATCCCGAAGATATTCCCTGACGATGCCGGCCGCATGGGCTCTTGCATTATCATGCATAAAAAGGAAATTTGGGCCCACATAGTCCGCGTATGGTATCACGTGAGGTTCTAAGCACTCACGAATGTACCTTTCAGCATTTAATGTTGGCAGCCGTGGTCCTGTAACAACCTCAAGTTGAGTTTTGCCGCTCGCGGATATACCGCCCCAGACAGTCCATGAGCCACCGCCATAAGCAACCCTCTCTTCAAAGCAGCATTGTGCGAAACGCTCTCCCTTACGTCGGTAGACCTTCTTCCTTCCATCATTGCCATGTAACACAATTTTAGACTCATCAGAAAAGAGTACACGGCTCCAATCTTGCTGTGTCCAATTTAAATGACTGCGTGCGAAATGAAGGCGCGCTGTTCGGTGGGCTCGCGTTAGTTTGGGCCCATTAGCTGGCTTGTGTGGTACCATATCGCGTTCTTTTAACCTTCTCCGAACAGTTCGAGCGCTCACAGATACTCCGTGGAAGTCGCGAAGTTGGTTTTGTATCTCAATGGAGGTAAGGTGACGATTTCTCAAGCTGGTCGTCACGATGAATCGATCCTGCCTTTCAGTTGTGACCCGAGATCGTGGCCTTCCTTGGCGACGAACAAAGCCGCCAGTCTCTAGGTACCTCCGATAAACATTTCGGACCGCAGATCGACTTAAATTAAGTTGAGCACTCACGTTTCTTTGGCTGTGTCCGGCCTGAATAAGTGCCACAGCTTGGGCGGCGACTTCAGGTGAAGTATCCATAGATTATTGATAGAACCTCACCTTAATGTTAAGAATAAGTAATGTTTGTTGCAAAACCAAAGATATCAATCACTTTTTCAAGAATTAAATCCAAGTAAACCAATAAAACCAAGTTTTCTTAGTATTCGATTGTTTGATATCAACAAACAGGCTCCAAATTGTCTTTTGTTTCTTTAAATTCTGTGTTCGAAATTCAAAAAAAGACTATTGAATGAAATTGTGAATGTGCCAGGTTCAAAACTGCATAAAAACTTTTTGCTCGACCTAATATAAAATTTTAGCTAGGACCAAACGAAACTGAAAATACAAGGTGGGCCAATAGATGTGTCCAGAAGTATATTTAGAAGAGATATGGCGCCAGTGCCACGGTAAACATTAAGCTCCGTATTTCAATTAGTTAAAAATAGTATTACCGTTTAAAAGTGATAGAAATTATGTGTAACTTGTGCGTAAAAGAACAATAAATACAAGAAAACGTTTACCTACAACATCTTATAAAACAACTATGCGATACTTATAACTGAAAAAAAAACAAATTACTGGACTGTTTTGTTAACAAACAAAGTAAGAAGCGTTAATTTAATATAAACATGCTTGGAACACCACTAAAATCATAATACAACAAAAATTACAAACCAAGTGAACTTAGTGCAATTTCAAAAAAAAATTAGTGTTTAAAACAAATGTGTAACAATCTTCAAAAAATTCAATCATTTAAACGACTGGCTTTGTGTCGCATCTCTTAACGATCTTATATTATTGACACCTATTATACGGCTATTTCACCATATCTTATACTCAACCAAATAGCGCAGTGGTTTATAGTCCTAATCAAGATCAAACCTGAAAACGAATTGCCTTTTTTGTGTTTTTATTTATGTTTCACATAACGAGGGCTATCGCGTTTGAATCCGCCGCTAGAGGCGCTAGTGTAGTATGATGTCTTCGAAATGTCAACTTTCACTGTTGGTTGGCTTTTGTCAAGGGTTTGTTTACTCATTTGTTGTGATTTTTGTGAATATTTTACTAAAACAGCCTGACTATGGCAGATGAAGTTGCGGTTCTACCGCCCACTGCATTGAACGTTTTTTCAGTCGGAAATATGTGTATGTCCTTTTTTTTCCACTATGATGAGTCCACGTAGCACTGCGACACTATCTATGTTGTATTAAATCACACGTTTACGGCATTATAAATTATTTTCCTTCCAATTTTGTTCACATGCGCGTAATAACAACTTTAATGCTACGCTTACGGACCTTACTCGCCAGTGGCGCCAACTGGTGAGCACGAAAACGGTAGCCCCATACGAAAAAAGAAATCGGTGTTAAATGATTCGCTAAACGATTCGTTCCAGTCAACTTTGTCAGCTGACGCCTATTTAGCAGAAAGTTTTGCTAAATATATTATGTCAGATTTGTCGACAAGAAATTTTCAACCGAAATCCTACAAGATGAAATTCAAGACCTTAAGCAACTACTAAATCAAGCTCAGAACAAAGTAGAAACTTTAATACAGGAAAATAGTGAATTAAAAACACAAACAATTAAACAACAAAACACGATCGCACAACTACAAATAATTCATACAACTTCTACACAAGTCAAAGAGGTAAAGCACTCGATTGGATCGAAAGTTAGCTAAGCAACAGAAAACAATGCGTTGAAATAAATCAGTTAAATTAACAACTTTTGTCTACTCCATCCACTCATCTACCTTTGAAAGAAATAAGTTCGGCGTTCCTCAGAGAAGTGTACTAGGTCCTTTTTGTGTTTCAGGGCAGCGGTGACTCTTTCGAACAATGTCCGCTACCCAGGCAGGCTCTGGCCATGGGCACGCCACAATTGCGGCGGTAAGGCCCCTCTTTGGGGAGTGGCTGAAGAAGCACCACGGCGTCCTCACCTTCCGCCTGACGCAGGTACTGACAGGACACGGCTGTTTCGAGAGGTACCTGTTTCGGATTAAGCTGGAGGACACGCCCGGGTGTCAGCGCTGTAAGGATCGCCCGGAGGACACCGTGGAGCATTCGATGGAGGTCTGCCCTGCTTGAGCTGAGCAACGCCGTGTCCTCGTCGAGGCGATCGGCGGCGGTGACCTTTCGCGTCCGGCCCTGGTTAAATCCATTGTCCGAAGCGAGGAGGCTTGGGGAGCAGTCACCTCCTTCTGCGAAGCAGTAATGCTAGCGAAGGCCAGGTGGTGATCGGACAGCGACCCACCCAACGCTATCCATCCGCAGGCCCGCGCTTACAGTGGCCAGGGATCGTCCTGAAACTCCCGGCGCCCGGGGCGCCTTCTCCTATAGCGGCGGGTGGGGCGAAGGCCTTGTCTTTCCATCGCGCGGCCCGTCTCTGCTTTGCAGAAGGAGGTGACCGCTTCCCAAGCCTCCTCGCTCCGGACCATGGATTTAACCTCCACCGTATACTCCACCGTGTCCTCCGGACAACAACTATACGTTACGTATACATTTTGGCTCATGCTATTTAGTTATATCCACACTAGCCATAATATCTAGTCCGTATTCCGCCTATAAAGAACCAGATATGAACATTTCTCCCAGCATACATAGTTCAGTTAAAGCACCCAATAGCCGCAAAAACATCGCAATAACGGAAGACTAGTAAACGAACGTCGATGTAACGGCCTTATTTATAGACGCAAATACTACGTACACATCAAAGGCGAATATTCAATCCTTACGCTCAATAGGAAGGAAACTGTACTAGTTTACGATCATACGACATCAAAACGTGGAAGGAAATATAAAATGGTATGGGCCTGAAAAACGATAGCACAGTATTGTAACGAGCTACGTCGTTTGTCAATAGAAGCGAGATTTAGTGTCCGTTTTATAACACGTTCGCCCACAATGACGCGGAAGGATCGCGGCCGACTCGTAATAACCTGAGACTTTTATACACGGCTTCGTTCACCGCGCAGATATAACGAACTATTCAAAAGGAAATGACACCTCGGATTTTATGAAAGCACTATATTTCTCTTGTGGGTTGATGTCGCGCGCTCTGGACGCACACTGTAAGTACAACCTTAATATTGAAAAGGAAAATACCAGACTCGCTACAAGGAGTACGAGTCGAATTTGTATAAAAGTCGGGATCGGCATCAACGAATAATTGGTTTGGCTTAATACGGGTATATGTAGATAGGGTCGAATAAAAAATCTAATATAGGTAATTGTAAAAGATATTTTCATTACGATTCCGCAGACCGAAACAGCTAAAATGGACCGCATTTAAATTTTTATAGGGTCCTCCCTATCTGTTCATCAATAGGGAGGACTGACGGGGAGCGCCCTCGGTTACATTAAGTACCTTTTGTCATTGTTATACGACATTTAATCGAGTGACCCTCCAGATCCAGACCCTCTTAATTACAATTTTATTAATTTAAATAACGTTTTATTGTTTTATATTAATTTAAATGCCTTGCGATACAAAACAAAGTATTTTTCACTGATTCATAACTGGAAACCAATTTGCAAGTAATTCTCTGAAAGGTTTTAAAATACTGGATAATCATGGTTCATTACATGTTAAAGGCGTTTCCATTAAGTATCGTGTCAGCTGTAAGTTGGTGGTTGTTTGTGTATAACTATAAGAAATTGAAACCCAGTAAATTTTCAACAACAAAATATTTAAACTTGAAATCAGAAAATGTTCGGAGCTCATTTTTCAAACTTACCTAAAAAAAAGGGATATGCCTGCTTGTGACCAGAAGTAGAAATGCTGAGTACGGAGTCCTGCGTTTGTATATTTTTCCAAGGTCAGCCTAAGTTGTGGGCTAAGTGTTAACAATTACCTACAAATTAATCCATGGCTGCTTAGTTCAGGTGGGCTACTCTCTAAGCCCGAAGTCCGTAGTTTCGGGCTTAGCTGCGGGCGTATTCTACTCCGTATCACCTAACCACTAAGAATTAATGACAACAAGGTTTGACAGTTACTGTCAAATCGCCCAACTAAGCCCGAAACTACGGACTTCGGGTTTAGAAAGTAGCCCCCCTGGCGTCGGTTTGTAAATATACATGGCAAGTTATTTACTCTTAAGGGTACAATTCCGTGTAACAATTTACTAACAAAACGGTAGCTTTGCTAAAATAAACAATAGTTCTGTTGTTTATGTCAAACACTGATTGGATGAATATCACATTCTAAATGGGTAACAGGATATTTGAGAGTCATGCATGGAGTTTTTTGTTGTTGGTATGGTTGTTATGTTGGATCATAGATAGTTCCCTTCGTATTGGATGATATGAATGGTGCTGTTTCACGCATCATGATGAGTATTTCTTCATTGTTAGTAGGCTCACGCATGATCACTATCTCACATGGTAAGCAATGATGTGGTTGAGGATAGAGCAAGCTTGCCTAGAAGTAATTTTTTGGCAGGAAATTTCACTTTATAGCTGTACGCACAATGAAAGTATTCCCAACACGTTTTGTGCGTATGTGACATGTTCATCTGTTTGACCTGAGGTTTGATTGAAAAAAAATGCTTTGAATTTGAGTTTTTTTTTTTTGGCTTTACCGCAACAAGTATAATCGTAAAATTGTTTGTATAGCCTCCATTCCTTTCCAAACTAACCTTTAGGTTTAGGGCGATCCATTTTACTCGAGCGAACTTTCAGAGAACATAGCTTATGTTCGTTAAATGTCAACGCCCACGGCTAAAACCTTCATGATTACCTATGTACTGTCTGTGTAGAGCAAAAAGTTATTCGCATAACTGTTCTTCAGTTTTGAAGAAGAATTCTTATATGCTATTTTCAGGAAGAATATTAAAAGATTATATCTAATTTACCTGCCGATCTGTCACTGGTCGTATGTGAATGACTAAACCCATCTGCAAGAAACTTGCATATTAATGTAATTATTATCATTCCATTACGTGGTACGATCTCCTCCGATTGATCACGTTATGCCTCGGTAGCCCGCACAACTTGCCGTGTAGCCTGCCGGTCGATTCTGTAAACATGTCGAAGTGAAGGCTTAGGTGAAGATGTCACGTGATCACGAAGTGAGCTGTCATTCCATCTTGATTATATAGATTGACAGCTCACCTCGTGATCACTTCACCCAAGCCTTTACTTCGACATGTTTATATAATCGAACAGCTGGTCAAGTTAGCTTCAAAAATAGGGGTAAGGTTACATTAATTCGCATAAAGCTGAAAATTGGTCTGAATGTTGGGAACACTATTACAAATAAATTGTCAAAAGTCTGCATCGATCCGAGGTGTGAAAAAAAATATTCGAAAAATGCAAGAAACTGCATTTTGCAGCTCGCAAAGGTACTAACATATATGGATGTTATCGTAAGATGAATCTGAAATAAATGATTTATTATTATTTTTGTATCTTGGTAATAATCGCCGGTTTTAAAGGATAATACGGGCCAAAGCCAAGTGCTACCCCTGACAGTACTAACCTAAGTGATAATAGTTTGGGTGTCGTCGTTATCGTTCTGTAGGAATTTCCGGACAATATAGCAGCTTTCTGTAGGGTAGAGGGAGCTATCTCTTGTGATTTTAATTATTGATGTAGTTGTTTAGGTATGACTCCTGTAGTTGAAATTACTACAGGTATTATTGCAAGACTGCATAACCGCCACTTTTGGCTAATTTCTATTTTTAAGTCTGTATATTTTGACAGTTTTTCTGCTATTGTATTTTGCAAATTGTGTGTATTTGAAACTGCTATTTCAATTATTTGCGCGGTTTTATTAATTTTGTCTAGTAAAGTTATGTCTGGTCTATTGTAATGTGTGGTTCTGTCTGTAAGGATGGCACAATTAAAGTAAAACTTGTGTTTTGCGTTTTCAAGAACCGTTTCTGGGTTATATTTGTAGTAGGGAACTTAGGGTGTTGTAATAAGTTTGTATTTGATGGCAAGTTTTTGATGAATTATATTGGCTACTTGGTCGTGTCTATGTTTATAGCCAGTTTAAACAATTGCCTTACATGCTCCAGTAATATGCTGTATAGTTTCAGAAGAACTATGACACCGTCTGCAAATATCTGTTGAAATGGGGATTCGCATGATGTGCTTTTGGTAGTTACGGGTTTCAATAACTTGGTCCTAGATTGCTGTCATGAACCCTTCAGTCTCAGGGAATAAATCACCGCGCCTGAGCCATTCGTTCGACGCTAGCTTGTCGACGTTAAGTTGGCAAAGGTGGTAGGAAATTTGTAAAGAACAATATATATATATATCTACGGAACCTTTGGGTAAAAATCGTTAAAATTGTAATATGTCATAGTAAATTATCTATTAAATCGAACCCGTAACGGTGGACCACTACTTACGCCACACCGTGTATATGTATGCTCGTAAAGGGTATTAATCGGAAGTACATACAGCTCAAATTTCGAAAAATTAGCTAATAAGCTCATAATAAGCTTAGAATTAGTGGCCTATCTATAGGCCACTGGAGCTGCAGGAAAAAGCTGAAAGAGCTTTAAATATATCTGCATAGAATTAACGAAAACAATGTTTTTATTTATGTGCTCGCTAACCCTCGAGTGCCAAAAGAGTCCAAACAAGGAAGATTTATGCTCTCCGCAGAAAAAGGGTTTCTGTTTCATGTTCATTGTTTTTTTATTGTTTGTTCTCCTGCTAATTGCAATTTTGTTTTGTTCTAGAAGCTGTTTGGTTAGTTGCACAAGAAAACTGATTCGCAAAAGAAATAGCACAGGTTTTTCTGAATTTAATTCGTCAGCCTAATCCTACTAATATTATAAACGTATCTCAGGGCCAATTCTACTAATTTTAAGCAACGTTCGCATGCGCATATCAGTTGCAATCTGTCAAGCCTCAATTTACATACATACTTTTCTGACAGATTTCGATTGAGATGCGCGAACATTGCTTAAAATTAGTAGAATTGGCACTCTGTACTCTGGATGTTTATTAAACAAGCACGTCTCAACCATTGAATAGATTTGGATGAAACTTGGTACACGGGCGGATCACGACCTGGATAGAATATGGTATTTTTATTCCGTTAATAACCTGAGTTTCTTTGAGATATTAAAACATGCGTGGCTTGGCGAATTAGTCAAATCATATTACTGAAACAAAGTAGAGTGATTAAAATTTCAATGTAATAATTATGAGTTATTTACTGCGAGAAATGCAAAATAGGTTACGAATTTCATGAATTCAACTTTACTATTGGTTATTTACCAAACATTTGAACGTACAAAATTTCGATACAGCAAATTAACCAATCCTGCTTACCAACGCCAAAATCGAAGCAATCTCATGAAACCATGAAACTAAAACCGAGTCATGGCGACCTCAATTTTCACATCATACAAAACAGCAGCAAAATTAAAACTATATAGTTGAGCTGGTCGACTAGCTCACAAAACATTTCGACGAGACACCCAAACGATATGAGCGAGGCGCCGAACTCTTTGAAACTCCGAGAACATAAATCTACACGAAGTTCATGAAGTTTAATGAAAGCTCCACCCTCTTAATTGTTACCGCTGGGACTGCAATGCTGCGTACATAAAATTGTTATAAAATTGTATAGTCGTTAAGGCGACCTGTGTTATGCTAACTCCGTTATGAATATATAAGTGTATTTATTATAGAAAGCCTTTTCGCAACTATGTTGAGGTTGGCTTCCAGTCTAAAAGGAAACAGCCGAATACCAGTATTTTACATGAAACGACTCCCTATCTTATCTACCTACCTAGTAACCCAGTTACTGAGTTGTATACCTAAAATAATATCCTTTAGCAAGAATTGTATCTACTGTCAAAGATAGATAAATAAATGACAGTCGGGACCAACGACTTAACGTGCTTTCCGACGCACGGAGGAATCTCGATATGTTATAAATGTTCACCTATCCACAGACTGACCTCGGTAAGCTATGCTAACTCCGTTTTGATTATAGTGTACCTGAATGTGTGCATAGATAATTGTAGCGAAGTGGGCTGGCTACAAATATAACGCTCTATTACTTTGTATAGCCATTTTGAGAGGCGACTGAAGGATTAATCAATCAAGGGACGGCCGCGGCGGCATCAACCTATGTCCTACATAATTATTCTGCTGTGGGAACTAGCAGAATAATTGAAAGGAGAATAATTCTGTCGACCAATCACGATGGTAATTTATTTTTGCTGCCATACATATTTAAAGAATAAGAAATAAAACAACAATAATTATTGAATCAAATTGGAATTTATCTCGTTAACCATCGGGACACTATCAGCTCTATTCATATAAACCTATTAAACTAATGCTTAGTGAAAAAACAGATCAGCTAACCCTTGATTCAAAATTTCGATGGCAAATTGAATTCTTCTTCTTTTCGTGGCGATTGACTCATATTAAATTTTGTCCGACCAGTATTGAGCAACCTGTACAATGTACATCTCTATCATTGGCCTCGTTCAAATCTAGGATGGTGCAGGTGGTTGTACCCGACGGGCAATTAAGGAGGTGATGCATGTGCTGTGAAAGAGCTCCGCACAGGCACTGCGTTTGGGATGGATGAAAAATGCACTATTTAGCCAGATTATGGTTACAGTGGTCAACCTGGGTCCGCAGTCGGTTAAGAGATTTCCAGGTTGACCACTGAAGTTCGCGTTGTGGTATATGTTCTGCCGGGGGAATGATGTGTGGAGGAGGAGAGTGTTTGTGCCTTCACAATGCACATCTCTCGTCTGATGCACTTTCCTCCGACGAGGTAGTACATCTAATAAAACTCTTTCAACAGAATCTGGTATCATCAGTATTTAAACGAATTGTTAAGAAATTTTTAATGCCAAATTAAAAAAAAAAACAAAACACGTTCATAATCAGGTCATGCTTATCATTATTTCAGCCGAAAAACTTCCACTCCTAAACATTTTCTGCCTCCAAGTGTCGTCACATCGACCGGTAATGTTTACTAATTTCTAATTAATTTAAATAGTGAGGTATTTAATTTATTTAATAATATAGATGAAACACATGACTATCCTTTTTTTACTGCTGACGCAATATGAAAAGCGTGCCAATCTAGTTATTTACTGGGCTGCTGGCTAGGCTTTATTAACTTATTACCGCTTACCACGCGTAGTTTACAAGTCGCATAAGTACAAGTTGACCAAGTGCTCTAACTACTTCAGACTTGCTTTTCATTAACGACTACTTCGCCTTACAAAGCATCACAGCGTTCAGGTGAAACCTGTTTAATGGTAACTTTCATAAGTTCACGACCTTAGCTTTCCACGTATCGGCTCTATTGTGACTTTAAATGTAAGAAAATACTTTTTATTTCTTCAGGATTTCAGATATAAATAGGCTCGGATCTACGTGGTTCTATTGTTCAAAAGGCGATGAAACAGTAGGTAGGCCAGTTTTATTATTGAGCTCAATATGATCCTTTGATCTCAAATCTTTTACACGAGGCTAACTTCAAAGCTAGCTCTTGGGTTTTCCCGTTTTCGGTTTTGTTAATATCACAAACACGTGATTTCTGTACGGTCAGCAACTAATAAAACAATTTTGTCTGTGACAGCGGTTTTATTGAGTAGTAGTAGAAGTTTTCAGAGTTCAAAGTATTTCCACTGAAAAGCGCTTGGCTGTATCAACAACTATTTTAAGCTATTGTGTTATTCCTTCACGTGTAACACAAATCAAAACAGATATTCAATTAGCGAAAAGGCAAGCAAATGTACCAATAATTAAATATCTCAGTTAATTAAGCAAAGCTGTACAACTATCAAAGTAGAATGTAACGTGATTCTGAGGGAAAAAAACAACCAATTTAATTAAATCCGTGAGTGTAACTTCAAATTGGTTGCGTGTTTTCAGTTTCAATGGTCATATAAATTTTATTAGAGAAATAATTGTGGACGAGATTGCACCTGTGACTTATAGAGGTATTTGTGCATGTATATATCTACGTATGTGTCTATATTTTGTAACCGTACAGTTTGCCGCTAAAAAAATATTTTAAAATGCCTATGGTTTTATTTTATGTTTTTTTTTAAAGTATTTTTAAGTTTTGTGGTGGACTTGTTGTATACTGACCTATTTTGCAAATCTTTCTGTCACACTGAGGTTTCCTGTAAGAAAATAAGCTTGCCTTTGTACACAAGCTGTCCCATTTTATTTATTCCTGTGTATTTTGTGTGCAATAAAGTATAAGAACCTGGGAATCAAACTGGTCCGAACCATGTTAGAATTTTAAATTGGAGTTTTCCTTATTTAACTATGGAAATAATACACGTTTACGCTTTCCCATAAAACAAAATTAAACATGTCCGTTTTGTAAATATAGCATTGTATTAACGAGCACACAGGTGCGGTGAAGCAGTTATTTGATTCCGGATATGATTGGATTTCAAATGAGCCCCATGCCGCGGCCCGCTCCCCAAAGTGTACACCTATTTAGATATTAATTAAAATACAATGTATTAACGAGATTGCGAACGCAAATGAAGCAATTACCTTCATTTGCAAATACGAACCAGTTTGTTGATATCATTTATATTGTGTTTCAGGTTCGATATAGGTAAGCTGCGGTGTGGATTTACAATACACGGACTAGTGTATTTGCAATAGCTGATTGGAAAATAATACTGGTTTATTTATTATGATTATAGGTAACTTACACGTATACCTTGTATCTATTTTATTTCTTCTCTCATTAAAACTTATTTTAAGTGAACCATTTTCTTTAAGAGTTAATAAATTATTTGAACCTATATTTTAAGTCAGTCTTGTAAGTTAGCTTTGATCTTTTTAGAAAAGAGGTTGGAACATTTCTGTATGGGAGCTGGCATAGACCGTCGCCATTATGTTTTGTTTTTCATAATCGCGGTGCACTATGATTCTGGTATATATGGGTAGAAGACATTTAAACAACAAAAAATCTAATTTGCGGCCACAAGCACAAGCAAGTAGCTATGCTACAAAGGTTCTATCCCCTTTCATAAAGGAAGATGAACCTTTGATCTTTACTGTTGCTTGATGCCAGACGATCGTTTTATCGTTGATACTCCCATAGCGTGGTATTATACGTTTGTACACTGCTGACAGTGTGGTTCAATTTCTCGTAAACGCAGTGACATACAGGGTTTTCTCGAAAACCTATCCATTGCACTTTTGTTACTGTTCTACAATATTATTGGTTCTAATACAAAAAAGTCTGAAACAAAACGATTGTTCATTGTGGCGATTCTTGAAATCGAAATTTTGAACAAAAATTCAAGAATTACAAATAAAAATACACCATGATAAAAAATTGAAATAAGAATTCAAAAAAGGATTTCGTACGTTTCAGGCCTTCCCCGTAAAATCCTATTGCGTTATTCACTACAAGCAAATAACTACTGAAATAATTTAAGCATCACCAAATATCGTCCAAAAATATAGTTTCCTCCTGACAGCAACCGTAACACACCAAACAGCCAGCAACATAAAACTTATTATTATAAAGGTGTGTCCAAACATTGAGCAGCAAGAGCGCGGCAGCAACACGCGGCATTTGTAGGACACATTTCTGCCGCGCTCTAGTTTGGACAAAGCCAACTAATGTTTGCGCGGCAGTACTGCGCGGCACAACCAAGATATGCCGCGCGCTTCAGTTGGCATCAGAACTAAAATGAAAGCGGTCGCATGTGTCGTAGCTCTACTTATTATTAAAAAATTGCGTAAAAGAGCTAAGAAGAAACATATTTTAACGAGGAAATGCTGGATGAAACCACTTTTTCAACGGAGGTTACAGAATATTGAGTCAATAAATTATGAAATTAATTACCGGACACCACAGTTTTTAAGACTAACCTTGGAAGAGTTTGAACATTTACATAGCCTGGTTGAGTCACATGTTAAAAAATAAGATACGTACTGGCGTAAAGCAATCACAACCAAAGAGAGATTGGCTATAACTTTACGGTATTTAGCAACAGGAGACTCCTATTCTAGCCTACAATACGTCTTTTGTGTATCAAAACAAACCATATCATCAGTAATACCCGAAATGTGTGACGCCATAACAGCAGCCCTTAAGGATTTTTTAAAGGTAAGAAAGAATAATAGTGTTTATCATAATCACTTATTTTTATTAAGCTTGATTTAAAAAAAGGTAGTACCTAGTTTGCGCCAGATATAATTAAAAAAAGATTAACTCTACGTATCTACTCTACGTGTAAAAAGTGAAATGCTTCGTAAGCAAACCATTTTGATGTGTAAGACTGGTTTCTACCTGCAACAAAATAATAATGTAGGTACCCACTTAGTTTAAAAGAAAAACTAGAATAAATAATAATTGGGTTATGATATTCAAAAAGTATAGATTTGCCTTGTATCGCTACAATTTAAAAATATAATAATTTCGCGCCACAAACATTCAAATTGCCTTCTATTTTATCTATTTGTCTCCTTCTCTCTTGTGGTTGCCGAATATGTCTATCGCATTCAGTGCAATGCAAATGGCGTACCTACATAGCATGTTATTTTGACGTGTGAAGTATGACTATACTCCATCTATACTTTTTATCAATATCATTGTTATGAGTATAGTAAGTAGGTCTAGATTTACAGCAATATTGGTATACATTATATTAATTATTAAAAGATTAAAACTAACCCAATCCAGTTGTATTGCTTGTTTTTTCTCTATTCCTTTCCCGTCTATAGGAACTTAAAAGACTTTTCATTTTAGCCTTTAATTCCTTCTTGGGAAGATCAACATTGTTGGCTATTTCATTCCACAAGTCTTCACGTTTATTTTTATTATGGTATTCCTTTTGTCGAGGATCCCATAACTCTTTAAAAGATCCATACATTTCAATTAAACGAATCGATGTTTCGTTGTCCATGTTTGTGCGCAGAAATACGTCCAAACACAATTACTGCCGAATGTTTACTAAGAATGTTCGCGCGCGGCGGGTAGCCAGAAGCGTTCGCGCGCGGCAGTCGTCCAATCACAGCGCGGCGGGCCGCGCGCGGCAGCCGCGCTCGATTGCCGCTCGATATTTGGACACACCTTTACATTCAATCCTACCAATATTTTTAATTTGAAAGTGTCTATGCTTACTTAATACAAATTATATCATAAATTTTATTTTATTTATATTAATATTATAAATGTGAAAGTAACTCTGTTTGTCTGTCTGTCTGTCGCACTTTCACGCAAAAACTACTGAACCGCTTTAAATGAAACTTGGTACACAGATAGTCTAGAGCAGTGGTGGGCAAAGTACGGCCCGCGGGCCAACTCCAGCCCGCGAAAGCATTTAATCCGGCCCGCCGACAGTCCGTGGACATGAATAGTATGGCCCGCGATAATCATATTTTGACGGTCCAGAAGTATAAAGTAGACTCTACTTAGTAGAATTATAGACTTCGATTCATATGTCTCACACGCCTACCATGGCAGGGCCTTCGAATAAAAGTTAAATTGTAATTTTTAACATTTGTGCAAGTGTTTAATGTTTTTATATGATTAAAAGTTTCAACACAAAATGCATTTTTTCCTATAATTCTGGCCCTCCTCTGAAATTTATTAAACTTTCTGGCCCCCCATTAAAAAAGTTTGCCCACCACTGGTCTAGAGCCTGAGAAAGGACATCGGCTACTTTTTAATGCGAAAAAGGGTTTTAAGGGGCTGAAACGGGGGGATGAAAAGTTGTATTGAAGTATCGTCATTTTTAGAGCTAGAAGCTTGAAACTTATTTTTAAGGCTGTTAATTCGATATAAATAAATATGACATTCAAAGTTTCTAAAAGTTTTACCCTCAAGGGTGTAAAATAACAATAGAGAATAAGGGATGAAAGGAAACTTACCAAGCACCGCGCCGTACACAATGAGCGCTGTGCAGCCGCGCGGGGTGGGGGGGCCCGGTTATGTACTTATATACTTAAATACAAAGTATTTTTACGTATGTGTCTTATTTGTAAAATAATTAGCCTAAATTATTAAAATGCTACCCAAAGACACTATTCCACGCGGACAAAGTCGCGGGCACAGCTAGTCTCCCTATAAGTTTTTAATAAGCCCACTGGAGGCTTCAATATTTATATGAAGGTCGCCATAGGCAAGACCGGTTAAGCAGTCGACAACCTCCTAGCTTGAACTGCAAGAGGACACTCACAAAAATACATTTATGTTCTGTTCGATTTTTAATTTGTTATCCAACCGCGTCTCAAAAGCTAGACGAATTTGGATGAGGGTAAATAAAAGCGAAAATAACTATCTATCTCTTACCTTTTCCCGTCGTAACGGCTGAACTGATTAGGATGCTACTTATCACACGGACAGACTATGTCCCGGCTCAGGACATAGGATACTTATTATCCCGGGATTATGTTCCCTTGGGATACTTTCCGACATCCACTAGTTTCCTATAAATACCAAGTTGACATGACAAGCTACCACGAACGGATATACATATATTATATTAATCACCACATTATTCTCCCCTATATTAAACTACTTTCAAATAGGTCACTATCGATTTGGATAGTAAAGTAGCTCACGAGTTAAGGTAAGTTAGGATATTATAGGTTAGAGCGGAATCTAGTGGTCGAAGCTTGGCATACTAATGGCTGCTTGGGCGCGTTATAAACTGAAAGTATTCAAGTGTTATACTTATAGTACATAAATCTAGTTCGGCAGTTTACAACTTTTGCGTTGTTAAGCGAATCGTTTTTTGCTAAATTTGAAACCGTATTTATTTTTCTTTTTGGTGTTTTTGTTAACAGTGTCCGATGTTATACCTACTTTAACTTAACAGACTTTTATTTATTTGTATGTGAATTGTGAATAGTTTTTTAGATGAGCAAATTGCTATCAAAAAGTTCAACACACTTTTCTTCACGCCGGAAAAGCTGCCATTTAGTATTACTCTCGTAAGAAGAGTACGGATCTCGAAAGCAGACAAAGAGGTTCGTCGGTAATAATGCACCGTTGGTTGAGTCAAAGCACCATAGCCTCAGCGACATCGAGTCGGTTTTCTATGTAATTTTGAGTGTGCGTCGGAAATGCACAATTTAATTACGGCAAGCCCGTTCCATCATTAGCCTGCAAGAAATATTGCCACTAGTAGGTATTTGTGGGAAATTTCACACACAAGGATTAGACGTTTTGGGAATTCAAATCAAAATCATTTATTTGTAAAACATAGCTGTACAATATAATAAGATCTAATTCTAATGTCAAGATCACGTTTAACCTAATAGACATACACATTTTTGAATTTTTAACAAAAAAAAATATTTTGCGTTGTATTATTGAAACTACTATTCAAGTTAAATTAAAACCATTAAATGTACTATTAATACAATTGAATAGAATTGAGCTGAAATAAATCGGACGTTTGACTCACACAACTTATCTAATTATTATTTATTTAAACTGTCTTATGAATTCACCAACGGAATAGTACGCTTTTTTACCATAAAGTCGGTTAGCATTCTTTTGAAGTTATCACCATCATTTTCAGCTCTTATAGTACATCAACATTTTTGAAGCCATTCTCAGAAGTTTTTTTGCTGTTTAATAAAGCATAACGTGAACTTGATTTCGGTTACTAACGGTGTTAAGGATTTCAAATAAATTAAAGTTTTTTTTTTATGAACATTGCTACTATAAATGCGTACAGAGATGGAAAATTCATTGTTTTTAGCTCAATAAAGTGTGGTCTACAATTATCAGTAGCTTTCAATTGGCACACTGCTCTAAAACACTTTTTGTGCCTTATTAAACTTACCTATTATGCGTATTGCGAATACTTTTACTATGCGTAAAGCTAACGACGAAATTCCCTGCCGAAGGATCAGTTTTCTGATAGTTACAACATAAGTCCCCCAGTTTTTATGTGGAGAGATGTTACTTCTAGGCAAACATGAACTGCCAGGGTTGCGGAATTTGTTCGAAAGAGTCACCGCGGCCCTGGAACGTAAGGGCTTTAGAAGGAACACGGATGGGTTTTAGTCAGTAAGAGTCTGACACGCCCTCCCGCTCCACCCAGAGTGGAAGAAGTCATTAGATGATTTCCCATCCTTAAAAAAAAAACAAGGCAAGCATGCTCTTTTGGGGGAGGCCTATGTCCAGCAGTGGACGTTTTTCCGCTGATATGGTAATTATGATGATGAAGCATGCTATATCGTCGACCACTCTATAATTTGCCGTCAGGTGAGTTACCGGTCTAACGCGAGCCTATAAATAAAATTAAAAGTTAAAACCCCCACTCTGGTTTATCCTTTCTCAGCTATGCTGAAAAGGGTTTCTTTAGAAATAAGCATTTCGCTTATTATTCCTTATTCTTTTTCGTAACGATTAATTGTGTATTACATACACACGGTAAAATAAATACACTTAGTAATTATTAATTAATAACCACAGCGCCTAAAATTATACACACATATCAATGAAACTTAATTTACCGATTTCAATTTACCATCACAAAAGATTTTATATTCAAAGGAAATCGATTACAATTTACAGTCCATATGTTTCCACGACCTACCTAAGTATTTAATGTAGCGAGTATAATGTTACATCATACACCTATGTAGGTAGCAAAGGTATTACTAACTATTCAGTGTACGTTGTGTCATTAACTTGGATATTAGTTTTGGGTGTAACTAAATAATGTCACATGATGGAGTTGGTATGTACGGTGGTACGGTATACGTTCAAAACGAATGGTATATAAGTATCCATATTTTCCTATGTTATTGTGTATGTTAAACTTAGAAGTCAGTCTTATTATAAGGCATCTGGACAAACACGAATCAATTATATTGTCCGCAATATAATTCATTCGTGTTTGTCCTTATGTCTGAACCCCTGTTGTGTAACTCATAAAATTTCATTTTCTTTCACACACTAACTTACATGGTTCTCATATGATTTGACCATTACATGTTTACCATTGTATAAAAAAAAAGGGAAGTAGGGTAGGTATGTAGGGTAGGTATGTAGGGTAGGTATGTAGGGTAGGTATGTAGGGTAGGCATGTAGGGTAGGTATGTAGGGTGGTAGAGTAGGGTAGGTATGTAGGGTAGGTATGTAGGGTAGGCATGTAGGGTAGGTATGTAGGGTGGTAGAGTAGGGTAGGTATGAAGGGTAGGTAACGGTTGACGGTTGTTGGTGAAGGAAGCCAAGCCGCGGGCACAGCTTGTAATAAATATTATTTGTCATTTACAATCTAAAAGAACTTCAGATCCATTGCTTCGTATGTATCAAAATTCGTCTGCTCGACAACGTAAAACACGCAATAAATATACCTAGTTTCAGGTGAAAACGAAAGCATATGCGACCGATTGTATTCATTTTTGTATTACGGAATTAGGCTGGTGTTGCCTGAGTTCTAAACGCGTGTTGACAAAGGTTTACTTATGTTTGCCATGATTTAAAATGCAATAATTTTATATACCATACTTGTATTTCCCATAATTTCATTAGAAATAACGCTTCAGTTGCAATAACCGTGAAATTATATAAAATCATTTTCACTAATTTCATTGATCATAATCGATCAAGTGTCATAATAATGTTAATTCATAAACTTATTTGCTATATTTTTCATTTTCAATAATGTCGTTTTCCATAACATTTTTTCACCATAATATTCATTTGCTCATACTATGTGCTAGTATGCTACTATACAATGCTAGTTCAGTACAAGCGCTTGCAATTTTGATGCTATGATCATGTTAAAATTAATAATTTTACCACTAACATATTCACAGTTATTACTGTAGTATGTGGGTAAAACAATTTAATTCAATTTAAATTTAAAATAATATTGTTTTTCATGAAAATAATATTGTTACTCATAAATATATTACTTGAATAATATTGATTAATATATGATTATACGTTACAGATTTTGTTTATTCACTAGGAAACCTAAAAATTGACCTAATCTACCATGCATGCTTGCTTTGCAAAAGAGAAAATCTAGCGCTCGGCACATTCTTTTCGCTCGCTCGCCTTCACGGGTTGTGTGGTCACAGTTCTAACCTAACCTAGCCGTTTCCAATTTGAAAAACTATTTATATTGTGTAAAGATTGTTTGCTGTAATAAATCATTTGATTACAGACCAAATGCCTAAATGACATTATTTTTTTGTGCAAAACAACAAAACGTTTCTAAATTATATTAAAAGTGACTTATGTACAAGTATCGATTATGTAATGTGTTACTTATAGAAACTAATGATTATAAAACATGTTTTTATGGAAACTTATCTTATGGCAAATAAAAGTTATGACTAATAAGATTATATGACAAGCGTTATTAGTATAAATGATAATAGCGCAAGTAAATATTATGAGGGGACGATTCTGTAAAACAATAATAGTACAGATTATTTTATGGAAAACATGACAATACCGTTGACAAATTGATCGTCACTTTCCATCAAGTAAGATCGTGAGCCTATAAATAATAAAAACAGCTGCTTCATGCCAAATTGCCAATGCCTGTAGCTTCAGCAGCTTCTCTAGCTCAATACCGTATATGTTCTGCAAGCAGACAATAGATTTCGAGATCAATTTAATAATAGATACAAGATGAACAGGAAATAATTACACAAACATTTTACAAGAAAAGTTAACAAAACGCTCTTCCTCTCTCCTAATTAATTATTTTAAGTTTTGCTGTGCCCGACAGGGTCCATAATTGTTTCTATTTATTAATTCTACCACCTGTTTATGTGTACATTATGGATTGCAATAAACTATTTGAGATTTGAGACAAATACTATATCCGAAATACGAACATGTCAAAGAAACTGTGGTGGGACGAAGAAGGAAATACTTTGTTGATAAGCATGTTTACAAATACTGTTTCGTGCCAATTCTTGCACGAATGCCCTGATGTTGTGCTAATGAAGCTTTAGCATTAAAATAAAAATACAAATAAAATAAATCCAAAGTACATAATTTAAGGAATAAAAAATGTGCCTTTAAAGTTTTTATTTCTTAAATAATAAGCTTCCTGAACACGGTTCTTGGAAAATTCAGAAAGAAAACGTGGCATGAATAAACAATACCATTCAGAAAATCTTATTTAATGCCTTCCTGGAATGCTATCAGAACTTAGTATATTCCTAGTTCCTCCATTCCTTTTAATGTATATCGGTTCACATAGTCAGCTACATAAAATATATTTTTATATAAAAACCATCAATTTAATTTTATAAAACTCGACCTTATACCTAATATTATATATGCGTTTTCACGACTGAAACGCTGAACTGATTTGAAAACATACTTGATGAAACTTCACAAATAGTCTACGAGCAGAAGCTAGTTTTAAACAACAATATTACAACAGTTTTAATTCTACACGAGAATGTCTATAAGCCAACATACAATAATTAAGGAATATTTTATTTAGTCCACTACACATTAATTGTCAACAGCGGTCTCCTCATTAATGCTTTAATACTTTGTTGTAAATTTACTATGTTTCACTCGGCCCACGATACATTATTTATAAATTAATTACAGAAAAGGTCTTCCTGTCAACTTTAGTTTAGTTCTGGCCTCAATTAAAATGTAAGGGCCACGTGCCGATATTAAAACAAAAACAGGTCATGAGAAGACAGTTTTTTTTTTATTAGGTTATTTCTCCATATTTTGCCTATTCAATATGAGTATTCAATATTAATAACGTCTGTGGCAAATGTTACAAAAATGAAATTGTATTACCAACCAACTGTAAAACAAACCAAAAGTTATTGTGTACTCACTAGAATTTGAGTTTATACATGGCTTTTAGAAAAATTATGGGCCTTAGAAACAGTCACTTCCATCATACGTTAACTTTTTGCGCTTCTATATTTAATCCGGGACTCCAACGAAGAAGAAAACTCGTACAAAATCTTAATTGAATTCATATCGCAAAACGTCACTTCCCTCAACATAAAAGCGCACTAAAACATAAAATTAAAGCGCAGATGTTTTAAATACCAAAAAGGGGATTATCACAGCTAAAAATTCCAATAAGACAGCAATGTGGTGAATAAAGTAACCGAATTTGAATTGGCAAGTCTGTCCCATACATATTCAGTGGAGAAGAAGACGCAGTGCGGAAAACTTTTGGCATCTGCACTTGCATACAAAAATGAAAGTGCTAGACGAACGAGAAATGGTGCATTACCAGCCGTGTCGTCTGACCTATTTAGCGGTGCAGCGGAGGTATCACCTCTACTGTACTGTGGACTAATTTGCCTGAAGTGACGTTACATTGAAACGGGTTTTATTTTATTGGGTCAGTGTACTCCTTTTGAAAAACACAATACTCATCGTTTTAGAACTGACCACCAAATGGTACATATTGTTTCGTGCCGTAGGGTCTGAATGCATTTGGGTCAGTGTTAATAAATCAGCCCCGTCTGAAAGCTTGAGGGTCGGTTTGATAACTTTTAAGACACTTATTTGATCACTAGCGTGCGTGTATACGCACGCTATTGGCATCGTAAGTCTCGCAGTTCAACCTATGAGGTTGTCGACTGCTTAACCGGACTTGCCTGTGGCGGCCTTAATTAAAATATTAAAGCCTCCAGCCAGGGCTTATTAAAAACTTACAAACTAAGCGACAACACGCTAAGGGCACCCCTGTGGTACTCAGGCCTCGGCTTAGGGCGTCGCTGGGGGGAGGACAACTAGGGCTGGCTGGATCGAACTAGGCGAAGGTGGAAGGACGGCGGTCGTGGTTTGAGTAGAGTGCTGGTTCTCTTTTGGAGAAGAATGGTGGAGTCATCGGGAGTGACAAGGGTATGCCTCGGTCGGCGTATCTTGGAGATGTGGGAGGGTTCGTATCGGGCGGCCTATGCGATAAGGGGGTTGCGGTGTTTTACAGCAGTGTCGAAGAAACGTTTGGCTATGCGTTTCATGAACTGCTGTATGGTGAGCAATTTGAGGTCTATATGTGGAGTCTCATTGCGGACATAGTAAAGGGCTCCCGTGATTTTGCGGAGGAAACGGTTTTGGAGCAGCGTCTGCATCCTACGAAGGTGACGAGGCTTTGCCTGTGCAAAGACGGCGCAAGCGTACGTCATGATGAGACGGATGACCGTGGTGAAGAGTCGCAATTTGCACCTGAGGGACAATTTGCTACGGGCGGTCATGATAAAGTGAAGCCTTTCCTGAGCGAAGGCAGCGAGAGAACGGACCTGTCTTATGTGCTCAGCGATGACCCCCAGGTATTTGGCTTGCTTTTTCCAGGGGATCAGCTTGCCATACATGGTGATCGGACGAGGGGGATTAAAAATCCAAAAAAAACGACCTTTTAATACCTGCGGGTAAGGTTGCAAGTAGTGACACCGCAAACGAGTGAATAAGGTTTAGTGTAAATTTGTGTCTTTATAAAGCCAACTTTGTATTCTTTAATTTTGCCTAACGATTTGTACTCAACATCTTTAGAAATAAAAAAAAAAACAACCGACTTCCAAATAAAAACACTACAAAGTATGATATAACTTTAATTTCGGAAGTCGATGTTTTTGGTTGTTACTTCGTTTTTTGACACTGACCTCCGAAATTAAAGTTATTTTTTACTAGTTGCCGCCCGCAGCTCCGCCCGCGTGATTGTCGAAAATTACCCCAAGGGAACATATTCCCGGGATAAAAAAAATCCTATGTGTTATTCCAGACTATAATCTACCACTGTGCCAAATTTCATCAAAATCCATTCAGTAGTTTTTGCGTGCAAGTGTAACAAACATCCATCCATCGATCCATCCAAACTTTCGCGTTTATAATATTAGTAGGACTTTGTAGTGTTTTTATTTGGAAGTCGGTTGTATTTTTTTTTGTCATATTTTTTTTTATTTTTCGAACTTTAGTGGTGATTCCCCACAGCTAAATTGTCATTTTTCCCATAATGAGTGACTGCGCTATTTTCCGTTAAGGAGTTACTTTGTGTGCCTTCGTAGTCCCAGTCCAGACCAGCTTATAGTTAAATATCCACTTTGCTTTGGAATTGACTTAAACATAAAAATATCTAACTTTCCAAAATTTATTGATTTTAAGTTTAGGAGGTCGCTAATTTATTTTGAAGTTCAACATCCAAAGTAAGTTCAATATATACGAGTATAACTAAAACCAACCCAATAGAATCATCAAGACTGGTTCATAAACAATAAAGTTATGCCCGAATAGATAACCCAAACACTTGGTTGACTTGTACACATCTGCGTACCCCTTCACAGCGTACCGGCGTGATGTCATGATATAAATTGGTGTTATCAATAAACAAACATGCGATTTCAGCAACTCCGAAAGATTTGCTATCATTTTTCTAAGATTTCCGTTGTTTATCTGCGATATCTCAGTTATTCATCAGATCTTCACCAAATTAAAATGGGACTAGTTCGAGAAAATGTTCTTTCAAACAAAAAAAGAATCATCCAAATCGGTTAACAATCAGCGAAAATATCGCAACAAACATACAAAAAAACTTTTTACCTTTCTTTGAAGTAGCTTAAAAAAAATATAATATAATAATAAACTAATTACAAGAATTTATAAATAAACATATACACTTCATATTTAAATACCAATCTAACTACACTTAAAATAAAAATACAAATTCCTAACTAAAATATGGCGACAAAAAATTCGTCCGCATCGCTATCGACTGGAAGTGAGCCCAAAAAACTGGCGGCATTGCCACTTTGTATGGCAATGGTAATGTTGGTATGGCAAAGCCAACCCTTGGGTCACGCGAACTGTCATTAGTTGACACTTCGCATGACCTTGACGCGTCCGTTAAGCAAGTTCTTTATATAACGCATGAGCACTCGGACCCCACGGTCCAAGAGTTTCAAGAGAAGCAAGAGAAGCAAGCCAAATACCTGGGGGTCATCCTGGACAACCACCTCACCTTTGCTGAGCACATAAGGCAGGCCCGTTCTCGCCCGTAGCAAATTGTCACTCAAGTGCAAATTGCGACTCTTCACCGCGGTCATCCGTCCCATCATGACGTACGCTTGCGCCGTCTTTGCACACGCAAAGCCACGTTATCTCCACAGGATGCAGACGCTCCAAAATCGTTTCCTGCGCAAAATTACGGGTGCCCCCTACTACGTCCGAAATGAGACTCTACATGTAGATCTCAAATTGCCCACCATACAGCAGTTCATGAAAGGCATAGCCAAACGTTTCTTCGATACTGCTGCAAAACACCGTAACCCCCTCATCGCATCGGCCACCCGATACGAACCCTCCCGCATCTCTAAGGTACGCCGACCGAAGCATACCCTCGTCACGCCCGACGACTCTACCACTCTTCTCCAAGAAAGTCGCAAAGAGACCAGCACTCTTCGCAAACCACGACCGCCGTCCTTCCGCCCTCGCCGCCGAGACCCACCGCGACGTCCCCGACAAAATCCGCCCCGACCCTTGCTCGAGCCAGCCCGCGCCGCTGAGCCTGTAGTCTTAAATTCGCCCCTTAATAATAATTCTAATTCGATCCAGCCCGTCCCTAGCTGTCCTCCCCCCAGCAACGCCCTAAGCCGAGGCCCGTACCCCACAGGGGTACCCTTAGCGTGAAGTCTCTTAGTTTGTACGTTTTTTATAAGCCCTGGCTGGAGGCTTTAATATTATATTAAGGTCACCACAGGCAAGCCCGGTGAAGCAGTCGACAACCTTATAGGTTGAACTGCTAGACACAACTCACAAAAAAAAAAAAATATGTCAGAGACCATTTTTGTACGAGACGTTGACCAGAACGGAGCTCCGGCCTACAGGTAAATGCTAAGTTATTTAATTACCATTTTTATTTTTTGTTGTTTTACTATTGCTATTATGTTTGATTGCTATCGTTATTATGTTGGATAGAATGATGATAACGGACCATTATTTACATAAATGGTTCGGTGTTTTACCTAGTTGTTGCCATAATTATAACCAGTGTAATATATAATATACAGTACAAATTTAAATATATTGATGATTAAACTATTGCAAGTTATTTAATGACTTATTGACCCAATATCCTTTGGTATTTCCTTGCATTTCTAAAACACTTAATATAAATCAATTAGTAGGCCAGTAAGATAGCTTTGACTTTCTTATTTTCTAAAATTAATACAATAGGTTTTTCATTGGACTTTAAGAGTTAACTAATGCCTTAGCTATTATTATTTAATAGCTTATTTACTTTGCAATTTCCTTACATTTCCAATACACTTAATATAAGAATCAATTAGTAGGATAGCTTTAACTTTCTTATTTTCAAAAAATTATACAATAGGGTTTTCATTGACTTTTAAGAGTTAGCTAATACTTTAGCTATTAAGTGCGTGCTCCGCTAAATTTTAGTGATAAAAAGTGTGTTTTTGTGGTTTATTCTACGGTAAGAAAACGATTTATATACTTAATATTTGCAAGAAATAACAGTATACTAATAGTTTTTTGATAAAAGGAATAAATATTACGTGTAAATGTCGTAGTTCGCGCAACCATTATTTATGATGAACTTTGATTCTTCTTGTGGGTAATCACTTATCAACGATATTCCTACATAAGTAGTTTTTACACAGTTTTACACAATATTTTTTACGAAATTATGTCATAATTAGACCTTTGTTTTTTTGCATAAGAGTGGGTAAGTATTTATAGTAATATAAAAATATAGCTCAATCTTGTGTAGGTTTGACTAATATTCAAATTCTAAAACCTAATAAACCATGTGAAATTAGTTACTCAAAAAAAATGCCGATTAGTTCCCTCTTCAAGGAAATCTTATCATATTACAATTATAGTGGCATATTTTTACGACATATAGGTAGCTATCAATCGATAAAGGTTTATGTAGTATCCTAGAAACATTTCTTATTATAAACCTCTCAATATAACTACGATGAGCGTTTATAAAGTCATGCATTTTATTACGCAATTTCATAAAAACGGCTCGGCGGACTATGAGGTTTGAGTATGAATATTATGAAAAATTCATATGGGACTATTATTAGATTACTTGTTTATTTTTAGTTTATTGGAACATGTAAAATATGTATGAATTGATATGGTAGTTTCATCAGAAATTGACATAACACGGGAACAAACACACTATTCAGCTAGCTTTTTGAAAACATCATTCAGAAGTCTCGTAATACGAGTATTGTTTACATTTTAATCATTAATAATTATGATCAGTTTATTCAGGAACCCAAATATGTTTATAGTATATGCCTAGAGTCAATAGAAACATTGTTGTTCTACGAGATGAAAGCGGCTTCGGTTGAAATTAAAAATCTGCCGTCATCAACCCCTGAAACTCGTGACTCCCTTACAGATGCAGTACAAAAATTGGGTCAAATCATCAGTCAACCCGTGAGTGCAACAGAGATAAAAAACATCTTCCGTTTCAAGAGCAAGTCTGACGCGGTGGGTCCAGTTCTAGTAGAATTTACGTCAGCAACCATCAAGGAACAGTTTCTAAAGTCGACCAAAGACTTTAACAAGCACAACAGGGGAAATCGTCTGAACACATCGCATCTCGTAGAAAACGGACCTAGGCAACCCTTATACGTAAATGAAGTGCTCACGGCTATGACCAGACGCCTACATTACCTCGCCCGAGAACTTACGAAGGAATTCGGTTACCATCAATGCTGGGTTTCAAACGGCAAGGTGTATATTCGTGAAAAAGACGGAATGTCAAGCCGCCTCATCAAAACTGACGAAGACCTCGCGAAACTCCGTAAGAAAAAATGACTAGATCTGTACCTACCACAGCATGCTATCTCTCTCATCATAGTTTTGTTAACCCTAGTCCAAATTTATGCTATTCCATTAATAATTAGCACTAACTCTAGAATTAATAAATTATACATACACTGTTCAATACAAATAGGTATGTTACTACTAACATCAACTATACATACACAATACAACATACACACCATTTATACAATCATGTTAATTGCACACCACATCCATAACGCACCCAAACTTAATCGCCGCACATACTTTATAAATAAAAGCCAATTATACGTATTTTCGTACCTGCCATGTACCAGTATATTGAACTTAATTGTTATGCTGTTACGCAGCACTCAAAACAGAAATGTCAAAATGAGAATTATTAACGTAAACATTCGATAACACGCAAAACAACCTAAACAACCTAGATGCTGTCTCGGTGTCGGATGCTTCGACTTGTGATCTAGAAAACTGTACTCCACCGAATCTTATACCTAGTCAAACACTTAAAATCATTACACAGAATATAAGAAGTATAAATAAAAACATAACGGGCTTTTTGACTACACTTGCTCGATCAAAACTTGACTGGGACATTATCGTGTTGACCGAGTGTTGGCTCCCCAACACACATAATATTCCCGAGTTGACGAACTATAACCATTACCTTACCAACAATAATCATACACAAAATGAAGGTGTAGTCGTGTACGTGCATAAAAGACTGCAAATTGTCGCGATGGAGCCGTCATTCTTAGATGCTAACTGTCTACAGGTAAAAATCGACAGAAATACTGTTCTATTAGCGATATACCGCCCACCAGGTTACAAAGACTTAGATAATTTTCTAAACTATCTAAATATTACCCTAAGTAGGCTATCCAAATACCAAACTATAGTTATAACGGGAGACATTAACATAAACATACATGAACACTCCAAGGACTCCGCTAAACATTCCTACCTAAACTTACTGGCTAGCCATGGCCTTCTACCTGCTCATACAATACCTACGCGGCAACAAGCATGTCTTGACCACGTTATACTGAAAACTCGACTACCTGCTTCTACATCAGTCGCACACTCTGCTTTAACTGATCATGACACAGTAATGTTATTTTTGTCAAAACGGATGCCTAAAATAATTACAACAAAAAATTGTATTCGTTTTAATCATGCTAAGATAGACACAGACCTAAAACAACTAGACTTTGGTGAAGTATACAAGACCCAAGATCCTCATGTGGCAGGGGAAACAATAACTAGATTAATAAAACACGTGATAGACTCAAACTCCAAATCTGGTAAGACTCCGAACCGTAAACAAATAATAAAGCCATGGATTACGCCTGGTTTACTTCGCTGCATGCGGCATCGAGACACATTGCATAGAAAATTTAAACAGGCGCCTAATAACGAGATTTTAAAAATTACTTTTACTAGGTACCGAAACTATTGTAATAAACTATTAAGGAATTTAAAAATAGAATTTGGAAAAAATGAAATCAGAAAAGCTGGAAAAAACACTAAACAGTTATGGTCGGCTATAAATAACATCTCAAGTAGGTCAACAAGGACAGCCAACACATCATCACAATTACTAGCCTCATCAAGTACACCACAAAATTCCGTAAACCATGTCAATGATTTTTTTGCCAAAATAGGTGAAAAACTAGCAAAAAACATAAAGAGTACACAAACAAAAGCTACAAAGGGAAACCTAACTAACGGAACGCAATCAATGGTACTGCTCCCAACAGATGAAGAAGAGGTAGCCGGAATATTAATGTCGCTCCGCAATAACTGTGCCGCGGGATGGGATGGGATTTCCGGTGACCTTTTGAAAAAGCATGCGGCCGTGATTGTGCCTCCGTTAACTTACATATGCAACCTTGCTCTTTCCACAGGTAAATTTCCTAACGTTTTCAAAAAGGCCATAATACATCCGATCTACAAGAGTGGGGACAGGAGCCGTGTTGATAACTACAGACCTATATCTGTGCTAACTGCTTTTTCCAAAATACTGGAACGGGTAATGAACAGCAGACTTGTGAGCTACTTAGAGAACTACAATCTTATCGCACCAACGCAATTTGGGTTTCGCTCAGGCAAATCCACCTCTGACGCGGTCCATGAGTTAACAGACTATGTAGTCACAAACATGGATGGTGGGGATAAAGTTATGGCCATATTTCTGGATCTTGCCAAGGCTTTCGACACGGTTTCTGTCCCAATTCTTGTGGGTAAGATGGAACGCTTGGGAATCAGAGGACTTCCACTGGACCTATTTAAAGACTACCTGAGTGGGCGTACCCAGAGAGTAAAGATAGATGAATTCATCAGTGACGAACAAATAATTAACTACGGCACGCCTCAAGGTAGTGTACTCGGACCATCGCTATTCCTCATTTATATCAACGATCTGGGTACGCTCACTATCCCCAATGGCAAAATTATTAGCTTTGCGGATGACACTGCCCTCTTGTTCAGCGCGAGCTCGTGGGAAGCTGTCTATGAGATTGCACAGCTAGGATTTGATATGGTGTCCAACTGGTTACGTGAGAATCTCCTGACCCTCAATACAACCAAAACCAATTATATAGCTTTCTGCATGAAAAACAATGGATCCTCTCAATCATTACCAAAAACTATAGTAGCTCACTCTTGCACAAACCCACTCACCCGTAGTTGTAACTGCGAATCACTCACCAAGGCTGAGACTGTAAAATACCTGGGAATAACAATTGACAAAAACCTAAGATTTCAAGACCATATAACCACTCTTAGTAACAGATTACGGAAACTAATATATGTGTTTAAAACGCTAAGACTTGTAGTCGATAAGAATATTATGAAAGCAGTGTACTATGCCCTTGCTCAATCTATAATCTGCTACTGCATTACCTCTTGGGGTGGAGCTCCTAAAACTACCCTAATAGAAATTGAAAGAACCCAAAGAGCTATACTGAAAGTGTCGTCTTTTCGACCTTATCGCTACCCTACTGAACAGTTGTACAAAGAAAATAAAGTTCTAACAGTGCGTCAACTGTTTATACTGCACACTTTGCTGAAGCAGCATACTCGCTTGGTTTATAACCCCACGCTGTCCAGGGGGAAAAGACGTTATGACCCAGTAGAGCGCCATCATCTACGTCACAAAACCAGCTTTGCAAAACGTTTCTTTTGCTATCTAGGTGGCTACTTATACAATAAAACGCATACGGCGTTAAATATATTTAGTCTCACAAAGCATAAATGCAAAAAGAGGCTAACTGACTGGCTACTAAATTTAAACTATAATGACACTGAAACCATGCTTATAAAAACCTAAACACACAACAAAAACACACACACACACACCAGCACACCTACTCATACACCCATACTACACATCTACTAACATTCGTCTCGCATACTTAACTTGAATAGATAAAACTATAAATGTCGTATGATACTTCACTACATTCTGTCAACGCGCTTAATACATGATTTATTTATAAAATGAAAATGTAAAGGGGTGGGATCCTGGTGTCCTGAAACACAGGCCTCGAGCCTAGCTTAGGCACCAGTCTCCCACAATATATACTTACCCGAGTTATGTACTATCGTCGAATCTGACCAATGTAAGATAATTTATGTATGTATATTGTGTGAGAAAAAAAAAAAAAAAAATAAAGTTATTATTATTATTATTATTATTATCAATAAACGATTTTTTGTGAGCAGCGGCGTCAGCATGTCGCGCCGCGCAATGGACAGCGAGTCTTGACGGGTATTTGACATTTGAAACCGCGCCGTTCCTGTCCGGTTAATAACTTATTTGCACATTAGCTCTAGTAGCTCTAGAGCTAATGTGCAACGAGCCCTAAAACCATATCAATATTGGGTTATTTTGGAGAAAGCGAGAGTTTTAAGACATAAATTTTCTGTCCCACGATAAAAAACTGCATATGATGAGAAATTTACTCCCCTCTCGAAAGCCAACTGACACTTTTCAGAGAGGTGATATTAAGAAAATCCGCAATAATTACAGCGAGCATCGAAAATGTGTATTACCAAGTACCATCAATGTACTATCTTTTCGGGAACAAAAGTGTTTTCTGGAGTTTACTCCTTAAGAAAAGATTTTCATATTTAGCCCGCGGTATGAAAATTATATGAGGAATAAAATCGAGCGTTAACTAAAAGTGAGGCGTTACGTTCCTTTGCGCAACGTACTTTGCTCAACTTTCACTTCGAAATTCTGTATGTGTGTATATACAAATTATACTCAGCTTATTTAAGATGCTTTCATTTACCCTCTTTTACATAATCTACACAATAATTGTTCTTAAGGTGTGAACTCCAGTCGTGCGTCGGAGCTGACACACACATTTTTTAGGGTTCCGTAGTCAACAAGGAACCCTTATAGTTTCGCCATGTCCATGTGTCTGTCTGTCTGTCCGTCCGCGGTTTATCTGAAATTTGGTATGGGTATGAATCATGCCGACAAAGTGGTAGAATAAAATCGTGACATATTTTTTTTTTTAGGGTTTATATATAAATAAATTCACCGCCACTGTACATGTAGGCCACATGTAAAGTGGCGATGGGTTTTTTTTTATCGTCTACCCCATGGTGTGGAGTGTCGTTGGATCGGTCGTTTAAAAATATCACGAGTTTGTTCACAACATTTTTTCATCCAAGGATCCGTTTGCGAAATATTAAGCTTTAAAGTGCAAATTTTAGCAGTAACTACGGAACCCTACACTGTGCGTTGATCGACACGCACTTGGCCGGTTTTTTTTCCTATACGTGCCAAAAGTGGGCCCATTTTAGAAAACTTATTAAACAAGGAATGTTGCATTTTGCAAGTTATGTTTATTTACTTTATTCGAAATAAATATTTCAAGCTATGTTTCTCGAAATTTTCATAGCTTGAAATTTACGATGCTTCATTTCCAAAGATGTGGCAATTTTTTACTTTCCAGAGAGGAGTCGATTCTTGTCTTTTGAAATTTTTGATCATGAGAAATACCCAATATGAATATGGTTTTTGGGGTCAAAATCGTTGCAAATCATCTCTAGTAGTATAATCAATTTCAAGGCACGCACTCAATTAGTAGTAAGCCTGTTTATGCGGCGTACTCGTGCTTATAAAGAACACATGTTTTTGAATCGCAATAACTCAGAAATGTAACCAACAAACCTAGGAAAAGAGTGTAAGAACAATTTTATAGATGGACCTACATAATCCTATATATTACATAATCTAAGTTTGTGTCTGACGAAAACAAAAGTAGTCCAAGGAAAACGCAAAAACACATTTTTGCACGAACTTTGACCTTAATTTTTTTTTGCGAATGTGGGATCGATGTATACTTTTCCCATTTCATTAATAATGGTGTTCCGAACATTCTTAAACATCTTTAGCTCTATGAGATTTAAAAAAACCTTGAATTTCTATTTTGACTGGACTAGTTATGTACAAGTAGTTTAAATAATAACACGTCAGAAAGAGGTTTGTCCATACATGAAAAACAAAAACATAGTGTTTAGATTCTTCCTGCAGCAGTAATTAAAAATCTTGTTCATTTTTGTTAGCCTGCCGGCCGGTACTGTATTCACACAAAACCCATAGGGTAGAATTGGGAGAGCTTCATTCTATTCTTGTCGAGATTAATTTTCTACCTATTGTAAAATAATATTAGTGCTCTTTTAAGGAGATATTACTGTCAATCTTTGGCGGTATTTGATCTGTTTTTGGGAGACGTCTTTGAGTATATGTGATACTGATAACATTACAAGCTCGGGACGGTATTTTTTAAACAACATCACGCCTATATTTCCCGAAGGGTTAGGCAGCGATACTGTAAAAAATCTATTTCTCCATGGTTCTGTGGTGTTACCAAGTCACTGGATTGTGGCGGTCAGACGAGCAGTCGCTTCATTTAAAATACTGGAATTCTGCTGTATTTGGTTACACTGGAAGCCGACCTCAGCATAGTTTGGAAAAGGTCAAATTTACTGCCACAAAGGCCTATTGCAAAGGCAATTGGCTTTACCGTTTCATGAAGCGCAACTGCGCAAGTCACATTCAACTTTCAAGTGACAAACAATGTGGTAGTGGATATTTTAATGCAATTTCATAGTCAAAAGCAATATTTGTCAAACTTATTATTACTACTAGCAGTGTCAGTATAAAAACTAGTCACAAATAATGTTTTTCAAATTAATAGGAAAAATTCTTGATCTAACGATACAATTTTCTCCGGAAAGGAAAACCTCCAAACAAATTAGTTTATATTGATTGGCAACATTATATAAGGTCACATTAAAAAAGATGGACAAATTTTAACCAGCGTTCAGTACGTCTAACCAAAGACATCCAAGCGAACCAAAGACATCCAAGGACCTAACATTTATGTATCTAAGTTGGCAGTCGTGATAACCTCAGGAAATAAATAAAGGAGAATTAATTAAGTCTGGATGAACATGGGTAATGGCCTTTGCCCAATTATGGGACAGTATAGACAAAAAAAAACATGACATCAGGCATATTTATAGGACAAGATTATTGCCAAAATGACAACTGATCTAGTCGAAACTGCTTCGCATAACACTGTCCGAACCAGGGTTCGAACTCAAGAATCAACATTTACCGCCTTGCCAGCCAATAAGCCATTCAGGAAATTAAGAAAATAATTATTAATGCCGCCTTTTCCTTGTAGCCGATAATATTTATACAAAAGCTAAAATAGAAAATAATTTTTGTGCGCGAGTTTTTACCATCATCTATTCTGGGAACCACTTGATATGGAATAAAAACGTTTATATTCATATTGGCGCTGCCTTTCTTAGAAATGAGTTAAACGAGTCTCTAAACGAATAGACACAAGTAACAAAATACTGATATAAGTATTTATTCTCGTTGTACATACATAAGAAATTTCAACAACAATAATATGAAGGGGAATCTAAAATGTTTGTTCATTTAAAATGGATCTAATATAACATTAAAGTACAAAATGACATATTGAGCTTCAATGTTGGTTTCAACAACAGTAAAAGGTTGCATTCAAACAGAAAGCTGAATTATAAATCTAACCACATGATTAGTAAAGTTAGATTTAGATAAAATATTGATTAATTGGTTCTTTATTAATTATTTCTTTAGAGATTATCAGTAGTTAAAGTAATCTTATGGTTGGTTTTGTTTATGAATTATCCTGAACATGTTAACACAGGTCACATGTACTGACGTACCTCCATTTAAACATAGACAATATTTAAATGGAGGTACGTCAGTAGCATCCTGAGTGTCTTCTACTCGCTGTATACTGGCGCTGTTACTTCGGCTTGGGTTTTTCTCATGCCCAGGAAACCTGGAGGAGCCAGACTAAGTGATATTTTATCAGCGATAACGTCCATCTCAGAAGTGTTTAGTATTGACCACGTGAAACTTCGAAATTTCAAGAAGTATCTTCGATACGAGTTAAAGAACTTAAATGGAGTTGGCGTGTGTCCTGCACACACGGCAAGGCATGGTGACGACAGGTAGAAGCAGTGAATGAGTGACGGCCAAGGACTGGGAGAAGGAATGTCGGTCGTCCGGCAGCGAGATGGTCAGACGTCATTTTTGCAATCGTGGGTAGAACCAAGATGAAGGTGATACTGGTAATACAAGAGTGGATATATCGGCACAGGAATAGAAAGGCTTATACCCAGCAGTGGTGTCACGATTTACTTTCCAACTTAATTTCTAAATATTTAAAACTGTTAAAATCTACATATCAATTTAATTCTTTGATGCAAATAAAATTAAATTATGAACAAACGGACACGGCAACTTCTTGCGGCGCGCGGTTTTATAGATATTCTAAAATCCCTTCCTTTCACCTACCACACGAAGCGCGAGCGCATTCAATCGGCCATCGAGGAACCACGCATACTAAGTTTTCTAAACAGTACATACCTCTGCTCCCTCGTACTCCATATAATTTTATTATAGTTACTGGAAACCTAGAAACCTTATCTAAATATACAATATATTTGGTTATTGAAGTAATTAGTAAGTGCCTAGTGTTCTTCCCGTACTGGGTAAGTTGTACAATCTGAATCATTGTTTTGTTTTCTTAATCTGTTAGATATGTGTGTAGCCGCCGCTGCTTTCTATGCTTTATGTTTAAAAGGACAAACTATTTGATTTAACTTCGTTACTGTCCTTGCCTCCTTTATCTGGGTCGTTTGTAACGGTTAATTTTTAAATGATATCCTTAGGAAACCTACATTTGTAAAAATAGTAACTCAAGATGTACACTATCGCTAACACCAATTCTTTGACCTTAATTCTACTTTCCCTTTATTACTGCTTACTATAAGTGTTTATTAGTAATTAGTCGCTTGAATAGTATTTTCTTCTTATTGCCTACTGAACCTAGACTAGCCTTCTAGTAGATGCCAATCTCTTTCTGTAAGGGCTTGCAATTGAGGCTTAGCGAGAAAAGGTGCTAATGCCATTTTGGAACGGGGTTCCAGGAACTTCTGCACGGCTGAAGATCAGCGTAGCTGGCTGACTGGACGGCCCCCTTGGACCGGCACCCGGCACTGAACCACCCTGCTAGACTGACTCCGAAGCCATCACCGACGTCACCGACTGGCACCAAGCAGGAGAGTGCGGTATTGACGGCCTTCTACGTGGTCCGACCTTTGACCGGCCTTACCTCTACCCTCTCGTTTCGGATTTTTTTAACTTTTAAAAATATTCGTTTTTTTATTTTAAACTTCAGCGTTTCCTTTTAAAACCTGACAGCTAAGGAAAAAAGGAGCGTGACAGTGGGCAAAGTCAGGCTATGTCATTTTGACATTTTTGACAGTGTCGTTATCGCTGATAGAAAACAGAGTCAGTTTGTCTAGAATCCTTTGACTCATTTTCAATATCATGTTTTTGACGTAGATAATATAACAAGGATACCGAACACGATAGTTCGAGAACCACTTGACTCCCCTCTTCGAGAAAAGGCGCGCTTAAAGCCCCGGTTATTGCCCAAATTGTTTCTTATTTAATATTGGAATTTATGGCTTAGAAATTGCCAAAGGACAACGGTTTACGAAATAATCTGTGATGTTTAGTAGAAGATTAAATATTTAGGGTGACGATAAGTAAGTTTAAAGTTATAAATACAATGAAATATCAAGATAGAATCATTTGAATTAAGTTAATTACTCAGCCGGAAATACAACGCGACACTTGGGATGGAATTGTAGTACCTGATGACAATCGCAACATCATTTAAATGTTTTTTTTGTTTTTTTTTTTTTTATCCTGGGACAACTCACACACGTTCATACGATCCCAAACTAGGCAGAGCCTGTGCTATGGCAACCAGACAACTGATAAACATACTTATATATTTCTAAATACATACATATTATAGACAAATTACACCCAGACACAGAACAAATGATCATGCTCATCACACAAAGATTTGTCCTGGGTGGGAATCGAACCCACGACCTCCGGTTTAGCAGTCAGGGTCACTAACCACTCGACCAACAGGCCAGTCAAATTTAATTCAGTAATAATCGTAGAAAATCACCATTAATTAAATCTTCCATACATTCAATTAGACTTGTTTCATTTTGATAAATCAGCTGACCTGACAGACGCTGTTTTTGGTCTGACAGGCGCTTTAACTGAGTTCATACAAAAATCCCATTGAAAAATAACTTTGAGCGATTTTTCCAATTTCTTTTGCCTAACTAAAAACGATCGGCCGCATTCAAGTAATGCTCTTACCAACAGCAAACAGCATTTTATTTTTTAATCGACTTCAAAAAAAGGAGGAGTTTCTCAATTTTGTTGTGTTTTTTTTGTGTTTTCTTCATAACTCCCGTCATTTATGAACCGATTTGTTTTTTTTTAAAGGACGTACTTTCCGATTGGTCCCATAAAAACCAGCCAAGTGCGTGTCGGGCTACGCACACCGTAAGGTTCCGTAGTTACCCGTCCCGTAAGCCATGACAAAAATAGCAAATTTTACAATGACATTACAAAGTTACAAATACACTTAGTTTTAAGTCATTTTCTATGGGGTTACTACGAAATTTTTACCTAATCAGTTACATTTTATATGTTGGTTGAATATTACTCGTTAACTGGTAAAGCTTTGATAGTTTCCCTTTTTAATTCGTTATATATGCAACTACTATACATTTTTTAACGTCTCCAAAAACCACGGTTTGGCTGCAGAGGGCGGGGGACACTTGACTCAAACAAAAATTAGTGCTTAATAGCTTAATATTTCGCAAACGGTTCCTTATATGGAAAAATGGTTTTTTATACCCCCTTAAATAATGAATTTCAAGATTTTATTTTACTACTTTCTCGGCGTGATTAATATGTACACCCATTCGAAATTTTAACTTTCTGGCGCTAAGCGTCTTTAAACTAAACCGCGAACGGACAGACAGACAGACAGACATGACAAAACTATAAAGTTTCCTTGTTGACTACGGAACCCTAAAAAATCACCAAAATCGGTTCAGAAGTTTGGTTTTTAAATCAAAATAACTGAAAAAATCCATGTAAACGACATTGCGTATTTTGCTTTACAGGAAAGCAAAATAGTTTTCAGTGGTGTTGTTAGATGGGTGGGGTACCACTAAAAAGTGAAACATAAAATATGTAATATATTTTTTTATGAAGATGAGCTTTTCAGTTGTAGCAGCTTGTCAGACATCATCAGCTGATAAATATACTGGTGATTAAAAGAGACATATCTCTAGAGAGATTTATTTTAGAAAACATATTTACAGGCATGTCGTCATGTTAACTTGTTTATCCGTGTGTATTTAGTAGCGTGTTAAATTTATGTATTCAAAAGCTTCCTTGCACATAAGACAATTTTCAGTAGACGTTCGTCAAATTTGTTAAAGCAGTGTCTACAAAATAAACCCGCCATCATCTCAAAGCTACGTACAAAATTCCTTCAAGAGCACATGTATACTCACCAAACATCACGTTCTTACACACAAACACGTATACTGTCCGTATAGGCACAGAAAATGTCAAACAAACACACTATGGTACACTCACTTTAACGTGCATTTTTACAAGACAAAAAAAGCTTAAGTCTTTATTTGAAATCACATGCGAGCACACGGGGAGTTGTGTGTCAAGTTTATTATTTTTTTATTTTCACGTGACTTACGTAAGTAGGGTCGCGGAAGGCGCAGGGCGCGCGCGTGCCAGGCCTGGCGCCGACTGTTACTGAGCCCGGTGGCAGCCGGCCGCGCACCGCGCATGCCTCCATCACAATAAGCCCGAGCTCACACGAACATCTAAAGAGCTAGCACATCCCGTGAAAATGATTTTTATTTAAACAACAACTCTATCGGCGACTGAATCCGCAATGTTTTATGTAGCACTTAGCTTTGCTGAATTTGGGATATTGAGTTTTCCGCGAGACTCGTAGATGACGTTTGCTATGTATTTTTCCAATTGATCTGGACATTTCCTTAGAGGTTCACATTTTAACTATTCATGAACGGTTGGTCTTATGTTTGCCGCGCCGATCACCAGCCGGATGATAGCATCCTTATCGTATTTTTAGAGCGGTCATCGATCCTTTAGTTGGACATTAACTGACAGCTCTTTACTTTATTAGGTCACTCTCTGATATCTCGGGCGTCTGAATCAATTATGAATGTCAAGCCAAGAGGTAATTCAAAGTTTTTTATTTAGGTTACAAAATGTTGGATAATTTGTTTAGTGTGAGACAACTTCCCTAATAAGATGTGCACGTCTCGGCACTGCTGAGACCCGGTAACACAATATGCTAGAAATTGGAGCGTCCCACATTATAAAGAGAGCAGCTCTTAAGGACCCACTTTAATATGTAAAATGCTTTTTATTTAAGTAGCTATCGTATATTTTAACAAGATTTGTTGTTTTGTCAACTATGTCTAAAACATAGTCTTGATAAAGTTTTAAGACCTTACAGCAGACACATATTTAAAATACGTGTAAGTACTAACAATAATATAATATCTGTGACACTTTGTTGATGAATGAAAAATCACCTATCGGCCGATGATAATAACTTCGAACTTGGAATCTATTTTGCTTCAATGTCCTACGTATTACTTCTGTATTGTAGGTATCATTTGCCATTTTTTGTGAGACGGAGTTAATAATGACACGCCTTATGTCATTATTAACTCTTAGGGGCCTACTCTATAACTCGTCCCAAACATCGGTACAATGATGGATAAGTTAACAGTATTGTCATGGCGTAGTTCATGCGTACACATGTATGTGTTTACAAGCTCATTGCGAGCTCACACGTGATCCGAATTAAGTGGCTGCGGGTCCGTTTTTATACGGATCCATGTCGACCCAAATATACGTGTAAACATCCCATAAATAATTCTTTTACTACTTTGACAGTAGCGGCAATATGTGGTTGGAGTCATGGCGGCGTTTTAATACCCAAGGGCTGAAACACAGTACATTGATGTGTTTTCTATTTATAATATACAAAATATTTTCAGAACAAGTATGATAAATAACCACGGAATCTAAGCTAGAAAAACTGTTTTTCCTTTGTCCTAAGGAGTTTTAGGCAAAGCAGAAGTCGTAACCTGGCGTCATCTAAGTGATTATTTTTTTCCTTTCTTCATTTGCAAATAAGAATTTTTACATTGAAATGTTTCTGTTATTATTTCTGGAGTCTCTACATTCACAATATTATCTTAAATTCTCACTTTTTTTTTTTTTATTGAGATGAGTTTGCACTTGACTCTAGTCTAGGTCATAGTTGACAGAGACAAAGTCGACAATGGAGCGAGCTTACCCAGAAGAAACCTGTTCACTCTAATTTTGAAGAGATAAGGGTTGTATGTGTTCGGAAACACAGACGCAAGCAGAGTTCTACTCCTTTGCCGTGCGCATTATAAAAGACGTTTGGAAGCGTTTAGTGCGAATTGGTGGAATAGCAACAATGTAGGGATCTCCGAAACTACTGTGCCTAACATTTGGAAAAAATGCAAATATATATACAATACCTATAGATTGCAGGAAAACCTATGAAGAGTCTATAGTGCATAACATTTTACAAAAATGAAAATGTTTTGGCCAGTTTTTAAATCTTAATTTTATAAAGAAAAATATACCTACAACGAATAAATCACATATTATCTTTCGCGTTCTTGCGGAAATCTGAATGTGCCAGTCGCTTACATTCGTGCAAAAGTTGGAAAGGTCAATGGAATGAAATATAGTCCTCTAGTCCTCCCCTCACGCGATAGGTTACCAACCTGCCGGTCGATTCCGTAAACACATCGAAGTGAAAACTTGGGTGAAGTGACCACGAGATGAGCTGTCAATCCATACAATCAAGATGTCATGTGATCACGGAGTAAGCTGTCATTCCATCTTGATTATATGGATTGACAGCTCACCTCGTGATCACTTCACCCAAGCCTTCACTTCGATATGTTTACAGAATCGACCGGTGTGCTACTGTTTTACATAACAATTATTATGATGCAATGTACTTAAAACATGAATAAGAACCTAGTGTCGTCACAAAAATGTACAGGCTTAAATATTTATTTAAATTCGATCATGGTATTAGGGAATAAAACATTTTTAGAATAACCTCCAAAGAACAAAAACGGGACTTTTATAGCATAACTCTATTATGTGTCTGCCCGTCTGTCAAGACCATCTTTCTCACAAACGCGTGGAGGTATCTATCAAAAAATTGTCAACGAAATGGTGAAAAATTCAAGCTTCAAATCAACGTAATTTTTAAATACTAATACTACTAAAGGTTAATTATGTCGCATATTTTGACGATCGGTGACCTAGCTCTAGGCAGCATACAATTTTAAAACAAACGAATTCTCACTGATAAAAATCAATAAGTTATACACAAATTCCATCATCTTTAGACACGCTTAAACATTTTCATCAGGCCGATTCTCGACTAAGAGTGTTATTTTAGATCCGTAATTAACTCACCGAATGGTTAAAATTGTGATATAATTTCGTTAAAATGCTTTTTCACTCAATTGTTAATTATTAAATAACAGCTAGAAGCTATGGGGAAACCTTTCTCAGCAGTGGTATAATATAGGCTAACAAAAAAGAAACTGATAGTTATTTATTTGACTATTCACGCACATTAACGAAGGTGCCCATAATTTTTATCCATTGGTTACCTTCGAATCAAAAAACCCCCGCTGAGTGGGATCCAAAAAAAAACCTATATTTATTTCATATAGGCCAAATCTATATTTTGCCTACGATGTTATCATCGTAAAGAGAATTAGGGCAAAAGAATAAAGATTACGTCCTACTTTTTGTCTGAGTGCCTAAAACAGGCTATTCGGTCGAGTCCTTAATCCCTTGCCATAAAGCTACGTGCCTCAGCAATCAGGGACGCATCTTACACTAGAAGACTTACCTTATTACCACGAGGACGCTCCAGGAACAATAATTATGTACACCTAATCTGTAAAAATTCTAATACTATAATCTATACTTATTTATTTATCTATACTAATGTAATAAAGCTGAAGAGTTTGGATTTTTCGTTTGTTTGTTTGAACGTGCGAATCTCTGGAACCACCAGTCGGATTTGAAAAAATATTTTATATACGCTAGCCACATTCATGAGGAAGGCTATATGGGAACGGGAAAAACGGGATATGCGCGTACGAAATCGCGGTCAAAAGCTAGTTTAAAATATGTAATGCATAGGATTCGTGGAAGGCTTAAGCTCCCCTAGATGACAAAAGACAAACAATAAAAAATTTCACAAATTTTAAACATCCACACGGATCGGACTTCCAGGTTAAATATCACTTGCAAAGGACCGTCGATGGGCGATTCATTACATACCGAGACTCCGTGCCTTAAAAAGCATGTTAAGCCCGTGGTCCCGGCTGTCACTTAGATCTTTGTCAGTCGTTACTTGAAACTCAAAATTCAAAAAATCTGTCAGCTGTCTGGCCAATTGGTATCGTGTTATCCAGTTACTGGGTCCATGTGAGACTGAAAGCCAACACCAACATTATAATTGAAAATAGAACTAGCAGAATAATTTACGTCTCGTATTTAATTGAATGAAAACTATAATACAATGAATTAAAGCGTTAATTTCAAATCCAAATAAGATTGGCGATAGCCGCAAGTAGTTTTTTTGAATCATGGAAACAAATGGTGGTATTTTTCACATCGCGTGCTTCGACGTAGATGTAGCTACGCCGTAGCCGTGGCTACGTCGTAACAGTTGCTACAAAACTCTACGGACATTTTTTTCTTTTTTTTTTGTATATAAATACAATAAGGCTGTCTCCTTATGCCAGTGTTGCGGGCAGAGGTGTCTGTACTTGCGAGATTGTTCGAAAGGTTTAGCGCGGCTCCAGAACGCAAAGGGCAATTGATGAAACAAGGATAGATTTTAGTCAGTAAGGAGCAGGTGGTTATTTGATGATTTCCCTCTCACAAAAAAAAACCTCATATTCGAATTTGATTAAAGAGCTTTAATTTTATAATTTAATATGTGCAATACTAGTAACAATAACGTTAACATCAATCCAATTCCGTACCCAAACTGCCGTTTAATTGTCAACACCCTGTTAACTCTACCAGATTTTCAGTTCCATAAAATGGAGTGTTAAATGTAGGTGCCCCTGATTCAACAAAGTTGTTGATATAATTTTAAGGCTCGCCAACGACGCAGCGGCGGCACCGATGCTCAAAATAGCCGCAATCAATAGAAACAGCGCGCATTATTTAGTACCCGACGCCCTGGCCGTATCTAAAGCGAATAATACGGTAAACTTCAGTCCATTATACACAGTCCTGTTTTTATCTTATTTGCTTTTCATTCCACAAAATAATGTAATACAAAAACGTTTTTATTATGAGAGATGTAATCGTTTTCCTTGTTTAGTTTTTGTCGAGGTTTTCTTGTTTTTTTCTTTGCGGAAATTAGTTTTGGTGATGTTAGTTTTTGAGAATGTTGTTCACCAGAAATAGACATCCCTGGAAAAAATCTAAATATTTTATGCTAGCCCACTTTATGCTCTAAAAACTTTTTACTGACACTACGACACTTGAATTTTTACACACCTACACCCGTTTTCCACAATACTAGAACATACATTATACATATTTAACATCCAAACACACAATTTACAAACCCGCACAAAACGCAGGTACCTCTACAAGATTCTCTGCAAAACTTACAGCAAACAACATTTCACTCGATATACAAATTTTAAATTCAGTGTAAAATATTCGGCGCACTCCACGACATTGTTAGAATTTATTGGAGAGCGGAGGAGCATAGTTATGGACCGCGGCTTTCCCCGCGATGTTACTTTCCGCGGACTCGCTGCATTTCAATGAATCCCGCGTTGTCATGGAAATATAGCGAATACCTCATACAAAAGACGAAACTTTGATGTCCTACTATATGCAGTGCAATCTTGCTCCAAGTTGTTCTCTTCAAAACCTACTAAACAGAGTTCGAGTCGGTCGTCGGCATGCATGAGCTGAAATTAGGTCAAAAGTAAGCTCATATTCTACAATGAGCCACGTTCTAATTATGAATTCCCAACTCAGCTGAAAATATGCGGTTTTTACACGACCTCTTCATTTTTGTAGACGGTTAGCAACTTTTTTATGTTCTGCATCTATATTAATGATTCTATCTAGTACCTAACAAGCAATATTTTATCAATCTCACAAGCATTTTACACAATTTTTGGAAACCCTTATCAGATTGACAGCGTTTACACCAATAATTATCCATCTTGATGGATAGGTCCATGAAATAAACCACGGCGATTTTCCCCTTTTTGCGCGAGCTAATGCTTTTACAGCCGGACTTTACGAGCATGTCACACCGCTGGCTTGATAGCGGATTGTCGCAGGGTCCTGATTGCATTTGAGCATTTGATTGGCAGCGCCTAACAAGAAAAGGATCGATGGGCTCTCGCGGACCGTATGGGCACGGAAAAGGTTTTATGTGCGGCTTAATCTGTCCCAGGGGGCAGGCGCCATTAATTAGGTCGGTCAAGCGCTGCCTCGGCGGTTTTTGCGGTGACAATTGACGTATGTCTTTCTGCGATGTCGCGTGGATATTACCGGCTGGGGTTATAGGTACCGCTGTGGTTAATAACCACAAATACGCCAGCGCGGTAGTTGATTTTACGTGTGCCAATTTGCTGATGCGAATTATAATAATTATTATAATATGACAATTCAAGGTAGGTATGTGATACGGCATGTCGCTTCTTGTTAGGTATTTGTTCCCTCTCGCTTCATGAATCTTTATAATCGTTTTAAAGTTACAGGTCAAACGTCCCTACGAATTAGTTAATCATCCGTGAGGGAAGGTACCAATAGCTAATTTAATTCAATTTCAGTCAAGTACATTTGATCGATACAATCTTTAAATAAGCACTATGCCACAAGCCACATTATAATTTCAAATTGTAGTGACGGCGAAATTGAATGCATATTTACGGCAACCTCGGCGGTCACCATAATAGCCAGTTAGCTATGTAGCTATGCGGGAAAAACTTAATAAATATTCATATTAGCAAAGTTCCCAGATTAATAGTCGCAAGAATAATGCTGGCATTACAACATTTGAGTGTTTATATATAAGGTCAAGAAGATTTACTTATAACAAAATTATGTATGTGGGTATGTCGTTTTGTGGCAATTAAATTCTTTTTCTTTCTTCTATAATAATACAAAAATAATAAAAATGTGATGTTCGTTGAAAAATAATCTGGAAATCTAATAATTGGATAATCTGATATCAAACTTTCACTTTATTAGATTACTAGCACCCGCGACTTCGTCCACGCAGATTTAGTACTTTCCTCTGCAAATTTCGACACCCCACCCACACCCCTATCCCCTTAGAAGGGTAAATGGTTATCCTGCAAAATTAATAGTTGCGATCTTTTTCATTACTTACATTGTTATTTGCAGAAAGATTCTAAATTGAGGAAATGAGCTTTTGTATACATTTCATTGTTACCCTTTTTACCCCGATGGACGGATTTAACGATATTTTCGTAATCAACCCCTGATTTTGAAAAAAATCTTAGATTCGTTTCAAATATACCACTTTTTAAAATGTTTATACCAATTTGCAAGTAAATTGAGGTAAACACTAAAAACTTCATCACCCATTTACACCCCTTCAGTGGTTGATTTTAGAAAAATCCTAAAACACGTATTTTGAATTTTTATCAAAATTATTAATGCAGTTTCAACTTTATCGGACCAAGTTTTAAGATTCTTCCATACAAACTTTAACACCCTCCCATTGGAGGCTAATATTGAAAAAAGCACTATGGCATTATTTATTATTCATTTAGGTCAATACTCGTGCCAAGTTTCAAATTTATAAACCCAAGGAATAAAATTCTTCCATACAAACTTGAACACCCCCTAAATCGTCTTTTGGTGGCAGTTCTGAAAAACTAATGATGATAAACTTTATAATTCACTTAAGTCATTATTCGTACTAATTTCAAGTTAATAAACCTAATGAATAGATTTTTCATATAAACTTCAACTCCCTATTTCACCCCTTTACACGTGAAGTTTCCTAAAATCCTTCTTAGCTGACGTCTCCTGCTTATAAACTACCTCCATGCTCAATTTCATCTTCATAGGATAAGTAGTTTACGGGATTTCGTGTTTAATCATTACGTGAATGAAGGAATGAGTGACCTTTCGTTTTTATATGTATAGATAGATATCGTTTGATGAAGCAGGATAAATCATAACTTATTTCTTATTTTTTTTCGGTTTTTGGAATTTTACGGGTCAACTTTTGAATGTTGTTTTTTTAAACACTTTTATAAAATAACACAAGGATTAGTTGTATAATATTTAAAGCGCATTTTCATAAAAACATGGATGATATAAAAGCGAGCGAAAAATAAGATAGTGGAAAGATAAAAGTATTTAAGTATTTTAAAAGTACAAGTATATTTTATCAAAAGTGTATAGTTACTGGGGTCTCCCGTGGTGGTGGATCAACAAAAGAAAGATTAAAGAGTTCCTTCTTATAAAAAGACCCTACTATGAAATACTTGTCGGTCAATTATAGGTGTAAGGTCAGGGGCTATTTTGCTAACATGGTCATATCAGTTTGAGTGACACGTTGTCGGCGAGCGTAAGATCCTATTTTCGATAAAGTTTTTTTTATCGAATATAGGATTACACCCACGTCCGTTAAAAGGGTTATCTAAACTAATAATATAATCAGATTAAATTGTTTGGTTGTTTAATATGTATGAAAAATTGAATATAAGGAAGTCTGGTTCCGATGACGAGTGTGATGAATGGTTTGTCCGAAAATCATCATCCATAACACGTTTGCTATAAACTTCAGTAACCATAATGTTCAAAATCCTGAAATTTTGTTTAACATAATTATCTTTAGTTCTAAAAGGATTCCGTCATAATATCGAGTACTATAATAATTGGATCTCTTAATTTTACATGACCTAAAGTCATATGCCCTAAGTATTGTGTTAAATAATTTGTATAATTCCGAATGTTCATTTATAATATTTTTTTTAGTCCTAAAACATTTGCTAAAATTAGGTTTTAGTGACAGAAACGAATCGCTGTAAATCCGACTCTACGCAGTCTTATCTGCTCTACTCCTAGAGTGTTATTTAAAATATTCTAGCCTATTTGAACGTTCTGGGATTCTCGCCCGATTTGGTACCGCAAACTTTGGCCAGGTCATCCGTTCACCTAGTAGGGACCTTCCAACCTTACTGGACGAGGTCGCCACTCTGAAGAGTGACTGATGGGCTGAGGCTACTAGCCATTTCTCCGGATATTCGTATAACGCACAACAACTGTAGAAAAAACCGACAAACATTTTGAATCAGCACCAGATTTCAGCTTTAATTTAAAAAAAACTTTTGTATTTCATTCGTATCGCCTAAAAAAGATATCACTCTCTTTTTATACGGCAACATCCTTCAACGGGTACTTATATTTATCTTTTCCATCCCTCTGACTGAATTACATAAGTATTATGTGGGTTACAAAAATAGCGGTTACACTCAGTATACTCAAATTATAATATATTTATGTAAGGATTCGGCTGGGACGGCCATTACGTTGTTTCCATGGGTGATTGATTCTATTTTTGCCTACAAAGGATCAAAGGATGCGGGTACCTACGTAATGTGTGGATGCGAACTGAAGCACAGTATAAATATCTATCAGTATTGTGACTCGGCCCTGACCTTGAAATAATAGGGAATATTCATGCATTTTTTTTTATTTGCAAAGTAAAATACTTTCAATATAATCATGAAATATTTTTTTAAATATTATTCAGCTGGCAGATTTTTTTTTTATCAGCAATGAAGGTATAAATCTTCAGAGTTGACAATTATAAAAAGAAGTCCTATACCAACTCTGACGTGAAATACTATGACGTCAATACAGTAAATGGCGTTTTCGCGAGAGGGACGGATATATTTGTTTAAAATACTAATCGGTTTTTTTTCGGTCAACTTTTATTCACCAGTATATTTTTGTTTATTTCTAGATAGTATTATTCATAATCCCTATTACCTACGGCCGTGCGGTACGTAAGCACGGGATAGGGCTGCCCGCCTCCAGGATTTTAATTTCATCTACCTACTTGAATTTTTGAAACGTATGAAATGCTTTATTTTTTTAAACATTCGTTTTCGATTTCCTTAACATTCGGTAGACAGCAAAGTTAGGTTTGTTTTCTAAATCATTTTGACGGATCAGTTGCAGCCATCCAAGGCGTCTGAAAAAAAAACTGGTGTCGCCGACAGTTACCAAACTCCAATCGCCAAACGCGTGCCTACCAAAAGTAAAAAAAAAACCACACAAACTTCATCATCAACCAAAATGCAGGAAACAGGTAACGAGAATTATTATATTTTTCAACACATTTGCTCAAAAAATGCATTTACGAAGCCATATATATACATTGTTCGAAAGTTAAAAAATTACGCACCATACAATGGAACGTGCGGTAAAATAGGTACTCATTACACTACAGAAAATTAAACGAAAAATGTAGTTTTAATTTTCACCACGCGCACATGACGCCATTTGCTAATTCGCGCCATTTGCTCATTTGGGCCGTTTTCATGGAACGTCAAATATTGTTGCGACTTTCCAACAAAAAGTTTGAAAAATTACCTATAATTGCACTGCTTTTGAAAAACGTTGTATGACACACGTGCGGAAATTGGTTTTACAAACTCGTGACTATGGTAAGCCCTCGAGTTCCTCTAGGACTTACATTCGTCTACTCGTTTGTAAAAACCAACTTACCGCACTAGTTTCATAAATAACTATTTCATCTCAGCACCACTCAGCTGTCGACTTGTCAAAAAAGACAAGTCGCCATTGTTTTACTATTTAACTGTGTTTGCTGATTAGTCATTCTACTTGTTATTAACGTCCCCATTACCTACAGCACGGAGCAACTCGAAATAACATTTTTTTGGTCACCCATCCGATGTTGAGCCGCTGCAAACGTAAAATTTCATAAATTATTAGATTTATTTTGTTTATTATATGAGTCATATGTGACGTAGGACGTAGGACGAAAATAAATATATAGAGAAAAGAGTCACATGTGACTCATGAACTTATTTAAATACAAGCTCATGAGTCACTGGACAGGGAAGTTGTTAATATCAGCCATCCCATCGCGTGCGCTACCTACAGCAATCAAAACCGATCTACTACAAAATCGTTCGTCACTGCAGCGCATTTGCGACTGCTTGTGTACCGAGTGTCTACCGACTTCATGGTGCGAAGGTATGACTCGCGTTCCGCCCGTTTGTATGAAAATGAATACTGTAGATATTTTTACCGTGACTAAAGGGTACGATTATAGCACTTAAGTGCCAAAATTGACTACTCAACAGTGGAATAATATTTCTTTGGTTATTAAAACCGACGAATTATTTGGAATTTTAATCTACACAGAACGGAGAACAATTTATAACTGAACCAATTATATTATAACTACATCACAACCTTAATATAATAAACTCAATCGCAAATCGCTGACAGCTCCTGTTAAAGTTTCCCGCAGATAGAGGGCGTGCGATGCCAACAAACTTCTGTTCAGCAAACTCCTTATTATTCATTGCAACACCGGCTAACTGATAATAAAACTTGTGAACGCTTAAATTAAACTGCCGACGTTTAATCCACAGGAATGTGTTGGTTAACTAACGCTATTATCGATTTTATTAAAACTTCTACATTGGTAATTCATTTGCGGTGCGGCGTAGGTACCAACTGGATTACTAAATGGCCGATTGTTCAATCTGAATTCCAAATCTGAGGAATGAAAGTAACATTTTGACGGCTTCTATTACCTCATGCGAAAGTTTGTGACGATGGAACTGTGACTGGATGTGTGTTATTCTTTTACGCGAATATGCCACAGAATGTGACTGAACCAATATTGATGAAACTTTACAGCAATGGGGATGTTGACTAAAAATCTAATAAGTCGGTCAGATAGTTTTTCAAAAAATATTGGACACGTATTTTTTCACTCGTGTGATTCACTTTTTATCGGAAAGTTACGTCACAAGCCCCCACTTTTAATCTTTTATGAGTTTTATTTTCATCATTTTATATTGATTTGATAAAAACAAAAAATAAGTGTCTAATCATTTTTTAAACTTATCTAACGGAGTAAATAGAATCATATTTATTTTACTCAGGAAACATCCGTTTATAAGATATACATATGGCTGTAAAGCTTATACCTACATCAGAATAATTCATAGGTTAAAAATTATAAAGAAATGGGAAAAGTACCAATACCATTAGGGTGGAGCTCGTGGGCGGCAGCTAGTAGAAAATATAACAAACTGCCATATTTATACTTTGAAATATAAAATTATCGGTTATTCAAAAAAGTTAAATTTCTGCCAAACTGTCAAGATGGCCCATTCATTATAATTAGGTATAGGCCTCGTCTCTTAAGTACGGGGCTGTATTGTATGTTATGACATTATCAATCATACTATTTAAGTTTAGGTACCTCATTCATCATTGACATACATAAGTAGGTAAAGAAAAAACATCGTGAGGAAACCTGCCGATTTTGTAAACATGTCGAAGTGAAGGCTTGGGTGAATGATCACGAAGTGAGCTATCAATCCATAAAATCAAGATGGAATTACAGCTCACTTCGTGATCACGTGACCTCTTGATTATATGGATTGACAGCTCACCTCGTGATCACCACCCCCCAACCCAAGCCTTCGACATGTTTATAGAATCGACCGGCTGGGGTTATCTTAATCAGTATAAGTCTGTATAATAATATATTATGTATATTATATATGTATATTCCTTAAACGTTCCTATTTAGTGTATAATACAGTCTTCTCATAAAGGGGAGAAAAGTTGTTATGTTTGTAGAGCTAAATTAGATCTATACATATAAAATGCTTGGTCCTGAATGAGTGACTGACGGATCAACGCACAGCCTAAATTGCTGATTGTAGAGACCTGAAACTTTGAGGGTGTGTTCTTTGTATGAAGTAGGCATGTGATAAAAAAGTATTTTTTGAAATTCTACCCCTCGTGTCCTCGCCGAGGCCATCGGCGGCGGCGACCTCTCGCGTCCGGCCCTGGTTTTAAGGGGGTGAAAAAGAAGGGGCAAAGTTTGCATGGGACAACGTGATTCCTTGGTCCAATCTACTTCAAATTTTGCATAAACCTTTTTTAACATAAGTTATAGAAGACGTGATTCGTATTTTATGATATTCACAACGGGATTAAAAAGGGGTATAAAGTTATTTTGGCGCTGATTTGCTTCGAAGTTGATTTCAATACTCCTTAGTGCTTCGAATTAAAATTAAAACTGTGAACGCTAAAGATTCACAAGTACCAGAGATCAGAAACATATCGAAGTATTTTTGGGGCTGGAATTATGACCACTAAAGATTCTCAAGTACCAGAAGACCAGAAACACGTAGAAGTATTTCCAGGGCTGGAATTGTGTGCGATAAAGATTTACAAATACCAGGAGAGTAGAAACCTGTTGAAGTATGTCTGAGACTGGAATTGTGAGCGATAAAGATTCACAAGTACCAGGAGCTCAGAAACAAGTAGAAGTATTTCCGGGGCTGGAATTGTGAGTGGTTAAGATTCACAAGTATCAATATAAAGGTATGCGAAATAGAGTGTAAGCTGAAGAGTATTTTTGTTTGTTTGGTTTAACGCGCTGATCTCAGGAACTACTGATTGGAATTGAATAATTATTTTAGCGTTGGATGGCACGTTTGTCGAGGAAAGTTATATTATATAATACCACGCTTACTAATAGGAGCGGAGCTGAAAAATGTGACGCAGACGAAGTTGCGCGGGTCAGCTAGTCAATTTATAAAACAAGAAAACACGTCGTCGTATAGTCGCGTCGCACCTGACGCAGTTGAAAGCTCATAACAAAGGAAAAAAGAAGCATCAAAAATTGACTGAAGAACAAGACCCTAGCCATTAATCATGAACAATTTGTTGCATCAAATGGAGCTATCACGTCGCGTCACCGCCTGTCCGTCTGTCACTCCTTTCGTGCGGCGTCATATTATAACATTATTACTGTCTACCGCTGCCAGTTAAACACGGATTAGGCTCAAGTTAGTGGCAGCTACCGAGTCGGTATCCACGATGTATCCAAGTAGCGGATCGAGCGATATTCAATATCGTTTAATGACTTGTCTAGCCTAGTAGTAGAACATAGGGCACAGGGAGCTTAGGACACCCCAAAACGGATAGGTTAGGTTCGAATGGTATGCTGTCGGGAGCTAAGATCGCTCGCTTCGCTCGCTCACTCTAGCGCCTTTCCATTCATGTTAGGTTCGTTTAACAGAAATAAGATCCCCGCGCAGTTGGGCTCCGTCGTTGAGGTTAGAATGTTGAAATTGATCACACGGTTACCCTATTCTATGAACGGCCTAAACATCTGCTAGCCCTTTCATTAAATGTTGTATTAGACGCGCTGCCTGTATGTTATTTAGGCCGCTGATTAATCGGCCTCCTTCAATTAAAGGCTAGGCAGCATTTAAACGGCTGAGTAAACCAGTTCGCTGCGACAGACAAACACTGATCTGATATGAATTTGTTAGTTTTCCTTGAACTATTTTTGGTTTTGGATCGATAGGACAGGATTTAGTTGCAATACACAATTATTGAGCTACAAAATCATTTCGAATATGTAACATGTTAATAACGTAGTTAGTTACGCGCTGATATGCCTAGTTTATAAACTATTGTTAACCATGTATAGTATAATTTTATTGTTGGTTTTCCTTAATAAATAAAGTAAAAAGTACCTGCTTAGCAATGTTATAATTTCAAGTGCTTTAAAGATAGAAATATTCCAAGCCCGAAGATAGGAAGCAAGTTAAAAATAAAACAAGTGCTTATAACATAATTATTCTGTGCATTTCATGGCGTCTATCTATCTACATATAGATATCTATCTGTGTACCAAAATCCATCAAACTCGGTTCGGCGATAAACTCACTTTCGTGTGTTTAATATTAAATACACGTTTCAGTAATAAATAAAACGATTCAACTTTTCAAAGTTAAATAAAGTGCTTCTAAGCTTTCAGACATGAAACATCTACCCTTGGACAGAGTGCAGTTTTTACAACTATGAACTTGGCAAGTAAAGGCAGTCCACACATCTTTTTGGCACGACCACGGGCTGCGCAATTGTGACCCTGACCTCCAAAGACTCAGGTCCGCGACTAAAAAGCCTTGTGTCCCAGTACAAAATCGTTCAAACCTCTGCCATGTTATTAGCTTCACGGCTACAAGAACTTTGGAAGATTACCTTGGTAAAGTTAGCGTACAGTTGACATGATAAATACAGGATTATAAATGGTACTCTGTAGGTTCTTCTTAGTATTGATTCGATGGTCAATAAGAAAGTTCTTAAAAAAGTTCAATTTTTGGCTCAATATACGCCCACGAGATCATCAACTTTTTTTAAATTATATTTTCTGTATGGTTTTTCTTACCCATTAAATTTTTGCCACAGTTTACCGGTTTTTCTAACTAAAGCGCAGCAGATATTCTGTTTCCTTGTTAAAATTTTACAAACACATAACATTTCACAAATTTTAGTTAAACACGTGCAACATTATGTTAAGATAAAATAATGTTGCCAAGCCATATTTTCCGTTCGTTTAGAATGACCTAATATCTTAAGCGATTCATTGCTTATGATAAAAACCCCAAAAGAGGACAAAAAAGAAACGCCTAAAGATGAAGGAAGAGCAAAGGATTGAGTATCCCTACACTTAAACCTAATTACGGGATATTACAGGCTTGCTGAATAAAAGGGGAAAAAATGGTTTGCGTGAAGAGCATGATTATCGTGTAATGTTCTTTGTTTATTACTCCAAGTAACAAATTGCACCCACAGCTTATATTGATACAGCCATGATTAAGTTAAGTAATTCTAAAAAGGTTTCAAACGTAATTTTATTATAAACCTACTTCTGTCAGGGTATTCTCCCCGTAGTATATTGTTAACAAGCTCATAACGCCTCTCTTTTCCGTCAAAATTTAAAATATTTTATTTCACAAAGGCCTTTTTAGGGTTCTGGACATCCATCCATAAATAAATAAATTTTGAGAAGAAACTAGAAAATATAAAGCTAAAAGTTTTCCAAACTGCGGTTTTAATTTAACTTTTTTCCTACTTTTAAAATAAACAGTTTTGAAGTGATTCAAGAAATTAGACGAAAAACGCTTTTTTATTTTTTGAATGGGTTACAAGAAATCCTATAAGAAGTATACCTATAATGTTAAACTCACATGTTACAAAAATTAAATACGTTCGGAACCGTTTGCGCGCAAGTCGGATTCGCACTTGACAAGTTTTTTTTTTTTTGGGAATTTACAAATGACTCTTTCCGCTCTGGGTGGAGCGGAAGTGTGTTTCAGACTCTTACTGACTAAAACCCGTATTCCTCCAAAAATAATTGTTCGAAAGAGTTACCGCGGTCCTGGAACGCAAAGAGTTGCGTTCCAGGACCGCGGTAACTCTTTCGAACAATTATTCCGCAACCCTGGTAGGCACTGGCTGTAGCGGGCCCCGTCATTCACATAGGTCTACATGGGCACTTTTAAAACTTCAGAAGCCAGTTCTTGTGCAGAGTACTACAGAGGTCGAGGATTAATAAGTATACTTACTATGTCTTTTTCCAGCTACTTGTATATTGCATTGAGACGGTTTCCAGGCTTCGATGTCAAAATGTTACGAATAGACGAAATTATGTTCGAATTTATAATAAGCTTAGTATGGCACATCTGCCATACTAAGCTTATTATAAATTAAATTCGTAACGTTGCAAACGTCGTAAGATTGTAAAATATCGTGAAATTGTTTATTATTTTTTCTTAATAAGACACAGATATATGGGAAACTATTGAATTTGGATGTGATTTAGTGTATAAAAAACGATTTATTCATGAAAATCTAATAAAGATTTATTACAATCTTACGGAGTCTGCAATTTTCCGGTGATATTTCCGAAAACCCCGTGCAATAACCAGTCCGACGTAACATCAATCTCTCATCCCAACAGTCTTACTTTACACTCTAAAGAGCTAAACCACTTTGTTTTCAGAACAATCCTCAACACGGAAAAACTTTACACGGCAAAACTTCGCAAAATTGTTTTAAATAGCTACACTTCTGGCCAAAGAAAGTTATCGACGGGCGGCCTGATAATTCTCTGTTAATAATACTTCTAGCAGCACTTCCCAGCATATGGCGCCACCATTTTCAGTAGATAATAGGATTTTAATTGAGATGAAGCTTTACAGAATAGTAGGCTATTCCGAAGCCTATAAATTTTTATTCATAACCATTATCGCCAATGCCTGGGGTGTGGATTTTGAAAGTCGACATTCATGGTTAAATATCTATTTTAGGATATTCGGTCGTGTTCACTGCATTTTGTGGACCGTAAAATATCTTATCGTCTACCGGTATTAGAGTAAATGTATCCAGTGCACCTGATTACCGGATTAACGTCAAATATAGGTACTAACACCGCCAGAGGATTTTGGAAATACAAACACAACATTTTCGGAGAACGCGAACACTTTGTTAGACAGGAAAATAAATCTAAGGCATTAGTGTTGTTAATACACTTTTAAAAACATCACCAAAACAAAAAAAAAAAAAAAATTGAATCAACTTGTGTAAACTACGAATAATAAAAGTCAGGAAGCGTAACTGTAAACAAAATCAACTAGAAATTCAGCACCAAACTTCACTACATTGAGAAAATTATTTCAAGTATTCGAACGATAGAACTCAGCATAAGCAAATCACCTGCGCTTGCGTAACGCGTTGTATTCTGGCAAGCGCGGTGATTGGTTCTCGGCAAGACAGATCATTGTTATTGGTCGCGCGCCTGCTGCAGTGACAGATGCATGGACGATGTTATGCATTATGTGTGAGAGGATAACAATATGTCATAATAAAAATGATTCTATTTTTGCACTATGTATATTAGTTGGGTGAATTAGTTGTAATTTATCTATATAATTCTTGAATATGCTTATTAAATAAAAAGTTTGAGATTCGAGTTTATTTTTAATTAAAATGTTTCTTAATGTGTTGTTGTATTGTATAGTAAGGATCTAAAATTAAGCAGCTTTCTAATCAGTTTGATGGGACCCATACATTTACAGTCCGCCGGAGTCCGTGATCTCGCTGTGTATTGCGAAGTATTGCTGCGGTGTAAACCTATCGGCTGTCTGCAGGCCGACTGTGTAATGTTTGGCCCTTTAGGCTTTTATCTACGAATAAAAGAGTGATTGGTCGCGTCAAGGTCAGATCAGGAGATGCTTGGATGGTGTTACGAAATTTTAACACAACTATTTATGTTCGTTTGATAATAAATATTGATTTACCTTTCCTTTTTTAGATATGTATAAATCGTCACTTCTAAAGTGTAGGCAACATAATTTACTGCAGTTGCTAGGCATCAAAATTCGGTTCTTTCCAAACAAATCGGAGTTATCCATTTTCTTCGCTGTACTTAATTTTTCGGGAATCTGTAACAAAAAATGTAAAATTATACAAACGTATACTATCATTTTTCGTTTTAACTAAAAACAACAACCTCTCAAGTTCAAGTGAAATTATAAATACACTATAAATACACTCTTGTACAAAACATAACGTAGCAGATTTATTTCCTTACTAGTGTTGTACCAGAAGCCTTCATATTTTCCAGCGACATACATGCCACGCTTGCTCCCATATATTGTGACGATATCTCATTCTGTCCCGCTGTGTACAGTCAACATCGCACGGTAGACACTACGGACACACTCCAGGAGCTCTGCGCCAAAATTCACCATCTCACGTCAACAGCACTAGGTAAATCTCAAATTGTTTATTGCAATCCATAATGTACACATACAGGTGTTTAATAAAAAATATGGAAACAATTATGGACCCTGTCAAGCACAGCAAATTTCTAAAGGCTAATTATTTTCCAGGCGACCAACAACTTAAAGGGTGACTTACTATTTGCTTCTAAATAACTTGCCAGCGATTTAATATTTTAGCAATAATTATATTCTATAAGCTTCAAAATGCAGGGAATTATAAAAACTAAATAATGGCTGCTACTTTAAGATAGCGAATATATTAAACAGAGCCAACTGACATTTAAGGCGAGGTACTATAAATAATGACATGGTGACTAACATTAACAGTGGGATAACAACAATGTTTACAAGCTCGGTTCGAAGGGGATGGCGGGGTCTTTCAGATCTCGCCGATCCATCCGAGTCATCAGAGGTTATCGCACGATCTCCTACGAGGCGGCTTGCGCACTGGCCGAATCTCCGCCCTGGGAGCTGGAGGCAAAAGTCCTCGCGTCACTGCACAGGTGCCGCGAGGATGCCGGCGGCGAGGAGGATATTATTATAGATATTATTATCCCCCCTTCCGGCCCGAAGCAGGCGCATCGGGCGTCGGAGCCTCTTCCGGCCCCCTTAACTGGGTCCAGGGGCGGCGGACTTGGGGATGTCGTCGTCCCCCATTCATCCGGACCAGAGGTGGCGGCGCGTGGTGTTCCCGTGCGGCCCTCTCTGACGTAGCGGGGGGAATCAAACACCGCAGTCCCCCCGCTGACGCGAGGTGGCCCGCAGAGGCGGGCCGGCACCAGCCGGGGATTACGGAGGTCACATCTGTTCCTGCGATCCCCAGCGTAAGTGGGAGATGAAAAACCGGGGTGGTTTTTAGGCTGCAAGAGTCTGACAGACCCCTCCACCCGCCCCAAGGTGGAGGATATCCAAGAGGATTTCCCCCCGATATAAAAAAAAAACAAAAAGGTTAGAACTGTGACCACACAGCGCCAGATTTCCTGTTTTGCAAAGCAAGCATGCATGGTAGATTAGGTTAGAAACAGAACCTCCATGCCAGTTCAAATTAAAACAAAGCTAACAGCTGATTATTAAGCTGCTACTTTCTACTCAAAATTATCCTTCGCTATAGCTGCCAACCTACTATTTTTACTACCGGCTTTAATTATTTTAAATCCCAAATTCTGACGCCGCGTCAAAAACGTGCCATTTTTAAATAAGTAGAGAGAGGAAGAGCGCTTTAATATTAATTTACCAATTTAGTAAATTGGAAATTTTACATTATTTTTTTAATTATTTTTAATTATTCATGTAAACTATTTATGTCATATATATATGAAGTCTATCTATTAATTTATTATTTAGATTAAATTATATTTTAAATTGCATATTTGTAAACCGCTTTAATATTTTCATTATTATAAGTATATTATTGGATTTATACGTAAGATATTCGTCTTCTGTGTAATAACTTTTTTAACTAAGAATTGTTTTAATTTATTTAAAAATATACTGGTTTTATTTTGTTGTTTCATGTCTTTTGGTAATTTATTATATTTTATTGACATTGAATATTATGGACGAGTGTAATTTAAGGCGGGAGGGAGGCAAATTGAGTCTGTTTATATGGCGCAACGAATAATTTGTTTGTATGTCTCCCCGTGTGTTGTAAGAATCTGGATATTTGCGGACTAGTTTACATAATTCAAAAATATAAATACCAACTAAGGTAAGAATCTGGTGTATGTTTTTTGAAATAAGGCTTGCAACTAACTGTTTGTTCTGTTGACAATTATTGTTATTAGCTTTTTTTGCATGATAAATAGGGAGGGAGCGTCTGTGCTATCTCCCCATATTATGATGCCATAGTTATGCGGTTTGTAGGTTTGTAGTCTTTTTAATTTCGCGGAGGGCACATGAAAACTTTGAATTTTTTGTTTTTACTGTCTGTGTATTTGTTTTCCAGTTTATATGTGTGTCAATTGTTAAACCTAGGAGACTATTTGACGGACAGGGCCGTCAACTACCCCGGTCACCAGGGAGAATGGAACCGGCGAGAGATGTCGTGCGGTGTTCCACAGGGTTTAGTTCTGGGGCCGCTCCTGTGGGACATCGGCTACGACTGGGTGCTGCGCGCCGACCTCCCTAGCGGTGTCAGTGTAGTCTGCTACGCTGACGACACGCTGGTCCTGGCGTAGGGGGGGTCGCACCAGGCGGCGGCCGAAGTGATGACACGCGGGGTTGCGATAGTCGTTGAGAGGATCCGGCAATTGGGTCTCGAGGTGGCACTGCACAAGTTCGAAGCCATGTGCTTTCATGGTTCTCGGAACAGGCCACCAATGGGATCCCAAATAACGGTAGGAGGGGTTCACATTGGCGTCGGATCGACGATCAGGTATCTGGGGCTCGTTCTCGACAGCCGGTGGAACTTCGAGGAGCACTTCCGACGTTTGGCTCCCAGACTGGAGCGGGCCGGGGCTGCCTTCAAGCGGCTCCTGCC
>NDFZ01005337.1:207295-262823 GCA_002192655.3 Mamestra configurata
AATCCATGGTCCGGAGCGAGGAGGCTTGGGAAGCGGTCACCTCCTTCTGCGAAGCAGTAATGCTAGCGAAGGAGGAGGCGGACCGCGCGAGGGAAAGGCAAGGCCTTCGTCCCAACCGCCGCAACAGGAGAAGACGCCCCGGGCGTCGGGAGTCGCAGGGCGATCCCCGGCCACCGTAGGCGCGGGCCTGCGGACGGCGAGCGTTGGGTGGCTCGCTGTCCGATTACCACCAGGCCCGGGTCGATGGCGCGTTGTGTTTCACGTGCGCCTCAAAGAGATGTCAGCATAGAAGACGGGGCCCGCTAGGGCCAGAGCCTGCCAGATTTGTGGAATTTGTTCGAAAGAATCTCCGCGGCCCTGGAACGCAAAGGGCTTTAGAAGGAACACGGATGGGTTTTAGTCAGTAAGAGTCTGACACGCCTTTACGCTCCACCTTAAAAAAAAAAGGAGAGTGAAATTGTTAACTGTACCAATTTTTTATTATTAAACCGAGATTTTGGTCGCTCATCCAGTTTATAGCTTTTTCGAGAATAGTTAGAAGTTTTTCATTTAAATTAGCATTTGTTTGGCATAACGTCACGTCAGGATAGAAATATCGTCATTTATATATAATGAGGAAAAGTAGGCAACCTGAAACACTTCCTTGGGGAATTGAAGCATGTATTGGTTTCAGATCTTATGAGCTGTGTTTCTTTTATTTTTTATTGTAAAATTCAATCTCAACTAATTGCTCCCTATCTTTTAAGTATGATGCAAACCTTTCCCATGTATTCCAATTCCATATAGCTTATTTAATAGTATTTTAAATTGCACTTAGTCGTAGGCTTTTATATATTTGTAAATATTGAATTACCTATTAATTTTTGACGATAGACTTTTAAGTTTATCGTTTCTACATCTTCTCGTCTTTGCTCATTTTCTTTAGAAAGTGAGCCTTTTTTTCTTTCAACGTCTTGTCTCACTTAGGTAATCGCCCGGTTAATATCTGTTTGAATAGTGTTTTGTAGCTCCGCTATTGTAGTTATATTGTTTTCGTCTAAACGAAGAATAATCATTTCGCTCAGATTCTTTTAATGTTAGTTCTCCTTACTGACTTATGAAACTCAGGTCTTGTGAGAAAGATGTGTCGAGGTTGGAGCTAGTTGCCCTTTTCCTATGAGTTTCATTATTTTCTTCGTAAGGTGAATTTATATGTTATGATTCGATAGGCGCACGAATTGGGGTGTTTGTATTGCCGGTTTTTGAAATTACATGCTAGGTATAAAACTGGAAGATCATAAAATGAGAACGTGCGATATTTTAACGGCGAGCTATTAACATGACACATTTACCGGCTCCGTGACCGCCCCTGGAATTAACGGAGCCTGCATTGGACTGTGCCAACTGGCCAGTTAACGACTATTTGCCTTTCACCTATTAAATATATTCATCCGAAGTGTAAAATGGTATTAAACCAGTGTTATGTATGCGTTGACACTATATTCTCATAAAATTGCTCCCTGATTCTCGCCGTATTTCTCCTCATGCATTGGTATTGAATTCTTTTCTTTTAACTTTTAGTTGAACGGTCAAAGCGAAAAAGAGTAATTACTCTAATTAAAGTTTCCTTTTGCTTTTCTTGGTAACGAGTAGTCTACATGTGTCGCATTGGTTTTGCCACACCCTTTCTAAGTTAATTTATATTTTCTGTAAGTAAGTAGGTACCGCACGGAACTGCGGATGCTAACCATGAGAATATAGCTTCATATTATTAGTCTTTGACATCATACATTTGTATTTGAATATTTTCAACCGACTTCCAAAAAGGAGGAGGTTCTCAATTCGACTGTATGTTTTTTTTGTATGTTTGTTATGCGATCATTCAATTATGAATAGATTTTGATGATTCTTTTTTATTCGAAAGCCTATATATACTCCTGAGGTGGTCCCATTGGCGCCAAGTCAGAATCTGATGACGGGATCCTAGGGAAATCGAGGGCAACCCTCAAATTTTAAAGGCACATATTATGTTTTTTTATATACTTTCTAACGCAATTCAGATAATTGTGCCTGGTAATCAATATCTCATCTTGCTGAGCTGATGATGGAAGGTATAAGTTAGGATCTGATGCTGTGATCCCAGGAAAAATGTTTCTTCAGCGATATTTTCGCCAATTGTAAACCGATTTGGATGATTATTTTTTTGCTTGAAAGAGTATTTTTCCAAACTGGGCCATTTAAATTTGGTGAAGATCTGATGAAGGATTTCGGAGGTAGGCAACGGAACTCTTCAATAAATGATAGCAAATCTCCCGGGATTGCTGAAATTGCATGTATGTTTATTGATTACACCAGTTCATAACATAACATCACGCCGGTAGGCTTTGAAGGGGTACGCAGAAGCAAACAAGTCAACCTGAATTAATATGTTTTTGGGGTTATATAATCGGGCATAATTTTATTGTTTATTAACTGATCTTAATGATTATTTTTACATTGGGTTTAGTTATAGCTATATTGCATTTTCATTGTACTGTGAACGTCAAAGATAAACCAGTGTTCTCCTCACCTTAAAATCAGTAAAAACTAGTACCAAAGCAAAGTAGATATTTAACTATGAGCTGGTCTGGACTAGGGCTGCGAAGGCACACAAAGTAACTCCTTAACAGCAAATAGTACAACCACTCATTATGGGAATAATTTCACTTAGTACCACTAAAAAGTGGGAAATAATAATGGTTCCGAAAACCTCCGACAAAATTACTAAGTTACCGACAACAGAGGTTTTGTCTAAATAATCATATTTTTACAACTTGCATGAACTGTTTTAATTTCTATTGTTGGTTTTCAAATTAATTCTTTAACACTCATTAATGATGAAAATACCTCAACTGTTCGGCCCGCGCGATCGGGTTGTGGTCGCGTTCGGCTGTTTTCGCGTGCGAGTTCGAAAGATCCGAGCGCAGTGTGCTTGCAACGACAGATCCTTGCGTGTTTTGTCTGTTTATGTTACAAAATTAAATAGTTTTTGTTGCTATTGGTTTATTAATATTATCATGTCAACGAACTAATAAATTTACTAAGGAAACTACTAACTTACCATCTATTAAGGAAACTTAGTGGGATCCTGCCGTTTTGCCGAAAAGATTTTGACAAAATTTCATTACCCAAACAAATTTTAGCAACCTTTTTTATACCATTGCAATATTTCGAATGATTTTAGTACGCATATTTTTATTTGGTCAAAGTTTTACTTGGCAAAATATTACCAAGTATAATGTCATTATGGCATTTGGTCTTTAATCAAATGATTTATTACAGCAAACAATCTTCAGACTATAAACTATTTAGATTAGGTTAATTTCTTTTTTAAACAAAATGTGTAGGTTAGGTTAGGTTAAAACTGTGACCTCCTACGCACGAGCCGAGCGAGCGAAGCGAGCGGTGCCGCGGCAGCGGCCGGCGAGTGCCAGAAACGACTTGCATTAATAGAAAAAAGAGATTGTTTTTAGTAGGTTACCTGGAACTGAACTATTAAGATTAGGATAATTACTTATTTTTTATATTTTTTGAAATAATACAGGATAATAGTAAAGTCTACTTGGTTTTAGATTAAACCATGAATACGACTGTTCTGACTTTTTAACGCCTGAAATAGGTACCGATATCGAAGCATACCAGTGGTAAGTAAAATTCATGATAAATGATGCAAGTAAAAGTTATTGTTGCAAGTACATTTTTGTATTTTTTATAAGTTTCTGTATAACCACTCAGAATAATATTTTCAGTATAATGTTACAGTTAAAATAGCACCACAGTCTATGAAATATGAAAGGTAATTTATGAATTAATAGTAGGCATCTAAAGATAAAAATTACAAAGCATAGTTTTCAGGAGAACGTAATTTATGCTGGTAGAAAAGTATTATAGCAATAAATAGTCATGTATATTTTTCGAAGATTTCAGTATCTTATTCGGTTGTTTCGTCATTTTTATTCGGACAAAAGTAGTCGGAAAGTTAGTATTTTAGGCAGTAGATTTAATAATTTGAGTAAGGACAATTCTACTTTTTTTGTCGGAGCTTTTATAAACTACCCCTAAAAAGTGGAAAACAAAAACAATTGGCTGTCTTTCTTACGGACGATAGTTTAACGTGACAACGTCATAACAAAACATTGATGAAATGATCGTAACGTTACAATGAGCGTAATATGAGCGTAACGATACAATGAGTCATCCTTTTTCGTGCGTGCAGCCGGCGTTTATCGATTTATTAGACGTTGTCACGTCAAAAAATACAACCGACTTCCAAATAAAAAACGGAACTTTGGATTTCGGTTGTATTTTTTTGTAAAAAGATTTTTCCAGATCCATTCTCTATAGACACAACTCCATAAGTTTCCTCTATTTGATGTTTCGGATTTGAAAAAGCTTGAGACAAAATACTTTGTCTTATAAGGAAAGAACAAATAGTGAAATCAGCTTCACCCAGTAAGCTAGCTTGATAATCAATGCTGGTTCAATGTTTAAGAGCCCGTGGCAGTAGCAGGATAGTGTCGTAATAGTATACTAACTAAATATAGCTGAATTAATGCAATTACTGTACCGGAAACTTGCCGATTACTGAATAAATACTGAGCTCCACCATCCCACACTTCCCAGAATTTGGTCAGTTAGCAGTTATCTATTCCCAAGTTTAGTTCGTAGATTGTTCAAAGACGAGATAATTTAGTCTATTATAGAACAACTTAAGCTAATACAAGTGGTTTTATTTAAGCGATTTCCTTAAGTTTATTTCTAAAAGCTTTTGAAAACTAAGTTTGGCGGTGTTGTTCTAACCGAGATTTTGCTATCTCGAGTGAGTCAAGTTTCAGCTGTTACTTGATTTATTTACTTGGCCTACTTAATTGTAAAACAGTAATTTTAATGTTCTTTGGTTCAATAGGAAAGCAATGTTCATAAAAGTGATGGGATGTACGTATAAATTACAGTAACCATTGAAGGAAATTGTAAACAAATAAATAAGGTTTCCTTATTATTAAGAACGGTATCGTTATAATTAAGAGATAAAGATACTGTAAAATGACCTTAGGTACTCTACCAGTTCACATGAAATGAACACTTAATTCATTTAGAAGCAGTTTGTTCCAGTTATTCTTCATTCAGCCCAAAACAATCATATTTATCGAATTCTAAGATTCTGAAAATAGATTCAGATTGGATTTTGGCAGTTCATTGTGCCATGCATTATTCATTCAGTTAGTCCGTTAAATCAGCCGCTTGCGAGACAATAGAGAAACAATAAACTGCCGTGATTGAAAATACTTCCCCAGCCAGCTGAATTTTAATAAATATCTTTGGTATTCAGACCTTTTGACTTTAGAATTTCGTATTTTCATTAAATAGAGTGTTTTCCTAATGCCATCCAAATTTTGTAAGTATAGGTAGGTAGCTTTATATTCTGTTATATGGAGTAGGTACGTCGCGGGTAGACGCGTCATTATCGTTTAAAATCCAATAACGTATCATGTTTAAGGACTGTCATACCACAAAAGGCTAACAGAAGGGAAATTGCCTTCATTTTCCTCAACCAGTCTTGAGGTAAATGAAAAACTATTTCTTTTAACTGGAAATCTTTTCTTCGGACATTAAAAATCTTCAGCGCGTCGCTTTATTTGATACAAAACAACTGCAAGTAGCATTTATTTTAATTGTGAAAAATAAAGAGCAACTGTCGCAGATAGCTGCGGCACTATCATTAAACTTTTTACCGCGGACCGCTAAAAAGTAGCGTACTTATTCTGGCGGCGCCGCAGATAAATTCCACGATCGTATCTGGGAAGGCAATTAAGATAAGCGAACATTGTGCTGTCACTGTTGCTCAGTGCACGTTTAGCGGACGCACGCTCGATTTATGCCCTCCTGCCAGGATAACTGGCTTCACCTACGACCCAGCATTATGTAACTTATGCAAGTACCATCGTCTGCTGCTACAGTGATAAATACATCACGATGAGTGATGACGAACTGTTGCTGGACCTCGTAAATCTGTTGTCCCGTAACTCACATTTTATGCACTTACGGACGTTTCCTTCCTGCATGTGGAACAAGCTGAAAGTTTCAATTTTACTTGCATAAAAGAAGGTATTTCAGACTTGCGCGTTGAAAGCAAAATTATTATGCTTAAACTTCAATTTCGCTGAAAGAGCAACGGGCGGGTAAACGCTGTTTATGTTCTATGTTACTTCTACATCTTCTTTTCATTACCAACAAGAGGAACTAGTAGCAACTAGCGCCTCTAAACTTTACCAAACACTTAGATAGGCTTTATTTTTGTTTTTCTTTTTTAAAACGGTATCTCAAAAGAGGTGAAAAGTGTCGCTCGAATCGATATTACAACCCCTTCCTTCTCCGCAGTTGGGCCTTTTACCCCTTTTTGTTAGTCAAATTAAGCTAAGTAATATAATATTTGTTAGGGACTACTATTTAGTTTACAATGTAAAAGTTTACACAATGGATGCCGCCACAACATTCGAAACCTAAACTATGTTCCGGTTTGAAATCAGCGTTAATATTGTTTTACTTTAGAACCATCGAGGTGGGGAAAGTAATAAATTTTATGAAGTCAAACTTCAAACACGCAAACGTCAAACTCCCACAATGGAACCATGATGGCTGGCACGTCCTAGTAGGGGTGCAGGTCTTTTGTTAACAAATACACGTACAACTACATATGTACTGCGGAGTCAGTCTTTGTTGGTTAAAGAATCCCTTTTTACCCTCCCTTCATCCTTTAAGAAAAGTCAATACGATAATGATGAATGAGCCTTCTTTTTCATGATAATATTGGAATTATAAATAACATATCCCTCTCAGAACATGTTTTTTTTGTTCCTTATTTTGATCTCTTTTTAATGCATCGGTGAATATGAAATCTATTAGGACGTAAATTATCTGAGAGTAATGTGATGGCTGCCACCGAAAGTTGATAATAATCTCTGGATTTAATCTCTTACGGACCAATAAATTTCTGATATTATATGGTCGTATAGGTACCTAACAAAGTAACACTATGATAGGTTTATTTTTCTTTCAACATTGTCTTGTTTTTTTTTTCATAAAAATAATTGATTATAATAATAATTTTACCTGTTTAATTCAAAGTGCTTGTTATGATGTACGCAACCAATTTCTGTAATTTAATCAATCCCCCTCAATCTAATTAAGCTAAAATAAACCTCACGTGGAAATGGGAAATCTGTAAATACGGCGTTATGAAGTAGTAGTATAAGCTCAGTATTAAATAGAAAGTAAAATAATCTTAGTTTACAATGTCAAATTGCAACTTTTTTGTAGTTATAATAAGGTTTAAAGTTGACTGTCGTTTTTACTGTCGTTGTTAATAATAGCAATAATCGTAGAGTAACGCGGTATGAGACTTGCGTGTTACCGCGGAGTGTACACGCAAACCACGGGTGCTTGGCCGCTCCAAACGTTGAAAAAAAGGAATCTACCTAATTAAAAATTTAACCACGTTTGTTGCACGGGTACAGATTTAAACAAAAAACTTTAGAGTTGTCCCATGAACGAAACTGAATTTTAAATCGAGCATTTTAAATTCATGTCTTGAACAGGGGAATCGGTTCAATCTGCTCTGAAAATGAACGAGTTATCTCTCAAGGGCATCGCGTCAGGGCGCGAACACGGAATCACTTATGTCGCTTTGTTCAGACCGCGGAGCGCCCATCCGGCCCGCCGCCGTCGCCCTCCCGGCCCGCCGCTGTCGCCCATCGATGCGTCGGAGCGCTTGTCAAACGATGATAAGCCAAGAGTATCACAAGGCGACAGTTTATATGCTAATGAATTCGCATTTCACCCGATCCCGTTTACAACGCGCTAATATATGTACCTAATCTATACTAGTAACACATAGGTATTAGGTTCATAGTTTTCAGACATATTGGATTTCGTAGGATACGGTTTCTAAATCGTAAAGTGTGCTACACATTGACACAAGGCATATGTACCTACATCTACTTTGTCGTTTCAAACCAAGTGAGATCTGCTTTTCTATAGATCATTTCATACTTTCATCAAAACACCGAAAAACGGTAACAAAAGCTGACCTTTTGTATCCTATCCTAGCCTTCCCATCCAGCGAAAAACGCAAAAGACTACAGATAACCGATTATTAGATTTTGAATTCCATGAATATAAAACGGAATATTCCCCTAAATGAATCTGAATAATTCTCGAGAGACGCGTCTCAAACGTGTCACGTATGGCGCAACCTTAACAGCAATAAAATAATCGATGTCTACTTGCTATGCCGGTCGACGGCGATCTGAGCAGAGTGTTGGAAAGCGAGAAGTTACTCTTAACCGAACTCGTTCGTGCCCTCGGCTCCAATCATCGGGTCCCAAGTCGGGGAAACAACAACTGGGAACGAGCTCACTTCATTCGTGCCTTCACAACTTGGGGAATAACTTAGAAATTCAATTTGCAGACGGTGAGCGTTGCAGCGGCCTGTACACTGCCGCCTATGCAGTGCAAACTTAGACATTGGTGCCGATTCCCTTGTTCGCAAGCTAAACTTAATATTTGGGCTATTTTTTTCTTTTAAAACTAGAAAGATAACTCATCCATATGTTAGTAAATAGAATGCTGAAAACACCGAAAAGTCAGTGTTACAAAAACAAACTACCTGTAGTGTGACCTTAGTACGCATTTTTTAAATAGCACACTATAAATAATATCGTTAAAGCTATCGTACGCACGTGCGTACGCATTATGTTTTAATCTTGTCGAAAATCTACCTATTTTTTGTATCTTGTATAGTAGGTAGGGAAAATTAAATAATAAATATTTTTACATCCATTAAATATTTTAAAGGAATTGATAACAAAATACTCGGAACTTCACGAAAAGATTACAATCTATAGACTTGTTATGAGTTTTGTTTTAAATGCAATGTTTTACTTACTACGACATATTACATTAAAGAAATTATTAACTTTACGGTGTTTTCATTAACCTGTTACAATTAAAATACTACGAGGTTCGTGCTCACACCGTTCTAGTGAAATGATCATAATTTGCACGAACCTGTCCCCACCCTAACCAAGACAACTTTATTTATTATTGTTGTAGAAATAAACAAACTGGCCTTGTTTACTCAGATTTTCATTTGAGTCTTTATTCATTAATTGCCACCACTTCATTAGCCGTCTATTTCCCGCTTTCTTTTGTTTGTTTTATAATTGTCATTGTGAGAATTGTTTAATTAAAATGGTCTTGGTTCCTTTACTTATGTTACGGCTGCTGTATTTAGACGATGATTAGTTCACGAATTTGTTTGTTAAAAAAATGATTGAGCAATTAAGTAAGGAAAAATGTGACCATGTAAAAACAAATTCTCGTAATTTCGAAAACATTTTCGTGCTAATGGAAAAACGAAAATGACGTCGTAAACTGTGTTAAAAACAAGTTTATGTTTATTTTCAACGTTCATTTCCTTTTAACAAATAGTCTTGCACCACACCTAGCCTGCTTTACTTGTTCTTCTTTATTGTTTGAATTTCCAGTAAGTTTAGTGACGTAACGTTTGGCTCCGAAAGCAAAGAAAGCAGATTATTACAAAATTAAATTGTTCAATAAATCAAACATTTCCGATGCATCAAAGTTTGGGATTATAAACAATTTTTGAATTAGCCTATACCGGTATACCGCCGTTTGCCCGAATTTTATTTAATATCATTTGCCATAATAGTCAACAGTCATAATATTATACGACGTCCCCTTCGTGGTTATTTTTGTATAAACCACACAGAAGGAGGAGCCCCGCGAAGCGGGGCTCCGTCGATCAAGCCCACCATCAACCATGCATAGAACATTTAAATGTTATGTCTAATAAATCATTATGGCGTTTAAATATTATGTCTAATAATTATTATGACACTTAAAAATATGAAAAACAATACGCATGGCACTCGTATCTTATGGTATCTAAGTTTCGGGCAATTAAGAGTATGTCATATGTCTTTTAGGGCAAACAAAACATTCGGGCAAATGAAATTCGGGAATATGATGATTATGGTATATAATCTTCGGGTAAACGATAGACAACCGCCTGTACCAGCAGCATTGCGAATGTGGTTAATTATCACAAGGGGACGTAGACCGGAACAAAACGTATCGTCCTAATCCAGGATATGATCAAGACTAAATCCGATCAAACATTGAGGCGAAATAAAATAACAAACATCTAGTAATATTAAGGTCTAAAACGACCTCTGAGATGGAATACCTATACTCTACCTATGATCTCAACAACGCCAAACTGGCAAATAGTACTCAGCGCCAACAAAAAATTCGACCCGCACGTTCACACAATACCAATTGTCCCATTCATATTCAAATAAATTGCGCAAAATCCCACTGGTTAAAGGGAAAAATGTTGATAAATAATAGAGTTAATAGGCGTTCATCGGCGGGCAGCGCCGGGCATTATTCCAAGCGATCGATGAGATCCATATTAATCACCGGGGACTTCGTAAATCGTTCAACGTCGTCTGCAGGCGTATTGAGTGCGAATCGCTCGACACTGTCATGACTATTTTGTCTCACTTTATAAATTAATGTCGAAAAACAGACAGTTCAATAAAACGTTTAAAATGAGCGAGAAAAGCATTTTGTTGCTTTTACTTTGAAGCGTTTTCAGGAAGACAAAATGTTTTTTTTTTTTTTTGGTATTTTCTTTTTTGCTTGAATTAGCAGATTTGGATTTATCTGTGAAAAAATTACGAACTTCCTCACAGTTTTAAAATCTTTCAGGTTTTCTCTTCTGAAAAACATCTTTTCCTGAAAAACACCTCAGATGTGTCGCCAAATATTGTTTCGTTACCAGGAAAACCTCTTCAAAGGTTTAATTGATATATTTGTAGAAAAATATTAGACTAGATTATTTCGTTGAAATATTTAAAGTTTTGTTTAATTTTGATAACTATGTACCATTCATAGTTCGTGGCATCACTACTTTTGAAAGTTCGCTAGCCTGAACCGGAAATCAAACAAGAAAAAATATTATCCTGTATTTTAAAGACACCAATCTACAGTTATTTGGGGAAATGTATTTTTTTTTTTTGAAAACCTATGTATGTACATATACAAAAACAAAGTACACACAGGCGTCGAAGTATTCCTACGCATCGCTGTCATCCGAAAACGTGCCCAGAAGACTGGCAGCATTGCCACGTTGTAGTAGTATCATCACATCGCTAATGTTTTCCAATAACCAATTTGTTGTAATTGTTTAAGTATTTCGTGTACCTATTTATCTTGTTAATTTGAGTATTTATTATATATTTATATTGTATGTATAGTTTATATATTCGTATTATTTATTTAAATGTTTGTATGTATTAATTAAATATCAATCGCTTTTTATTCACCATATTGCACCTACCACCATTCTCTGCATCACCCAAAGGTTGACTGGTAGAGAATGCCTATGGCATTAAGTCCGCCTCTGTACATTTGTGTGCGTAAAGTGTAAATAAAATAAAATAAATAAATAAATAAAATGCTAATTCTTTGAGCAAAGAACGAGCTAGCCCCCTGGTCACGCAAAGTGTCGATCAGTTGGCTAGTGTGTCCTTGAAAAGAAGAAGCGCACTCGGACCCCATGACCCAAGCTTTTCGATCCCAAACGGCTCAAAACTGTAATTCCCAATGAGGTTACAGTATTTGCGCCGCTTGTCATGCGATGGCGCAAGGGTGTCGACACACGTTGCGTCCCACACCAGAGGCCTACTCACTTTCCACGGCACCAACATCGTATCATCTGGTCTTTTCCCATCGTCCCGTACCAAGCCGCTAGGTTGAAAAGCCCGAAGAATAATATCGTTGATGCTGGAATGCCGTACTATGCGGCCTGCGCTCTTGCAGCAGGAAAGACCATGGTGCCCGAGGCTGTCGACAGCTACTCCGCAGTGACACTGATGCGGAGCAACACAACGTGCGCCTAAGCGGATTTTTTTTAAATAATTCTTAATATTTTATGCGACTGGTCCAAATGACTGTTACAGAAATTGATAACTTAGTTTTCCACCGTTTCTTAAAGAAAACTTACTTTGCAGTCGGAAAATCAATAGTGTGTATGTATATCTATGTCAATACTCATCCTGGCTAAGGAACCCATATTTGTACGTGGTTCGACGCGCACTTGGCCAGTTTTATAAAAGACTAGCACTTCACCCGCTACTTCGTCCGCGCGAATTAAAGAGAAGATACTCCACGAAATTCAACGCACCTTTGCCCACTTCAAATAGTAGTTTTGGAAAATAAATCTCAAAGATTTTCATTAATTACCCAGGCTTTTTGCTGCTGAGACCACATGATCAGCGCAACTGTTGCGCCCTTCAACCCCCTATTTCACCCCTTTACGGGGAGAGTTTCCTAAAATCCTTTCTTATGTAGTTGACGTCTCCTGCTTATAATCTACATCCATACCACATTTAATCTTCAAAGGTTAAGTAGTTTTCGAAATTTAATCAGTACGTGAATGAAAGAGTGACCTATCGCTTTTAAATATATAGATAACACATAACTACATGGGGGTAGTAAAACTACAGAACTTCACTTGATACGATCTTTGCATACTTACTCCATTCACTTAATTACAAAATATTTATAAAAACTTAATCTTTGTTTACGTACATACAAAATGGTATCTGGTCATACACACACGTTTTATAAACATGTATCAAACAAATAGTTTGATTTATTTATTTGTTTATTGATTAAGATCGTCAACATTACATACACTGTAAGATTATTCATAACATTATTAATAAATTATTCTAGTGCTGCAACAGTTATAGACAACCACAACATTATCATATAAAAACTTTGAAAGAAAAGGCGTAAACGAGAGAATAATTGGAATTCGAATAAAAGTAAACGTAAAATATGATTAAAATTAAGTAAGAACAAACAAAAATGTCAAAGATCACAATAAAAATGGCGGTAACACTAAATTACAATTTAACAAATAAAAAAAAGAATTAGAAAGACTCACACACAGTCAAAACATTGAATTGAGGGCCACTTAAATAATGGGGCATACAATTAAATTAGATTAGATTACATAACATAAAAATAAGATCATCTTCTCAAGATTTTCCCTTCAGTTGACAAGCGAGCAGCCAGAGACAGCTTTAGTTTTTCTTAGTCCGACAGCTTATGGTTTTTTTTTAAGTTTCAGCAAAAAAATGTCTCTTGCGAATCTCGCAATTAGTGCGATGAGAGAGCGAGAAATCTTTAGCCTTGCTTTTACTTTATACAAATGACTTCCCTCATCAAGTCGTAAAAAACTGTTGCTTGGGGTTCGGTGAATAGGAAAATTATTCTTAGCGACGCCAATGGTCACATAAGTGTTGTGGAATAGTTCGTAGTTCAGCGATCGATACGTCTGTAAGTCGTGCATTACTGTCCGCCCGATACCGATAGGTTTTTAGTGGGCCATAAGCATCAAACTTGCTAGTGCCATGGATGAAAGCCCTCAGGAATGTAAGTGCTTGGGTACACACGAGAACTTACTGCATGTGTTTGAGTAGTGTTAACAAATGAAATGGGAAAAGTTAGGCGGTCTACTTTTATATTCATACGTGCTTTATTGCATCTAGATATTCTTGTCTACACCAAGTCATCCGACCATGCTGGTATAGTGGTTCGTAAAACTACGTGTGTGTAGTCCAATAATTCCGAAATTATATTCATTTTTCTTTGTTTGAGATAACATTTTCGTTTTTCCTTTTCATAAATATCACAAACGTAATTTTCCAAGTCTGTTATCGACAAAGCCATGTTTTCCACATATTTCGTAGACCAAGGACACAGTTATTGTACCTTTTCCATCGTTTTACTCAGCGTAAATGCTTGCACTAATCCTAATCCTTGCCAACTTGAGGAAAGTTTTGTAGGTACCTAAATATTATTTTTCTCCTTGGATCGATATTGTCAGCTATTTACCACATAACTCCTCTGATGGATATTACGCCGAAGTAAACACTTGCTTGCATTGTCTTTTTATTTTTGACCGGTTTTTAGGATTCCGTAGTCAACAAGGAACCCTAATAGTTTCGCCATGTCCTATCGTCTGTATGTCTGTCCGCGGTTTAGCTAGACACGCATTGCACTAGAAAGTTGGAATTTGGTATGGGTAATTCATATTATTCACGCCGACAAAGTGGTAAAGCCTTACCAAAAACAGGTACAGTGGCAATGATTTTTTAACGTCCTGGGATTGTTTAGGTAATAAAAATATAAAATAAATAATATAAATAAAAATTGTTGAGGTAATTTAAAAATATTGAGGATGTGCTAAAACCATTTTCCATCCAAGGATCCGTTTGCGAAATATTTAGCTTTAAAGTGCTATTTTTGTTAGAGTCAAGTGTCCTGCCAGCTAAATGGTTGTTTCTGGAGAATCATGGTAGTAGCATATATCACGATGGGCACGCCACAATTACAGCGGTAACCCCCCGCCCCCGGCCCCTCTTTGGGGAGTGGCTGGAGAGGCGCCACGGCGTCCTCACTTTCCGCCTGACACAGGTGCTCACCGGACACGGCTGTTTCGGGAGGTACATGTTTAGGATTAAGCGGGAGGACACGCCCGGGTGTCAGCACAGCTCAGAGGACACGTTGGAGCATACGGTGGGGGTCTGCCCTGCTTGGGCGGAGTCCAAGCCGCCGTTTCCTCGTCGAGGCGATCGGCGACAGCGACCTCTCGCGTCCGGCCCTGGTTAAATTCATGGTCCGGAGCGAGGAAGCTTGGGAAGCGGTCATCTCCTTCTGCGAATCATAATACTAGCGAAGTAGGAGGCGGGCCGCGCAGAAAGAGACAAGGCCTTCGCTCTAACCGCCGCTACAGAAGAAGACGCCTCGGGCGTCGGGAGTTGCAGGGCGATCCCTGGCCACCGTAAGCGCAGGCCTGCGGACGGAGAGCGTTGGGTAGCTCGCTGAACGGAACGGAACGCAAAGGGCTTTAGAAGTAACACGGATGGGTTTTAGTCAGTAAGAGTCTGACACGCCCTTCCGCTCCACTCAGAGCGAAAGAAGTCATTTGATGACTTCCCATCCTTAAGAGAAAAAAAGCATAATATAACGAATTTAGAAGGAAAACCTATCACCGCTACCTTGGCTTAACGAGTCGACCACCTTATACAATGGAACTGGGTAAGTAAAAAAATTCTAATAATTCTATAGAAAATGACTTAAAACCAAGTGCATTTGTAACTTTATAATGTGGTAATAGTTAAGTACATTTTACTATTTTTCTGGTATAGTTTAGGAGACGGGTAAATACGGAACCCTACATTATGCGTGGTCGAACACGGACTTTGCCGGTTTTTCATAGTCCTGAATAGATAGGAGTGTCCTGGTTAGATTTTTCAAAACAAATACGCTTTTGTGAGCATTGAAGACTATGTTATGTGTACCTATTCAAACGATTTCTATATCTAAAGAAAATAAAGATGTAAGGAAAGGTAAACATCAAAACAAACTTTACCTTATTCAAATATATGGTTGCTCGGAGTACTAATACTGAGCAATCACTTAAGTAAAGATACTACTAGGTATTACTAGAACAGTTTTAATTACACTGTTTAATAAAAGCTTCCACAGTAATATTGTGTAGTCTTCTATACATAAATTAACCTCATCAATCATAGACTTGCTGTGTCTGTACATTGGATATGCATAAAAATAACAGAGAAACATTAGGAAACAGAAATAGAACACAAAAATGCAATTTTTGTTTGTTTTTATATCTTTGTCTATTTGTCTGTTTGTTTGTGGCTGCGTCACTCAAAATACCCAGATTAAATTGGAAACCTAGGTACTTAAAAATATTAAGTGTCATCCCGAGTAACATTTAGCGTTTATTTAATCAAAATCGACCGACAAAATAAAAAGATGTTGAATTTTTAAGTTTAGTAGGAAACTTCATAGAGCGCTAAGCGTCAGCGTCGCGCTGACTGACTTCTATAACTATAAATTAACACAAAAAAAATGTTTTAAACATGTTCTTTTTACATGTTTAATACTTATCTAACTATATACACTTAAAATAGAAACTCCTAATTAAAATATGGCGTCAAAAATTCTTCCGCATCGCTGTCGACTGGAAGTGACACGTTGTATGGCAATGCTTATAATAATAATCATTTTATTATCAGGCTACTGAGGCCTATAGACACAATACACAAAATAATCTTAAACAATAATAAACTAATACATATTAATAAACCTTGTTAAACTATTGCACACGAAATGACGGTGTCGTGTTTCGCTGACTGGTGTCGTGCAGCTGGTCGCGGAAACATCGATACACGACACCATTCGGCCAAAACTCTTCTTTGAGGAACATCTCGAGCTGATGAGTTGGAACCCGCACACCACAAACGACTTGAAGTTTGTGTTGTGACGTGACTCCAACTTCTCGACCCTCAAAGTACAGTTGGTCTTCACACTCATGTACTCCACGATCTCCTAACCTTCGTAGAGTGATGTAGCCGAGACACGTACAGCTGCGTCGTAGGTATTGCTGGACGCAGCAGCATGTTTGGTCCTGCCAGCACGGTGCCGTACTGGTTCCGACAAGTAGGGTTCTTCTTTTTTTTCCTCTCCACCATGATGAAGCCATCCTTGTTGCACGTCTCCTTGTTCAGATTCCGCTGTTTCGAATTCGTGATGAATGTAAAGCGGCTCTGTTTACCCCCATTTGTTATAGTCGCTTGAATTGCCTGCGACTTTTGCGACTCAGCAGGTTTGCAAGCGGTGACGATGTCTGCGTATGCACGTCTAGGGGTCGACGTACCTACACGAGTCGTTTGCTCTACCGTTGACGAGGCAGAGATGGCGGCGGCGGCAGAACACGATGCAACGTAAGCAATTTCGGCACCTGGTGACGAAGTTGGGCTCGCCGACTCAAAACTGCCGATAGAAGCGTTTTGCGCTTCACGACGCGTGTTCACTCGTGAGGCGTCAGGTGACCTATTTATCGAAACAGCGCTGCGCAGCAACACAACCTCGGCACGTAGTTCACCTATGGTGTTATTCGACTCCTCCAACTTTGACTGCACTTCGGCCAGGATAGCTTTCAGCGAAGTGATATCCTTTAACAACCTGGTGACGTCGACGTGATCGAATGTAACAGGAGGCAGCTTTGTAGATCCTTCGCCACAAAAACTGGCACGTCGTCTGGGTCGGTCGACTTCATCAGAGTGACCTTGTCTTGTACACTCCGTTGTGTTATCCTCTGTCCGAGGCAAAAGCCAGCCCTTGGGTCACGCGAAGTGTCAACTACACAAGTAGCTACACAACACTATAGGCCTATCTATCTTCCATGGTAATAAAAACATACCGTCCAGTCGCTTACCATCGTCGCGTGCCAGGCCATTGGGTTCTAAGACGGCTAGTACGCCGACGGCGACAAGAGCGCGTCGGAAAATGTCCTTGATGAATGCGTGCCGCGCTATGCGACCCGCAGTTCGACTGCATGACAAGCCGTGGTGTCCGAGGCTGTGGCAGCTTCGCCACAGTGACAGTGATAAGGAGAACAACAGGATGCACTAAAGCAAAGGGAAGCAGCGAGGCGGAAACTATGTTCGACGACGACGGTAGTGCGTGAAGTCAGAGGCCCGACTCCCACTCACCCACAGCCAACAGGCCGCGCACGCTCCGCATAAGTAGCAGAAGAGCCAATTACGTTCTGAACTTCTCTGCACAGCGGCTCATCCCACCGTCTTTGGTATGAAGGGTTGTCGGGCGGATTATCATTCTCCAGACATTCACAGCCTGGGCAAAGCGCGGCACATCAAAATGAATCAGTGTGGAAGCTAGGATACTCCTGATTAATTTATGAGTACCGTGAACCAAGGATATAAAAACCGATAAACTCATACTGGTAATTTTGCGGACGCCCAGGCCTCCCAAGCGTAGCTTGAACCCAAGCTCGGTCGTCCATAACCACATTTAAAATTGAAGGAAGTGTATGCTTGATAATTTGGTCCACGAAAGAAATATGTTAATTTAGGGCCGAAACAGCAGTAACGAATCCTGGTGATGGCCGAATGTATGTTAATTTTGAACAATCTTTCCGAAATGTCATTGAAATTTTGTATTGTTCTTCGACAAAATTGGGAAAGGAATTCTCAACAAATAGTTTAGTTATTTGTGAAACTTTTAATACGTAGCAAAATAAAAGTGACTATTTTAATACTTTATTATTATTATCTTTACGTATGGGCGTTTCATTAACGTCTTTCACTACCAAATTTTTTTTAGTTTACTATATGTTCGATTGATGGCGTTGCACTGATGATTCGTTTTTCTGAATGGCGGTGTTAAGATTTACTTTCGGATTATGACTCTTAAAACGATTTTCAACAGCTTTATCGTTCGATAGGGGTTCAGGTTCAGGTTCGATCTCGAAAAAGGTCTAACAAGACAGTCTCTACTATGGTATTTGCGAGTCTAAAATCGTGACAAATTTGTTCAGGTTCGATTCGTTTATTTCCTGACTGACAGACAACGCCTAGCCGAAACTACTGGTCGTAGAAAGCTGAAATTTAGCATGTAGCTTTCTTACCCTCCGTAGGCGCTAAGAGAGGATTTACTGAAACTCCTACGGGAAAGGGAAGATACGGGCTATGAACGTACTAAGTCGCGGGCAAAAGCTAGGAAATAATATAAGGAGTATCCTATTCATTTGATAAAAAAAATATTCTTGTGTTATATATGTATAGTAGATGGTTTTATAATCTACAAAGTACGGTAAGCTTCAAGCTCCTTATTTTCCATTTATTCCCATTATCCCAAAAATTTGAATAACAAACGCTTTGCATAATCCAATATTTTTACGTAACACGACCATTTTCAGTCCCTTGATATATGTAGATATGTCTAAATAAACTGTCTTAATTTCCCTCGAGCCGGGTACTGAGCCAGGGATAAAGAGGCAGCAATCTGCCGGGGACACTGTTCCGGCCCAGATCCGACGCCTGGCGCCACATCAAATGCATAATGTTGCACCAATGAGCCAAGAACAATTTGCTCATATTGTTCACGTACCTTCTATTAAGGATTTTGCCCTTGACTTTATTAGTAATGCTCCTACTTATTTGTGTGAGTGCTCTACTCTTTAATCTTGCAAAAGCACTGGCGCTGCAATTAAATTCTATTGAACATTAGCAATCAACATTTATAACTGCATATAGAACGTAAAACGAACACAAATGTGGCACTTAACTGTTGAGCTCGTGCCTAGTTGCCTAGTAGGTACCTGCTTCAGCGTTAGTAGTACAGCAAGCTTATTCCCAAACGTGTAGCGCTGGCTTAATTCACGCAAGAAATCTTCGCTGAAACCGTTCCCTTGAGTGCTCTCTAAAGACTTGCTACGAAAAACTCCCAACCGCTTCGCCACTTGCACAATTTATGACGGTAGTTAGGCCAACGCAGCGCCTCTGTTACCGCAAACAGGTAGGAACCATAGTAGCGACGGACACCCCTCCCCCCGCGCTGCTTTACCAACATGGCCACCGAGGGGTCGCACAAAGGAAATAATGAGGGTCTCTTTAAGTTGTAGATTTGCAGCCAAAGCAATATACAAGCGAGTTGAAGACGCGACGCGAATGCCTGATGAACTTTAATTACAGCGGCAGAAGCAACGTGGAAGCAATTGCCTGCCTGGTGTATTAACATAATCATTTTGTAGCCCTGCCGTGGTTAATTGATGTGAAATTGCTGATTTAGGGTGCCAATTTTAGAGCAGTGCATAGGTACTTTAATCTCAGTCATAATCATTTCAATATTACAGGGGTCGTTTAGCAATACGATCTCTCGGGCTTTGGGTTTTATTCGTCTATGTAAAAATATTGATTTCGATAAAATGGGTCAGATGAACCTTATACGTCGTAACAGACCTCCGGTTGCTTTTAAAGTATAAAACTGAAATGATTTTCCGAAGTTAGGGAGAAATTATGTATGTGTTCAGCCAAGAGGCTAAGGGCATAAATAAAAACATTAACAGCAAGATAGTTTTCTTCGGCAACCCTAAAGCGAGATTTATAGCCGATTTATCAGCATAAGAATATTTGGTTAGTAAAGTCCTTTTATTTCACGACTTGACTATGTTATGAAAATGTTCGTTGTGAAAATTATTAATTGAGAATACATTTTGTTTCGCTGATTCCCAGTAAGCGGGTAATGAGCAACGGACATATTTTAATGATGTAATTATTTTTGACAATACAACTTTACATATTCATGGATATTTATCTGAGGCATGAATAAAGCGAACCGAAAGACTTCGATAGCTTTTTATGATGGATAGATGCAAATGTTGAGGCCGTGGGAGAAAAATGATGAGAGTCTTATTGTTCCCTGAGTGTATTTAAAATTCAAATCAGACACAAGAGAGTTTTTGGATGCCACCTTAGAAAATAATACAAGAATACTTGAGTTGCGGGAGATGAATATATAAAATGTGACAGCTTGTTCCTTTTTTTCTTAAAAATAAAAATTACATAAAATTTTAGATGCAAAGGTGGGTAGGATCTCATTGTTGAAACCCAGCGCTATACTAGGATAGGCTTCTTGAGCCTATACTGTACCAGGCCTATACTTTTACCATTGGAACCCAAAAAATACGGAATGTATTCCCATAGCACCCATTCTGTATCCGTATCTACGAACTTGTCTACTCAACAAGCAATTTTAAACCAGTAGTAAAATTACAGTTATCTTTCATTTCAGTCATGCAGTCAATTGTACATTAGCATACCACGGCGTTCAACGTGGAATAACATGCAATTAAACTCCATGAAAAGACATTAACGGATAACAATTTCATAAAAATACAAGAATAATTAGTCAACTAGAAAGTTCTCGACGAATACATTAATATCGCAACCGCAGCGACTTTAATTTTTCAGCATTAAACCCCGCTGAAGCAATGAGAAATTGTCCTCAGGAAAATTCATATATTTTATCCTTTATTTAGCATAGCAGAAACATAATTTTGCAGAAAATCTGAAACTATCACGATACAGCACTAATATCGTGGGAGATTTATTTAATTCTTTTGAAAAATTATCGCTATGAACATTTATTTGTAATGGAAACTACTATTTGTCATGCGTTAGACGTTAAACTAATATAAAAGGTGAGAGTGTGTCGAGGGCGTGAGAGATGACAACAGTCACATAGGACGTAAACTGTTAACGTACGTGCACAAATGTCAGTCACGATCACTGCGTTGCCGGTCAAAAAGCATGGTTTAGTATTTTTTATAGGACACCGGTCACCGGCCACACATAAAAGCCACGTCACATCACGCACGACCAGTGCGTCTCAGTCATTGGCATACAATCAGTAACTGATAGAAGATGTGCCGGTGGCGTGGCTCATGACTGTTTTCGTACGTATAGTGCGTGACGTTACCTTTTAATAGAAATAGTGACGTTACCTTTTAATAGAAATAGTGAACCAGCATTTACTCCACCAATTTTATTTCAAATATTTACAGACATAGAATAGACGATTACAAAACAATACTTATCATTATGCAAATGGTTTAACAAACTAGAAAAAACATGTTTGTCACTTGTTACTAATTTATATTTTTATTGACAGAAATAAGTAAATAAATATTCACTCTGATAAAACTTAGGGCTGTAAGTAGTAAGTAACCCTGACTTCGATCAATCATCAACATGTCAGCTCATAAACGTCTAGCGTTGAACGTGATTCCTCTAATGAGGGAAGGTACTAATATAAGTATTCGATATGAATACTAAATGAATCTACACGTACATTCTAAGTAATTGTGAAGAAAACTTTCTGCACTCCACTCGACTCAGTCGAGATGACAACGAAAAAGCTATCGAAGGGGGGCTAAAAGTCGAGTGGAGTAAATTACTTAGAATATAGAGGATAATAATATTTTGATAGATCGCAGTCAATAACAGTACTGTTTTGTTGATAGCAATTTACTTGATATTTATTATAAATTCACAAAAGTGACACATACAAAAATGACTACATTGGCATTTGACGTAATACTAAACGTTTTTATGGAAATTGAGCCGATTTCGACTATTCTGCTGGTTAAAAAACGTTCCTCAAGTTAATATTGTTGGTTGACAACTAAACTCAAAAACAACGGCTCGAAAATAATGATGGAATAATGCTTAATTTCATTGAAAGCTTTTAATTTCCGGCAAATATTATGGCAACGTTTTTTATAACGAGGTCGACCTAAAAATCGGAGAGTGAAAGGATAGGTAGGGTACTATTTATCATTGTGCTTTGAAGTGAGGGGTGAAGCAATTAAAACAGGGTGCATGCTGTAGGGATAAGATGTGGTTACGAGCAAACGGGGAGCACCCAATTGTCACTTTCTCCAGACTGTCTATAAAATACGGTAACATAGGTTCTTTTTTTGTCTTTGGAACCGATGTAAGAGCGCTTCGCAGTTGGTTGCTGCTCATCAACTAGGAGTTTTTGAGTTGGACAATCTACGTGTATGTTCATGTGGATACGTGGATGTTCATTTGTAGCCTCCTTGTAGCGGCTTTACTACCTATTTAGAAAAGTGAGCTTTCGTTAAACTTATATGACGGTTACGAAATATAAAATACCAATTGAAAGGTTCATTAGAAAACCAGCGTCAGACAGCATCAGTCTATCTGACAATTTTATTATCGCTGAAATGGACCTTTTTAGTGCAACACACACTTATTTCTTAGCATAGGTACCTGCATTTATTTATTTTTATTTCTATTTACCCTGCGTATTTCATGTTAGTGCTAAATAAATATTGTTCTTTATTTTTCCTTTCAAAAGCAAGAAAACTATTTATGAAATTATGCAACGAGTTTTGTATCAGTGTGCCAATTCTAAAGCAAACGTTTGCTTCGCATCTCTATCGCAATTTGTCAAAAAAGCCTCAATTTCCTCACATTTTTGATAGACGTTGCTTAAAAATTAGTTTAGTTAGCAGGTTTATTTAAATATAGACATTCCAAAATTCTAAACAAAATACAGCAAAACATTCTCAGTTACCCGCAAACGTTCAAATACGCACAAACTTTTTTTTCCAAAATCGGTATTAGTTCAATAAATAATTTATTGTTACCTAAACTCTTGATTGAAAACTAATCTAATGCACACCTACAATTTGATAGAACCATATTAGTCTGGTACAAAGCAATTAATTAGATAGTGATGTCCCGTCGAGAACAATTGTCACCTGGCCCAGACTACTCTCAGATATTAACTAGCTCAACATCTTTATGGACCCCACCGACCGGCGCCGAAGCAATCCGCTTTATATTTTATCTAAGCTCAGACACTCTTGTTTCTAAACTTTCCTAAACGCAATCTCGAACTAAAAGTGGTTCCTTGGCACGTATAGATGAGTTTTTAAAATACAGGGTTGGCCAAAAAATATGTTTAAGTTGCCGGAAAACTAAAATTGTAAAATATCGCGTGAAATTATCAACTGTTTTTCTTAATAAGACACGGATATTAAGGAAACTATTAAATTTGGATGGGATTTACTGTATAGAAAATGTTTTTTTCATAATATATCGAGAAATTATAATCTAATAAAGATGTTATTGTTATTTACAAAGTCCGGTGATATTACACCCATGTATATTGAGTGATTTTATTTTGAAGAGCTTGTGGCGTTGCTAAATAATAACAGTCGCACGGTTCGATCTTTGAGGTTAAACATCGCTTACCAAGATCAATCCATAGATGGGTGACCATCCATAACATACCGAGACTAAAAATCTAAATCTTTGACAGTCGTAACGGAGAGTCGAACCAAGAGATACCGTGTTACCCAGTTTCTAGGTTGTATATAAAATGCTGGTCTGGAAGCCAACCCCATAGTTGGCTTCCAGACCAGTATTTAAAAGGCGATGCAGATTGATTGATATTGAGTGACTATATTATAGTTTAGGAGCCCAAACTGTTTGGGACGGCAACAATCAAGTTTGTTAATGCTAACTTACGTTAAAAGTACATTTTGGTGTGTATTATGAGACAAAAGGTAGAGAAATAAGAGAGCGAGTTAGTTGCAAATCTAAAGGTGGGTACTAACCGGTGTTACGGGGCGTAATGCATATTACAAAGCGAGCATTCGTGCAGTCAGTACCTACGTGGAAATGAGCACGAAAATGATGCGTATGTGTTTTGTTTTACACGTATTTTAGGACAAGGCGTAACATAACATGCTGGCTGCGAATGATACATTACGGCCCAACACATCGGTCAGTACCCACCGTAATAGTATTTCGTAATGAATTCATGACAAAAGGATAAAAAACTACTTTCCTAGTTTATTTGCAGCATTTCGATAAACATTGTTTATCTAAACTAAAACATTTCATACAAATGAGTGCATTACTGTTAAGTCTAGCACAGAATACACCGACTTTATTATACCATCGCATACTACGGCTAAATCTGGAGATGGCCGCGGGAGTAAGATTAAACTGAAGGTTGGGCCTTAAAAATCTTTTGCGCGCTAAAGTGCGATATCAGTAAAATCATGATTTGCGGCCTGTGTTATCCGGTGCGATGCGCCCGCCTTAATAGTGATAGTTCATACAAATGTACGAAAGTAATGAAGAAGAACTTTTGCTATGTTCGTGAGCCATTACATTGCATGGGATTGGATACACTTGATGTCAAACCTGATTGACACAATTATTACGTTGCGACATGGTTCGACGCGACTATACTGTAATGTGCGCCCACCTTAAATGTCTGCACTGACGCAAATAAAAAGTAAATAAATATAAATTGCATTTCTCTGAATAATTCAGAGATAATTTAATATTCTGTAAATGTAATGTTGGTTGCAATATAATGTGAGTTTAGTTATACTCAAGTATGATAGTGAACAGTAATTTTTTAACGTGTTTAAAAGTAACACAGGTACCTACAGCCTAACAGGTGATTTAGTAACTATATAATATAGATAACATAATACACATCGCCTAAGGCAATGGATCGGGTGAGCTTTACGATAAATGGGAGAAAATACAGCGGTGAGTTTTTTTTCTGTTTGCTTTATTTATTCTAATGTTAAAAAGTGTCTGCCTGGTTTTAAAATCTACGACTATTCGAAGGCCGTTGCCACTAACCTCAGCTCGATTATTCTAATGTTTTGTTTTCTTGGTCGACATTTTAGCGGGTTGCGAGTTTCCAGCGGACCTGACATTGAACGAATACATCCGGCGCTATGCTGAGCTGCGTGGCACCAAGTACATGTGTCGCGAGGGCGGCTGCGGCGCCTGCATCGTCAACGTGCGCGCGCACGCGCCGGCCTCGCGGGAGTGCACCACCTTCTCTGTTAACTCTGTGAGGATACTCCCCAGATTATTGAGACTTAGTTCATCGTTATGTAGCCCAAAATACAAAATAAATTGGTTCTTGAAGTTATGTCTCCAAGGCCCAGTGTAGGTACCAATACTTTAGTAACTTTTTCATTTTTGCGTCAGTGCCTTGTAGCCATCATGTCCTGCGACGGCTGGGACATCACGACTATTGAAGGCATCGGCAACAGGAAGATCGGCTACAACATAATTCAGAAACGACTCAACCATTTCTTTGGGTCACAATGTGGCTACTGCAGCCCCGGGTTCGTGATGAGCATGTACAGGTAATTGAATTAGCAATTGGCTGTTGGGGCTAGCACTAAATCCATTTACCCGGACGCAATTTTCAACAGCATCAAATTTAGTTTCGATGTTGACGCGCGTGTATTCGGTGTTTTTGCTACAGATTTAATAAAAACTAAAATACAATATTCGGGTTTGCAGTTTAAAAAATTGCGTGAAGATGTTGCTTGTTATTACTATTTAAATATTTCTTTGTATTAGCCTGGTGCAGGGCAGTGACCACCACCCAACAGAAGCTAAAATAGAGAACTCTTTGGGGAGCAACCTATGCCGGTGTACCGGCTACCGTCCCATTTTAGAAGCATTCAAATCTCTTGCCGTCCATCCAGACGCAAACACATTGAGGAAGATAAAGGATATCGAAGATATATCTCAGCAAATGTGTCCCAAATCCGGTAAACCGTGCGGCGGCACTTGTGGGATCGACGAGGACTGGTGTTTAGTAAATATGAGTAATATGAGTGCTCCAGATTTGCCTAAGAAAATATCTCTCGCTGATGGAAGAGTGTGGTTCTCAGTTAGTGATGTGAGATCAATATTTACGGCTTTAGACGACGTCGGTTATGATTCTTACATGTTGGTCGCTGGTAATACTGCAAAAGGTAATTGAGGTACTTTTATTGAAATAATTAGCAAGCAATATATCTTTATATCTTTATATATTGCTTGTGGTTCGTAAACGTTTAGACATGCTTTCTGCAATTTATCATTAATAGCTAATACCTTGATAACATTTCAGGAGTGCGTCCGATACTATCTTACCCAAAGTTGTTGATAGACATCAGCGACGTGAAGGAGCTAGCCACGCATTACTTGGATGTCAACTTGGTCCTTGGAGCCAATATGACGTTGACTGACACGATGCACTTATTCAAAGAGTTATGCAAGACGAATGATGACTTCTGGTATTTAGGTATACTGTATGACCATATGGAACGAGTGGCTCATATACCAGTGAGAAATGTAAGTGAGAAAATTTTGTGAAAAGTGTATTGCGCTGCATTCAAAATAATCAAAATTTTTATGGATTAAATTATTTTAATTCCTAAAACTAAAATAATATGGATTGAAATACGTATTTTTACTGTACAGTAAAATTAATTTGTATTAACATTTTCAGATTGGAACGCTAGCCGGTAATTTGGCTTTGAAAAATTCAGATCCATGTTTTCAATCTGACATATTCCTCTTATTGGACTGTGTCGGGGCTACTGTTACCTTGGGTATGTCTGTCTGGAATTCTTATGGTAAAAAAAGATTTTTAACAAAGTGATGTGTTCAAGTGTGAATTTATATTTTAGTTGACCGAGAAAGGAGACAGACAGAGATGAAATTACCTGAATTTTTGACGACGAATCTAAGAGGAAAAGTAATGGCTCAAATAAAACTGCGGCCTCTGTCGCGATGTTATAAATTAGTAACTTATAAGGTGAGTTAGCTTTACTTTATACTACCTTCTGCCAGCGGCCCCACCCAGTGAGAAAGGTATTCGAAAATTATCCCAAGGGAGCATACTACCATTGCGACAAGTGCATCAAAATTTGTTCAACCGTTAAGACGTAAAGAAGTAACAAACAAATAGACAGACAGAGTTACTTTCGTATTTATAATAATAATGAATCCCCAGATAAACTTTATAGTGTCTGTAGTTCTAATAATACAACTCAATAGAAACAGCAAAAAGTGTTCCAATAATAATAACATTGTGTTCAACAAACTTTTATAAAAACTGCGGTATTATGTTCTTCGCTAAGATTTTTTGCCAGTTTGCCAAAAACGCTTATGAGACACCTTGCTTAACATGAACATTTGCTTCTAGATTACGGCGAGGGAACAAAACGCGCAGGCAGAAGTAAATTCCGGTTTTCTTTTCAAATTTAACCATCACACACATGTTATAGAAGAAGCATCCATTGTGTACGGTAATATTAATTCATCATTTACCCACGCTTATGACACTGAGAAGTTTCTGGTTGGCCGAGACATATTTAACAATCATACGTTACAATCGACTTTGCAAGTCTTGGAGAATGAAATCAATATTGATGTTCGACCGCCATATCCATCACCATTCGCTCGTAAAAAAGTGGCCTTAGGTCTTTTTTACAAGGTAAGCACTCTTAGCACCACATTTCGTTAGAAGATTGGTATCGGCAAACAGAATCAGATAAATTAGAATTACATTCATTTCAGTGTATAATCAAACTATGCCCAAAAGACATATTGGATCCTATCTACACATCTGGTGCGACCACAGCCAGTGACAACAGACCAACGGTCAGTCGCAGCTATCAAGAGTATGACACAAACCATAAAGACTTCCCTATAACACAGCCGCTGTTGAAGAAAGAAGGAATTATTCAATGTGCGGGCGAAGCCGTCTATAGTGATGATACGCCGGCGATGAAAAATGAAGTGTTTGCTGCACTAGTGCTCTCCACTGTAGCAAAAGCGGAGCTAGAAAGTATTGATAGTTCTGAGATTTTGGTAAGTACCTACAAAATATTTACTACAATACTGAGAATGTGGAATTTATTTTTAAAAGTAATAATTTTATCGCGTTTCAGAAAGTTGACGGTATTCTAGCAGTGTTAACTTCCAAAGATATACCAGGCATAAACAGCATAGTTAGAGCAGATTTTATGCTCATGTTTGAGAATGAAGAACTATTGGCAAGCAATGAAATACTTTATTACAATCAACCAGTGGCTATCGTCGTTGCAGTAACTCAAGTATTAGCTGATAAAATGGCGTGTTTAGTTAAAGTGAATTATAAGAACGTTTCTAAAAAACCTGTTGTTTTCACCATTGATGATGCAATTCATGCACCTAAGGAGGAAAACAGAATTTTCGCTTATCCGGGCATCATACCAACGGATAGAGGAGAAAACACAACAAAGGTTATCAAAGGAATTTTTATCAGTCCTCGGCAGTATCACAATACTATTGAATTACATACGACTGTTACGAAGCCTGTTGATGAAGGTTTAGAAGTGATATCATCAACTCAATTCATAGACGTTACCCAAGCAGCAATTGCACAGCTTCTCAAAATGCCTGAGAGTTTGTAAGAAAAGTAATAATAACAATCAATAATTCTTCATTTGAATAGATATTGAAAACATGTTAATTTCAGAATCATTGTTAAAACTAGAAGATGTGGAGGTGCTTTTGGTTCCAGAGTCAGCAGGCATAGTTTTGTAGCATGTGCAACGGCTTTAGTTGCTAAAACACTAAACAAGCCATGTAGAATGTCTATGCCAATGCACAGCATTACACGAGCTATTGGGAAAAGAGCAAACAGCAAACTTGTTTATGAGGTAAGAATGACGTAATATTTTATTGGTTAAATCGCGTATTAGGTAACATGATAACAAAAATAATTTACCTACCAGTCTGCTTTACCAGAGTTTTACTAACTATCACCTTTCTTTCGCCATTATTTTCAATCTAGGTCGGGGTGGACAACAAAGGTGAAATCCAATACATGAACGCAGTATTTTATGTAAATGATGGCCATTCTCGCAATGAAAATGAAAACCCGTATTCTACATCATCCTTAAAAAATTGTTATGATTACCGCAGATGGAAATGTGATTCTTTGGGTGTCATTACAGATGCTCCATCGAACGCTTTCTGCAGGGCCCCTGGTATGTTAGAAGATAATTGTATTAAACTGCCAGCAATTTGAGCTATGGCAGCGATAAAATAATGCGTCTAGGAAAATATGAAGATTAAATAAATCCAGTTTATTTGTTTTAGGTGGTTTAGAAGGCATTTCAGGAATAGAGCACATAATGGACCATATTTCCATGGAGCTAAATATAGATCCAGTACAAGTTCGTATGGCTAACTATCGTCGAGAAGACAATGATTTGCCAACCTTAGTCTCTATGTTCCTAGAGAAAATCAACTTTAAAGAGCGTCAGGAGCGTATAAAAGAGTTCAATAATCTTAATAGATGGAAGAAACGTGGTATAAAGCTGAACAATATGGCTTTTCCAACGGCATACCTAGGAAATTATGGAGCTCTGGTATCTGTGTACCATGGTGATGGAAGTGTGGTCATAAATATAGGTGGTAATGAGATCGGACAAGGAATTTTCACGAAAATGGCCCTAGTGGCAGCTCACGAGCTCAATGTTCCTGTTGAAACCGTATCAGTCATACCTTCTGTTAACTTTGCAACCCCGAATTCTTTTGCAACCAATTCCAGTTTAGCTAGTGAAAATTGTGCCTACTGCGTTCTTAGATGTTGTGACCAGATCAAGGTAAGGCTAGCGCCCTTTAGAGCAGCTATGCCTACTGCTACATGGCGAGAACTCGTATTTGAAGCTGACAGACAAGGGGTATTATTACAAGCTAATTATTTGACAAGCCCTAACGATCCAAAATCAGTTAATTACTCGATATTTGGGATAGCTGTAACTGAGGTCGAGGTAGACATATTGACTGGCAGTAAATGGATAGTTCGAGCAGATATATTTGAGGATGCTGGTCGCACACTGAATCCAGCTATAGAAGTGGGCCAGGTGATACAGACAAATTTTGAGTCGTTTTGTTCCTAATTTTACTTCTGTATTCTTTTCAGATTGATAAACTGAATCGATAATCCTTTTTGTAATTCTATAGGTGGAAGGAGGATTTATAATGGCTACGTCTTTGTGGATGATGGAAAACACGGTTTACAACGAGCGTACGGGAGAATTGTATAGTGATCGAACATGGACATACAAAATCTTTGGTGCTAAAGACATTCCTTCCGATTTCCGTGTTTATTTAAGACGAAAAAAACCCAATCCTGTTGGTGTTTTGGGAGCTAAAGGTAGAACTATAGAACAAACAGCACTAGTTTAATTCATAATATAGTTTTTTAAAACGTACTATTCATTTCAATTTGCTGTAGCTACTGGTGAACCTCCGTGCTGCCTTGGTTATGTTGTAGTGGAGTCATTGAGAGATGCTTTACAAGCTTCTCTCAGGGATAGTGGCCACGAAACGAGCTACCTCAGTTTAAGTAAGTTTTTGAACACTATTTGATGAAGATCCAAGAACCAATTGCTATAAATGTCGCTGTAGCAAACACAACTAACTCTTCCATTTCTAACCATGTGTTGAGACTTTTGACAGTTGGTTCTGAGTGTTTGTTACATCATATCTCCGTCATTCATCCGATATGAAAAACTCTTAAATTTCGGTTTAGTAGTTTGGGTTTTAAATCAAAATAGCTGGTATACCTTAATATGTCATCTAAGTAAACGAAATTGTGTATTTTGCTTTCCTGTCACCTTCCAGTAGTATTATTGGGTGTGGGATACCACTAAAAAGTGAAAAATAAAATACGTTTTACGTTACCGCGGCCTTGGAACGCATAGGGCTTTGGAAGGAACACGGATGGGTTTCCAAAAGTCATTTGATGATTTCCAATACTTAAAAAAAAAACTGTTTTTTTTTCAAAAGTCGTTTGAATTTTTCGTGGTACTATTTACCTCGTTTTTACAATCGTCGTGTGCTAAGCTTCAGGTCCTGGTTCGATTCCAAGGTCAAGTTTTGTGTTATCGGGTTTTGTCATTTGGATTTTTCAGTAGAAGCCCGATGTCTGGATTTGTGCCCTGTTCATGGCATGGCCCCCACATATTACATCGGCATTTCGATAGCTATATTGAAACATAGCTTGCGAAATGGAGTAGGTATACTTACTTTAAGTACACTTCAGCCTAACTCTTCGAAGTTTACAGGCGCGATCTTATGTCAATTCATTTATTTCAACTAGACCATTACAAGGCACTTTTGAACGTCAAATTTACAGTTTGAAATTAAAATATTAGTGACTCTAGTTGTCCATTCGCAAAAAGTAGATTCTTATGGAGAAGAACGGACGAGAAACTCCATAGTTACTCTTTTCAAATATAAGTTTTACAATATTTTGTATACATACATTGATAAATTGATTTTACTATATGAGCACAATGCATGGGTGTAATATACAGCACACACTTATATACTAATAAAAAGCATTACCAGCAGAGAATCAACTAAGTTTGCTAGCAAGGGACATGGTACTCACATATTTACAATATAATTAACAACAATGGATCAGTGTGTGAGTTAAATTACATATTATTGACTTTGACTTTGCGATCTTATGCTATTTTTACAGAGGTTCCGGTTAATTTGGAAAGTATTATTGAAGCAGCCAATGTGAGAATTGAAGAGTTTCTCCTGTATTAGTACTATTTCTTCAGAGGGACAGAAAATAATCGGGTACCTTCCTGTCCTGAAAGCCAGTTTTTGCATACCTAGTTTGTTGTCTGTTGTTATAGCTTACATGCAGTGTTAAACTTATAGAAATAAATAAAAATATATATTTTCACCATTATTTTTCCTAGCATGTAGTGTCTCCTACTACATATTACAAATGTGAAAGGTTAAATATTCCGATCGGTTTTTATTGATGAATTTGGAACACCATGGTTTGTATTAGAACATAGAGTACCTACTTTTAATAGGGTTCCGTAGATGTCCAGCCACGTAAACCTTAAATAAATTACAGACTTTTACAATCGACATGTGTTTTAATTTCTTAATTAGTCAAGTAGGTCATAATGTTTCTGGGTAACCACGAGATTAGCTTATAGTTTAGTTACTTAGTTGATATTTATTTATTTAAACTTCATGCACAAAAGTACGATGGCGGACTTAGGTATTCTCTACCAGTCCACCAAGGGTGGTGAGGGGATAACAGGGCGGGCAGGTGCATTGAGTTTGCTAAACCATCAACCGCAAACACCACCTTCATTGAGAGAATAAAGTAAATATAGAAAGCGATACAACGGGAAAATGTAGAATTAGTAGGCAACTAAGTACTGTGCCTGAAGTTTCTACCCAAACTAAAAGGACGTAGGCGTTATTTTGTCAAATCACATCACACATTTACTCACAAACCTAGTCTCACTAAAATAACATTCTATAACACACAACCTACAGCCTAGTGTTTTAGACAGGCTACAAAACAGCCATTTCCTTCCAATTGCATCAACAGACATATACCCTTTTAGTTTCAGCAGGAGGTGAGACTGTTGACAGGCAACTGGAATGAATTATTGTTAGTCGCGGTACGACGCCGCAGACTCTTCTCGTTACTGCGCCTCGCACCTATGATATGTACATTATCAACGTACCTAAGCGGCTTGCTGGATCCTGATAGTATGTGAGGAAGTACAGGCTTCACACGTTTTGTTACTCACAGACGTGACGTTACGTCTAATTGCATAATTCCTCTTCTTTACCTACAAAAAATTCTAGTCAAGTACGAACCTGACTAGAAATTTGTCATTTTCCGTTCTTCATCAGCTCTGTTAAACTTTTTGTTTGAAGTTCACATTAACAGCCTCAAAACAAAAGTGCGAGTTAGACCCGGGCACCGAGGGTTCCGTTTTGATTCTCTTGCGAGCGTCAAATAATGCGCCATAAACGTAGCTTAAACGGCCTTATGTTTAGATTACGTTGACTTAGAAGTTTGGTTTTTAATTTCAGCTTTGTTTCTTTACGATTTCCTGAGAAAAAAGGTCTTGACAGACAGACAGACGGACAACAAAGTGATCCAATAAGGGTTCCGTTTTTGCCGACTGAGGTACGGAACCCTAAAAATGGCATACTTTCACGAGTAGATTACATTTTACACACTGCCTCGTTGGTCGCATGGTTGGAAGCGCGAAAACTGAGGGTGGGGTACTAGGTACGATTCCATTCCCAGGTCGGGAGAAAGTGTGATTGGATTTTCCCATTAGGATTGGCCCGGATTTTGAAGTTTGCGGAACGGATGGATGTATTTCAATTGGTTCTACGCCTGATCTTTCACCAGTCTCATCACCATTTCATCGAAATATCATAATCAAGAAATAGAGAGCGCACTTGTGTTAGCGTACCTACATATGTGTGCAGTATCATATCTCCTGTATACTCGTCCAATCTCCGTTGAGATCGGCCACCGTGACCGAAATTTGGATCATCATTACATTTTGCACTAAATGAGACTACTGCGCAAAAAATGTAATATAGCAAAGGTGACTCAGAACAAATTGGCAATCCAGTCTAGATCTCTAGACAAATATGCTCGCACGCACGTCCTGAACAAATGACCAACGACTGAGAGATTGTATTTATTTGTTCCACTTTATTGAGTCCATTTGTACTCATTTCCTCCGAGGCGTTAGTGACGCAATGTAATTGAATGAAATAGATTTTCTTGCTTGGCTTACAGGAGAAAAGTGGTTTATTGATTTTCGTTACAAAAGGTTAATCTGAGCTAGATTCAATTTTCATTGATAGTTTGTGAAACGAATGCTCCCACTCCACTTTGAATATTCAACTAGACAGTGATAGCTTATTTTTTATTGACATTATTTATTAATACTGACTTACAATGGAGCACTCAAAGCCACGAATGGCTTTCCTCTTGTGGACTTCCCGACACAATGAAAAGTAGCCTAACGGCCGGTCTCAATAACATAATAATATCTACCTTTGACCAACTGTCAAATTAGCTACCAACAGTAGCTGAAACGTCATGTATGCGAAATAAAATTTTAAAAATTTGAGCTTCTTTTAATTAGACATCATAAACTTCAAATGACAGGCACACAGTGATTTTATCAACACGTTTACACTTGATCATTCAATACAAACTCACCATAAAATATATTCCAGTCTCGCAGCCCTATCGTAAATATAGCACGTAATCGAGACTTAGCCGGTCGCCGTCGGCATTGCCTGCTCGGTATAGTGCGCAGGCTATTTTCCGCTAGGCTGGCTCCCTAGTCGACCTGTCACCCCTTGGGCTTTGATGTAAAATGATACCTAACGCCATTGTCTTCGGCGTGATCTTCAATCAAATACAACGCTATCTTTGTAGGCCACAGTACATGAAGATGACTTCAGCCATCTTCATAAACTATCGAAGCAACTTGGGTTCAGGGTTAATATTGACAGCTTTCGCTTGAGTTTGTGTTGGGATTTGTGTAAGTTGTGTGGGATGTATCTTAAGTTTTACGTTATTGTGGCGTCATGTTGATACTTCTGTTAGCAATCAAATTATGTTGTGAACTTTTGTTTTGCAGCCTATTCCTGAATATATGTAGGTATATTTAGAAAAAATATTCATTTGACGATTGTACCAGGATATTAAATATCAGACGAAAATTTTATTAATTTTGTAAGAAATTTCACGATTCATGTCATAATGTTCCGGTGTGGGTGACACCTGCCGGGAGCGACCGTTGACCCTTCCCCAACAAAGTAGCGAGATATTCTTTAATAAACGGATGCGTAGTAGACACATTACCATTGGAATTTAGACTCTAACCATTCACGAAGAAACTTCATAATCCGTTGAAAGTATTACGGTAGAAATATTTGACAGCTTTCGTAGAGAGCAAGTAGAGGATAAAAAATTACACAAAATGAAAAACAAATTATATTATTTTCATTAAAACATCATCACCGTCAACTGCCGAGCCTTTTCTCAACTAATTGTGTATATTTTATTTTTTGGTATGCGTCATGCTTGTCGCAAATAAACTCTTTTTCTTTCTTTCTTAACTATATTGGGGTCGGCTTCCAGTCAAACCAGATTCAGTTAAATACCAGTATTTTACGTGGAACGGCTGCCTACCAGACCTCCACATCCCATTAACTGGGTAACACTACCGTGTTTACTGGCTTCTGACAATCCGTAACGCCTTTGGCAGTCGTTACGGATTGTCAGAGAGAGAGAGAGAGAGATCTACAAATGATAGCCGAGACCAGCGGCTCAACGGGCACCACCTCACCTCCTCACCAATCCATAGACCGACCTTGGCAAGCGTTCAAGTTCGTATCAAGTTATAGTAATGCATTCGTGTTCTCTTTCAAATTTTCCATCCCATAAAACTCATTTCGATTCCCATTCCTTCTCTTTACATGCAGTAGGTACCTACGATTGTGAAACTCTTTTCCACCATCATACTATTACGTAACCTTAATATGTGTTTAAATTTTGTAAAGAAGTCAACGAAAATTAATGACCTATTCTTGTACCGGACGGGTGTGATCGACTTCTGGAATGCCTTCGACGTGAACTGTGACCAACTCGACAGCGTCCAGGCGCACTGATGTCCTGTACGTGTACGGGTTCTCGTACTTCTCGTGAACCGTTCTTCTTTCTTGTTGTCTTCGCTTGCTGTCTTCGGGATTTATATTGAGGTTAAGGGATATTTGCTCACCAGGAATAAATGAAGTCGCAGAAAATTTGTTAACACTGCAGCTAGCGTTTAAGGATTTTTTTCGTGAGAACTATATTTAGCTATAAATTCTAATGATTTCTTACCTTTTTTTTAAGGATGGTGTATTATCAAATGACTTCTTCCGCTCTGGGTGGAGTGGAAGGGCGTGTCAGACTCTTACTGACTAAAACCCATCCGTCTTCCTTCTAAAGCCCTTTGCGTTCCAGGGCCGCGGTGACTTCATTCACGACACAACGCGCCATCGCCCCGGGCCTGGTGGTGATCGATCGGCGAGCCACCCAACGCTCGCCGTCCGCATGCCCGCAACTACGGTGGCCGGGGATCGCCCTGCGACTCCCGTCTTCTCCTGTGTAGCGGCGGTTGGGGCGAAGGCCTTGCCTTTTCCTCGCGCGGCCGGCCTCCTCCTTTGCTAGCATTACTGCTTCGCAGAAGGGGGTGACCGCTTCCCAAGCCTCCTCGTTCCGGACCATGGATTCAACCAGGGCCGGACGCGAGAGGTCGCCGCCGCCGATCGCCTCGACGAGCACACGGCGGTGCTCCGCCCAAGCAGGGCAGACCTCCACCGTATGCTCCACCGTGTCCTCCGGGCGATCCTCACAGTGCTGACACCCGGGCGTGTCCTCCCGCTTAATCCGAAACAGGTACCTCCCGAAACAGCCGTGTCCGGTAAGTACCTGCGTCAGGCGGAAGGTGAGGACGCCGTGGCGCCTCTCCAGCCACTCCTCAGAGAGGGGCCTTACCGCCGCAATAGTGGCGTGCCCAGCGCTGGGTCGCGATAGTCGCTGTCTCCATACCGCCATGGTATCCTGCCGGAGCTCCGTCCGCCGCGCCGCAATTTGCTGCGGCAGCGGAGTTTCGCTCCGGCAAAGCGCCTCCACGCGCCACGCGTAAACGTGCGCGAGGGCTCTCGCCTCCAGATCCCATGGCGGTAATCCGGCAAGGAGGCTCGCCGCCTTGCCGGAAGCCGTGCGGTATCCCCAAGCCAGCCGGATGGCCATGACTCTTTAATAATTTCTTACATACGAATACGACTACGAATTCTGTCTTTTTTACCGATTACTATTGTATGATGCAACTTTACCGTACGAGGCCCTCAAATCGCTAACTGTTTTAAGTTTTATTTAACTATAAGTTCAACTTTAACGTTTACATATTATTATCAACTATATCTAAGATTATGCTAAGTCGAGGATAGGGGTTGATGCACATCCCCGAAAAGTTCGTGAGATTCTCTGTCTATTGGGGTGGAAACCACTCATCAAACCTGTTCGCTGAGGGGTTAGTTCAACGGAACTATTGAATTTGTCTATGTGTTTAAACATATTTACTTTTTGGGGTTGGTTTCCTGAAAATCTTAGCCTTGGGGGCTATCATACTATAAACTTCAGGGTAGGTGCATCATTAAAAATCATCTTTTTTAGAATTTCCTAAATTGCGGCTTTATGCTTTGACTTTCTTTCTGCAGACATGTTTATATGTTTGGATAGAGCTCAGTGCTAGGTTTTCAGCTCAAATTATCTACAATCTGAAAACCTAGATATTTTTTTTTATATTGAGTAAATGAAGGTGTCTGTAAATGGTGGTTTGTTCGTCCATCCGGTAACCTTAGATGTGTTATTGTCCTGTGTGTTGTATGTGTGAAATGTTAAATACCGTGACACTCTTTATTTAACTTATATTTTACCTGTTACCGCGGCGAGGTGCCTATTGAAAGCATTACCTTAGGGGATGTGTGAGGGAGCTGTCACCTTACCTATTTTATTAGACTATAGAAGTAAATGCCCCATGAATATCCCATGTTTAAAAAAGGAAAACAACAATATTTCAATTAATTTCATTTTCAACATTACATAGTACAGCTAACTTATTTATTACATAAGTATAAGCGATTATAATTCAAAACTGTATTTGTGAGTTGTTCAATTGAATTCCGGCCGATGTCACGTAGACCGCTGATTAAACGGCGACGTTCAATGAAAAGACTAGCCAATTAAACTGGCTACATATGCATCCTTAAATTAATTATTTCAACTAAAAGAAACGTTATGTTTCAAATATTATATACGATAAGACCAGCTGAAGCTAACAAGAAAACTAACTAAGTTATATAAAAATCTCTAACAATACAATAAATCAAATCACCGTATTTGATTTATTGTATTGTTAGAGATTTTTATATTATTTGAAATGCCAAGTGCGAGTTAAAATTGACGGCACGGTTGGCGCAGTGGTTGAGCGATTGACTGCTGCGCTGCGTGTCGCGGGTTCGATTCTCGCACAGGACAAACATACAAAGTCACATACACAAACGGCCAGCCGTTTGTGTATAACGTTTTTTTTTTTTAAATTCACGCGAATTCTACTCGCACTTGGCCGTTTTTTTGCCAAAAGGTTTCAAACGAAATACTTTTTTTTACATCATAGCCTTCCTGTAATCTATAGATAAAGACCTATTTATGAGATAGAGTTTAACCTTGGGTAGCAAATTTTTCTCATTAACAGAAAACTTTCAAATAACTTTTAAAAAGAAAAACATTCTGCACAACAAAGGTAGAAAAAGTTCCTTGCAAGAAGGATTTACTTTTCGCCAAAGTATTACAGCATTGTATCTGTATTTTCTTTTTCAAAATTTTAGGCCCCGTTTAGTTTCGGAGATAAGCGTCCAATGGTAATTTATCATCTATTTTCTTTAACTTCGGCACGGAATATTTTAAAATTATACGGAATACTTTTTGACCCTCAAAAAGTAACCCAATTTTTTAAATTTATTTATTTTTGTGACACGTTCGTGTGTGGGTCACAAAAGTACAAATGTGTACCAATTTTTAACGGAATCGGTCCGGTAGGTTCGGAGAAAATCGGCTGGAACAGACGGACAGACAGACAACCGAATGATCCTGTACCTAAGGGTCCGTCTTTGCATACAGAGGTTCGAAACCCTAAAAAACAGACATAGTATAGACATAAATATGGACTAACAGAAACAAATAATATGAAATAAAAAAAACTAGTTAAAAGAATCATAAAGCAGTCCTACAAAAAACAACTAAAAACTTTCAAACGCTTCAAGCAGTTTGATAATAAAATTATTAAGTTTCACCCGAGATTTGACGTCACAAAATGCATCAGACTGCTTGAAAAGTAGTCTACGATTTACAAAATTACCATTTTACAAAAAAAAATGTTATTTGAATTAAATATTAGTCGGCCGCCATGATGTTTTTTTATAGATAGTGTCACCTAGACTGCCAATACAAATTGATTGATATCTCAATTGTATAATCCATAAAGCCTAAATTACAGTATATCAACGAAATCAACATACGCACATTCGAAAGCATACTTCCCGCCTTCTGGGGCAGTTCAGTAAAAATGAGACGTCAGGGGTTCCGTAGGTAGGAGAAGACGCCCCGAGCGTCGGGAGTCGCAGGGCGATCCCTGGCCACCGTAGGCGCGGGCAAGCGAACGGCGAGCGTTGGGTGGCTCGCTGTCCGATCACCATCAGGCCCGGGTCGATGGCGCGTTGTGTTTCACGCGCGCTTCAAAGAGATGTCAGCATAGAAGACGGGGCCCGCCAGGGTTGCGGAATTTGTTCGAAAGAGTCACCGCGGCCCTGGAACGCAAAGGGCTTTTGAAGGAACACGGATGGGTTTTAGTCAGTAAGAGTCTAACACACCCTTCTACTCCACCCATAGCGGAAGAAGTCATTTGATGATTTCACATCCTTAAAAAAAAAAGAAGAAAAGAGGGGTTCCGTAGGTAGTACGGAACCCTTTGCCAATCATTTTTACGGTACAGTAGTTATTTAAGTAAGCAATAAACCCGATTATATCCGCCCGGCGCCGAGCCCGACCACATAATCAAATAAACCCCACTACAAGCAACAGATTTACGACCGACAAAGATAATCATTTCACCTATAATCCTAATATATAAAATTCTTCCGTTGCTGACTGACTGAGTGACTGACAGACAACGCAGAGCCGAAACTGTTGGTCGTAGAGAGCGGAAATTTGGCATGTAGGTTCCTTGGGGAGCACTCAGAGATTTCCCGGAATTCCTACAGGAACGGGAAAAACGGGATATGCGCGTAGGTACGAAGTCGCGGGCAAAAGCTGATAATATATAAACGAGGTAGGACCAGCTGATATTATTGTTTTATTATGGAGTAAAAGCCCGCGACGATCAGACCTTCGTTATTTTTAAGTTAACCTGAAAGTTTCTCTACGTGTTTCACAATACTGGTACAGTCACCGACAATATTCGTTGAGCATCAAAAAGGTCCAAAAGTCGAGAAAAGAAAACAAAAGAGTCACTGAATAGCTTTGGACACAAAATGCAGTAAACAGATCAAGGTTATAGTATAGATAATTTTGGTGACTGGACATAAAAATGATGTGAATGTTATATATTTTTTCGAAATAAAAGTGTTCTGTACTCCTTTCTATTAGCAAATAATCCTGGACGTCAGGTAATTCCAAATTCAAAACAGAATTCCTGCAGTACCAAAAAATATTATTTTAATTGAATGAATAATATCTACTGCGTTTAACACAATGCTCAAAATAGCATGACTCTATGCCCGTATGTATAGAGGTGACTTCTATAATATGTAAAACATCCTAAGTGCACCATGCGCGGAATACCAAATAAACTTTAATGTTCTTCCGCTTTCAAACGAATTATCGGCTGAATTGCTCATGAATCAATTAGTTTAACAGCATCTAAGTATCGCTTAAACATTTTTACTAAAATGTACTGTAGTTAAACGATAAAAACCGGCCAAGTGCGAGTCGGACCACGCGCAGTGTAGGGTTTCGTAGTTACCCGTCTCCTAAACCATGCCAGAAAAATAGTAAAAAGTACTTAACTATTATTACATTACAAAGTTACAAATTCACTTAGTTTTAAGTCATTTTCTATGGAATGATTAGGATTTTTTACTTAACCAGTTCCATTTTATAAGTTGGTCGACTATTACTCATTAACTCGATAAGCCTAGGTAGCGGTGATAGCTTTCCTTTAAAATTCGTTATATATGCTACTACTATGCATTTTATCTCGTCTCCAAAAACCACCGTAGCTGTCAGAGGGACTTGACTATAACAATAATTTGCATTTTAAAGCTTTATATTTCGTAAACGGATTCTTGGATGGAAAAAGGGTTTAGCAAACCCTCAATATTTTTAAACGACCTATCCAACGACACCCCACACCACCACGTTAAAAAAACAAGATTTTATTTTACCACTTTGTCGGCGTGATTAATACGTATACTCAAACCAAATTTCAACTTTCAGGGTCCCTTGTTGTCTACAAAACCTTAAAATGCCCTATGCGATGCACCTAAATAGGTAGTAGACACATCTTATTTTCATCATCATCATCCACAGCCCGACCTCGCCCACTGCTGAGCATAGGCCTCTCTTCTCTTGTGCCAATCCCCACGTTCCTGTCTAATAATCTGTCTGTCTAATTTTAATACTCAGCTATTATAACACTGTGACCTTGTTTGAACCCTCTGTCGGGTCTTTTTTTAAATAAATCATCATATTAATTTTCACATTATTTATACATTTAGAATCGTCTCCTCGAGCCCTTTATCACGAACGTATCACGAAAAAAAACCGCCTACGCCTACTTAATAGCCGCCGCCATCTTATTTTTGGTTTTATAAATCGATACGATAATGCCACTTAAGATGTCTACAAGATTCTAATTTACCTGATATGTCAAAATTCATCAAGACTTTTAGGCAGATAGTCTGTGACAAAGAAATAAACACACATACATGCAAACTCGCAAAACACATTACCCTCCTTCTGGGGCAGTCGGATAAAACGATGCATATAATTAAACAATGAATAATACTTTATTGATTCGATTATCTAAATACTTTCCATAATCAGCGAACCGAAAAACTTGAAAACAGTACAACAAAATAACCTGAACATGTCATATTTTGTGGCCAAAGCTATTCAGTGACTAATTGTTTGAGATGTTGACGACTTTTGGCGCTTTGTACTTGCTAATCGAATCTTGTCGCTGACTGTAAAGGTGCTCCCTCACTTGGAGCATTCGCCTGTAATGCAACGTCATAGATTCGAACGTAACATTAGTGAGGGAAGAGAACCGAGCATTACAGTGCGCAACTTGATAATACAATGTGTAAAATCTGTCGAATCTGAAATGCTACATTACAGGCAAATGCTCGTCAAGTCAGGGAGGCAGTACTGTAATGTAATGCTCAAAATCGAATATGAAATGTTACATAACAGGCGAACACTGCAGGTGAGCGAGCAACTTTTGATCAATCCCCGACAATGAAGTTCGGATCATGCATTATGGTTTTAGCTGGTAACAGGTAGCAAAAGAGTATAAAATTGCAAGTACCTCAAATTCGTCAAAGCTTAAAGCTCAGTTTTACATGAATTTTATTTGGGATAATATCACAATCCCTTCGTCCATTGTCAAACACTTAGTAAGGTTGCAACCCCCTGTCAGACATCCTTAAACTCCAATAAATTGTAATTATACTCTAACGTACTATTTTCTCTTTGTAGGTACTTACAAAATGATAAGTAGCCGGAGATGATTGAGGTAGACCTGAGAGTGGCGGTAAACAGGCTGAAGGCCAAAAATACCGCCCCAGGACCCGACGGCTTACCTGGGAAAGCCTGGGTCCTGGCCTTAGAGGCTCTCGGGCCTCGACTAAGGGGGTTCTTAAGCGCATGCTTGGAGAGAGGCCAGTTCCCACTTCGTTGGAAGACGGGGAAACTGGTCCTCATTAAGAAACCTGGGCACCCTGCGGACTCTCCGTCCGCATACCGGCCCATCGTGCTGCTCGACGAGGTGGGCAAGCTCTTTGAAAGAGTAATTGCAAACCGCCTCGTCGGGCACCTGGTGAGGGTGGGGCCGAATCTGGCGGAGAACCAGTTCGGTTTCCGCACGGGGCGCTCAACGGTGGACGCCATCATGCGCGTGAGAGCCCTCACGACGGGGGATGCGGTGTCCCGGGGCAGGGTCGTCTTGGCGGTGTCTCTTGACATCGCCAATGCCTTTAACTCCCTGCCCTGGAGTTGCATTAGGGAGGCACTCCGGTATCACCGGATGCCGACCTACCTCCGTCGCGTGGTCGAGGCCTATTTGACGGACAGGGCCGTCATCTACCCCGGTCACCGGGGTGAGTGGAACCGGCGAGAGATGTCGTGCGGTGTTCCACAGGGTTCGGTTCTGGGGCCGCTCCTGTGGGACATCGGCTACGACTGGGTGCTGCGTGCTGACCTCCCTAGCGGCGTCAGCGTGATCTGTTACGCTGACGATACGCTAGTTCTGGCACAGGGGAGGTCGCATCAGGCGGCGGCCGACTTGATGACACGCGGGGTCGCGATAGTCGTTGGAAGGATCCGGCAATTGGGTCTCGAGGTGGCCCTGCACAAGTCCGAGGCCATGTGCTTTCATGGTTCTCGGAACAGGCCACCAGCGGGATCCCAACTAACGGTAGGAGGGGTTCACATCGGCGTCGGGTCGACGATCAGGTATCTGGGGCTCGTTCTCGACAGCCGGTGGAACTTCGAGGAGCACTTCCGACGTTTGGCTCCCAGACTGGAGCGGGCCGGGGCTGCCTTCAAGCGGCTCCTGCCCAATCTAGGGGGTCCAAACGCCTCCTGCCGGAGGCTCTATGCGGGGATCGTGCGGTCCATGGCCCTTTATGGGGCCCCTGTGTGGGCCCTAACGCTGAAGGGGCGACCAGCCCGCCAGCTCAACGCGGCCCAAAGGGTCATGGCCATCCGGCTGGCTCGGGGATACCGCACGGTCTCCGGCGAGGCGGCGAGCCTCCTTGCCGGATTACCGCCATGGGATCTGGAGGCGAGAGCCCTCGCGCACGTTTACGCGTGGCGCGTGGAGGCGCTTCGCCGGGGCGAAACTCCGCTGCCACGGCAAATTGCATCGCGGCGGACGGAGCTCCGGCAGGATACTATGGCGGTATGGAGACTGCGACTATCGCGGCCCAGCGCTGGGCACGCCACAATTGCGGCGGTAAGGCCCCTCTTTGAGGAGTGGCTGGAGAGGCGCCACGGCGTCCTCACCTTCCGCCTGACGCAGGTACTTACCGGACACGGCTGTTTCGGGAGGTACCTGTTTCGGATTAAGCGGGAGGACACGCCCGGGTGTCAGCACTGTGAGGATCGCCCGGAGGACACGGTGGAGCATACGGTGGAGGTCTGCCCTGCTTGGGCTGAGCACCGCCGTGTCCTCGTCGAGGCGATCGGCGGCGGCGACCTCTCGCGTCCGGCCCTGGTTGAATCCATGGTCCGGAGCGAGGAGGCTTGGGAAGCGGTCACCTCCTTCTGCGAAGCAGTAATGCTAGCGAAGGAGGAGGCGGGCCGCGCGAGGGAAAGGCAAGGCCTTCGCCCCAACCGCCGCTACAGGAGAAGACGCCCCGGGCGTCGGGAGTCGCAGGGCGATCCCCGGCCACCGTAGGCGCGGGCCTGCGGACGGCGAGCATTGGGTGGCTCGCTGTCCGATCACCACCAGGCCCGGGTCGATGGCGCGTTGTGTTTCACGCGCGCCTCAAAGAGATGTCAGCATAAAAGACGGGGCCCGCTAGGGCCAGACCCTGGCAGGGTTGCGGAATTTGTTCGAAAGAGTCACCGCGGCCCTGGAACGCATAGGGCTTTAGAAGGAACACGGATGGGTTTTAGTCAGTAAGAGTCTGACACGCCTTTCCGCTCCACCCAGAGCGGAAGAAGTCATTTGATGATTTACCATCCTTAAAAAAAAAAAAAAGGTACTTACAAAATGTACAGGTTTTTTACTTTAACCTTGACTTCAAAATAAATAAAAAACTTGTGTCTAGACTTTTTGATCAAACTCTTCTTCTTCGTGTCGCTGGCTTTAAATTTAGGTGGCTCGAAACATTGCCAAACTCTGATACCTAATTAAAATATATAATGTTAGTGAGTCTTAAAAATAACCTTGTTATATAAAAAACATAAGCTGTGCAGATATTATACTCGTTTTGTAAATCTATACACTATTATACAATATCATGGCCGTCTCGTCACCAGAATGAAATCAATCCTCTGCCACTCGAAATCTCTGCTCAGTAAAGGATGAACTCTTCTATTCTCACATCAGCTGCATCAACAATACTTTCGAGATTTACTGGAACCTCTGTAAAAATGTTAATGTTGATTCAGCATCTTTTGTCTGCAAAATGCAGTTATTGCCACTCATAATAAATTGCGAATTTCACCTTCGCTGAATTCCACCCATTGCGCCTATTTCAAGGACTCAAAACATAACTGATGAAAAGTTGACTACAGTACATCTCTTCCCAACCCATTCACAGAAAACAGAGGCGATTTTGTTTACAATGGAAAAGTAAATAAAAATCATTAAAAATATAGGAAATGCTAATAGAAACTTACTCAAACAAAGGTAGCTTGTATCGTGGCCACTATCTCTTCGAGAAGCTTCTATTGCATCTCTCAATGACTCCACTACAACATAGGCAAGGCAGCACGGAGGTTCACCAGTAGCTAGAAATATATTTATCGAAATATAATTGAGGCTTGGAAACTGCTGAAACAATGATAGCCAAGAAATAAAATTAAACGGTCTTGTACCTTTAGATCCTAAAATTCCAACAGGATTCGGCCTTTTTCGTCTCAGGTAAACACGGAAATCGTAAGGAATGTCTTTTGCCCCTATTATTTTGTATGTCCACGTACGATCACTATACAATTCTCCGGTACACTCGTTGTAAACTGTATTTTCCATTATCCATAAAGACGTGGCCATTATAAATGCTCCTTCCACCTTAAAATAAAATGATGTTATCTTTATCATTCCGAAACGGTTTAACAAACAAACATCATCAAAACTCAAAACATAACTCACCTGACCCACGTCAATAGCTGGATTCAAGGTACGACCAGCATCTTCAAATATATCTGCTCGAACAATCCATTTACTGCCAGTCAATATGTCTACCTCAACCTCGGTAACAGCTATACCAAATATCGAGTAATTCACCAATCTAGGATCATTTGGGCTCGTTAAATAATTAGCTTGTAACAAAACCCCCTGTCGATCAGCTTCAAATACGATTCCTCGCCATGAAGCAGTGGGCATAGCTGCTCTAAAGGGTGCCAGTCTTGCTTTGATCTGGTCACAACATCTTATCACACAATAAGCACAACATTCACTAGTTATACTGGAAGCTGTTGCAAAAGAATTTGGGGTTGCAAAGTTCAAAGAGGGTATGACTGACACGGTTTCAACAGGAATATTGAACTCGTATGCTGCCACTTGCGCCATTTTAGTGAAAATACCTTGTCCAATCTCGATACCACCAATGTTTATGACCACACTTCCGTCACCGTGGTACACAGATACCAGAGCTCCATAATTACCAAGGTATTGAGTGGGAAAGGCCATATTGTTCAGCTTTATACCACGTTTCTTCCACCTGTTAAGATTATTAAACTCTTTGATACGCTCCTGGCGCTCTTTAAAGTTGATTCTCTCGAGAAACATTGGAACTAAGGTTGGCAAATCATTTTCTTCTCGACGATAGTTTGCCATGCGAACCTGTACAGGGTCTCTATTTAGTTCTTCTGCTATATGGTCCATTATGTGCTCTATTCCTGAAATTCCTTCTAAGCCACCTGAAACAAATAAGTAGTTTTTTTTTAATTTATCCGAATGTTTTCTGAATAAAACTTTATTCAAATGATCTATTAACTTTCAACTTACCTGGAGCCCTCATAAAAACATTTGAAGGAGTATCTGTAATGACGCCAAACGAATCACACTTCCATCTGCGATAATCGTAACAATTTTTTAAGGACTCTGTAGAATACGGATTTTCATTTTCATTACGAGAAATGCCATCATTCACATAAAATACAGCGTCCATGTATTGGATTTCACCTCTATCGTCCACCCCAACCTTATTTAAAATGACAAATAATTAAATAATATTAACCAACAAACCGAACCTTAACTAGACGAAACTTAGTTATACCTGTTAACTTTATTTATCAACGACCATACATCCTTATCAATACAATGTACCAAGTATAAGCTACAGCACCTGATTTTAAAAATGGATTTAAAGTATTTTGTACTACATATGTACCTCGTAATCAAGTCTCGTGTTTGGTCTTTTTCCAATAACTCGTGTAATGCTGTGCATTGGCATAGACATTCTACACGGCTTATTGAGTGTTTTTGCAACTAATGCAGTTGCACATGCAACAAAACAATGCCTGCTGATCTTAGAACCGAAACCACCGCCACATCTTCTTGTTTTTACAATTATTCTGAAATCAACAACAGGTTTTCAATATCAATGTTTGCTCAGATAACAAATCTTTAAGTACAGACTTATTGATAAAATTTCTTACAAACTCTCAGACATTTTGAGAAGCTGTGCAATTGCTGCTTGTGTAAGGTCCATATACTGAGATGACGATACAACTTCTAAACCTTCATCAACGGGCTTCGTAACAGTCGTATGCAGTTCCATCATATTGTGATACTGCCGAGGACTGATAAAAGTTCCTTTGATAACTTTTCTAATATTTTCTCCCCTATCTGTTGGCACGATCCCTGGATAAGCGTAAAGCCTATTTTCCTCTTTCGGTGCATGTATTGCGTCATCAATGGTGAAAATAATAGGTTTTTTAGAAACGTTCTTATAATTCACTTTAACTAAACACGCCATTTTATCAGCTAGTACTTGAGTTACTGCAACGACAATAGCCACTGGCTGATTATAAAAAAGTATTTTATTGCTTGCTAATAGTTCCTCATTCTCAAACATCAGCATAAAATCTGCTCGAACTATGCTGTTTACGCCTGGTATATCCTTAGAAGTCAATACTGCTAGAACACCGTCAACTTTCTGAAAGGCAAATTAATAATTCAAAATTATGTTTATTTAACAGTTAAGTCCCCGATATCGTTCAAATATTGTAAAAGTGGTTATTTTAAGTGCTTACCATAACCTCAGAACTATCAATACTTTCTATCTCCGCTTTAGCTACAGTGGAAAGCACTAGTGCAGCAAACACTTCATCTTTGATCGCCGGCGTATCATCGCTATAAAGAGCTTCTCCCGCACATTGTATCATTCCTTCTTTCTTTAACAGCGGCTGTGTTATAGGGAAGTCTTTCTGGTCTGTGTCATACTCTTGATAGCTGCGACTGACCGGTGGTCTATCATCACTGGGTGTGGTAGCCCCAGACTTGTAGATGGGATTCAATATGTCTTTTGGACACAGTTTGATAATACACTGCAAGGAAATTTTCTTTAATTGTACATTTTGATGCTTGTGTTTGTCATTGCTCTCTAGGTTATACTAATGTATTGTTTTTACTTTTTTTTTGTAGATTGAAGTTTGTAGGTTCTCTTGTTTCAAATGGAAAAACAGGGGGTGGGTCGATTTTTCTAGACGCAAGCGTATATCCAAACATTACAATTTATTTTCAACAGAAACGGACTTATATCTCACCTTGTAAAAAAGACCCAAAGCCACTTTTTTTCGAGCTAATGGTGGAGGATACGGTGGTCGAACATCAGGATTAATTTCCTTCTCCAAGACGTGCAGAGCCGATTGTAAGGCATTATTGTTAAATATGTCTCGTCCAATCAGAATCTTCTCAGTATCATAAGCGTGGGTAAATGATGGATTTATATTACCGTACACAATGGACGCTTCTTCTACGAGATGTGTGTGAGAGTCGAATTTGAAAAGAAACCCTGAATTAATATATGCCTGAGCGTTTTGTTCTCTGGGAGTAATCTGTAAGGGAATATTCAAGATTAGCTCGTTCTATCTGTGTCATTGAGATTTGCAAAATAATTAGATTAGAAAGACTTAGTATTATAAAGACATTTTATACAACGTGTAACAGCAATACCTGAAAAAGGGTCATTGTTCTCATTTTACAACGACGTAAAGTAAATATGACCAGTAGTTCAAAAACAATACAAACCAGTCAAAGATTTATTAATTAGATGATCTGAAAGTGAAACGGAATCAGCGCGCGGAATATTAAATCTCTTTACAGAAAGTCAATCAAAACGTGCATGGCTTCATTCATTTTCATTTCAATTCCCCGTTACCCGATTCGTTCATTTGTAATGATAAATGTATGGAGAGCCCACCTTATAAGTTACTAATTCATAGTGTCGCAACAGAGGCCGCAGTTTTATTTGAGTAATTACTTTTCCTCTTAGATTCGTCGTCAAAAATTCAGGTAATTTCATCTCTGTCTGTCTCCTTTCTCGGTCAACTAAAATATAAATTCATACATGAACACATCACTTTGTCAGAAAATCTTTTTTTACCATAAGAATTCCAGGCAGACATACCCAAGGTAACAGTAGCCCCGACACAGTCCAATAAGAGGAATATGTCAGATTGAAAACATGGATCTGAATTTTTCAAAGCCAAATTACCGGCTAGCGTTCCAATCTGAATATGTTAATACAAATGAATTAGTAAAAATACGTATTTCAATCCATATTATTTTAGTTTTAGTAATTAAAATATTTTAATCCATAAAGATTTTGATTATTTTGAATGCAGCGCAATACACATTTCACAAAATTTTCTCACTTACATTTCTCACTGGTATATGAGCCACTCGTTCCATATGGTCATACAGTATACCTAAATACCAGAAGTCATCATTCGTCTTGCATAACTCTTTGAATAAGTGCATCGTGTCAGTCAACGTCATGTTGGCTCCAAGGACCAAGTTGACATCCAAGTAATGCGTGGCCAGCTCCTTCACGTCGCTGATGTCTATCAACAACTTTGGGTAAGATAGTATCGGACGGACTCCTGAAATTTAATCAAGGCATTAGCTATTAAAGATGTCAAATATATATCACCAAATAAATTGCAGAAAGCACGTCTAAACGTTTACGAACCACAAGCTATATATAAAGATATATTGCTTGCGAACTATTTCAATAAAAGTACCTCAATTACCTTTTGCAGTATTACCCGCGACCAACATGTAAGAATCATAACCGACGTCGTCTAAAGCCGTAAATATTGATCTCACATCACTAACTGAGAACCACACTCTTCCATCAGCGAGAGATATTTTCTTAGGCAAATCTGGAGCACTCATATTACTCATATGTACTAAACACCAGTCCTCGTCGATCCCACAAGTGCCGCCGCACGTTTTACCGGATTTGGGACACATTTTCTGAGATATGTCTTCGATATCTTTTATCTTCCTCAATGTGTTCGCGTCTGGGTGGACGGCGAGAGATTTGAATGCTTCTAAAATGGGACGGTAGCCGGTACACCGGCACAGGTTGCTGCCCAAAGAGTTCTCTATTTTAGCTTCCGTTGGATGGTGGTCACTGCCCTGCACCAGGCTAATACAAAAAAATATTTAAATAGTCAGAAAATAACAAGCAACCTCTTCACGCGATTTTTCAAACTGCAAACCCGAATATTGTATTGTAGTTTTTATTAAATCTGTAGCAAAAACACCGAATACACGCGCGTCAACATCGAAACTAAATTTGATGCGGTTGAAAACCGCGTCCGGGTAAATGGATTTAGTGCTTGCCCCAACAGCCAATCAACAGATGTTTTTTTGCTAATTCAATTACCTGTACATGCTCATCACGAACCCGGGGCTGCAGTAGCCACATTGTGACCCAAAAAAATGGTTGAGTCGTTTTTGAATTATGTTGTAGCCGATCTTCCTGTTGCCGATGCCTTCAATAGTCGTGATGTCCCAGCCGTCGCAGGACATGATGGCTACAAGGCACTGACGCGAAAACCAACAAGTTAACAAAATATTTGTTTCTACACCAGAGGATCTAGCCAAGAGGCGGTTGTCAAAATGTCAGAAATGTATGGGATTAACAATCACTGTCGAAATGTCACATGATCAATCCCTTTTGTTTTGGAATTTCGGCAATCGCATTCGCTAATATAATGGCATTTTGTCTAGAGGCTTGGAGACGCTAACTCAAGACATGTTAATTTATTTTAATTTTGGATTATAAAACAAGCGTTTATTATCTCGAGGATATCCTCACCGAGTTAACAGAGAAGCTGGTGTACTCCCGCGAAACCGGCGCATGTGCTCGCACGTTGACGACGCAGGCGCCGCAGCCGCCTTCGCGACACATGTACTTGGTGCCGCGCAGCTCCGCATAGCGCCGGATGTACTCGTTTAATGTCAGGTCTATTGTGAACTCGGAACCCGCTTAAAATATCGAGATAAAGTTTAAAAAAATCTTGCACGTCCTTCAATAGGAAAAGTAAATCAATATATTTTTGATACATAGAAAAATAAGGACAGTAGAATTTTTTAAATATTAATTTACGAAAGATATAGGGGTGAAAAATTGAAGTCTCGAAAGAGTTTTAATGAAGAAGCGAAACCATATATAAATCGCTAACGCCATAATATACCAAGAAATTAAAAACATACCGCTATACTTTCTCCCATTTATCGTAAACTTCACCCGATCCAATTTATCTGGGTTATCCATATTTACTGTAACTAAATCACTATTACTATAAAAATCGATTCTGAAAACTTGACTGACAAAGTGACTTGTTCGAAGTAAACTAATTAAATTAAACCGGCATTTCATCAATTGCAAGTAACATTAAAATGTCAGAATATTAGTGAGCCGGTATTTATGCAATAATTGGCGCATATTTTTTGCTAATAAAATCGCTCCACACACTGTAATGTATGCAGTTATTCATCGATAATGGAACATAAATTAGCCATTAAAGGCGCGTCCAAACAGAATTTGATTGTGAATTGGCACTAGCTCTTATTGAAATAATAAAGTTCAAAAACTAAAACCTGACTACTTGAAAAACACGCTCTAAATTATGAAACAAGAAAATATTCATAGTGATGGCCAGAAAATAGCAGTGGTCGTATGCCACTTTACCCTAAAGCTCGCTTACTACTGTTGGAAGGTATTGTTTTGTTAGGGTTTGTTGGCATACGACCACGGCTATTCTCTGAAAATAAAAATGATAACCCTTCTTTATGGTTTGCCGTGGTCGGGTAGCAAGTGCGACTCGTATTTAATACTTGATAAGACTGGTATCACATTTTCTAGCTTCTGATATCCACTGTCAAAGATATCAGTGGTCAACAAGATTTGGAACAAGGAACATGCTTAATAATTTTGTGATACTTATCTACCTTCGTAACAAAACAATATTCATATCAACAATCACGGTTTAAAACCGTAATGAAAACTAGTGTTGTTCAAAATAATTTATTGTCTATCAATTACGTAAGTAATATGGTTGGACGGTAAGAATTTACGACTTATACGATACCTATTAATTGCCATTCTGTTTTAACAGGTTGTTGAACAGTTATACGCTGCAACAGTTTTTCTTAAATATCTCAAATGTAGAAGTTATGATATTCAACAAAAATATAATAGAAGGGATAGAATATTGTTTTTATTATTTCGAGGTTATCGTATGAAGCCGTTGATAAACTTGAAATTGACTTGTAATGAGCATTCCAGATTTTTTTTTATAAGCGTGAGCGTTTTAGCAAGCATTCTAGCTCGCATTCTAACGAGCATTCTAGCGAACAACAGTAACATTGTTACATTACGCCCCGTAACACCGAACACACACCGACACCGACCTTACCATGTTACAAAGCGAGCATTCGTGCAGGCAGTAGGTGCGTGAAAACGAGCACATGATGAGTGTATGTTTTGTTTTACACGGATTTTAGGACACGGCGTAACACAACATGCTCGCTGCGAAGGTTACATTACGCCCCGTAAAACCAGTCAGTACCCAGATTTACAAATGAATGCTCAAGTCTATCGGCACCTTTATAGAAACTAATGCCACATTCAACAAAGAATACTGGCGTGTTACCTGGGAGGGAAGAAAACAAACAGTGGTAAAATTAAAACTTTTTCAGTTTTTCGCTTGATATAATACATCCATGTACTGCTAAAAATCAACGATATTTGGTACCAATCATAATTACGATTTCAGCGAGTGAAGTTATTCAAGCGAATATCCTATACTAATACCTTTCCTGATAGAGATCCCTGTGAATCTACATAAAGTAGTATATACTATATTATGTAGTACATTTTGGTACAAATGGGCTAGGTTTGTCACTCCAGACCAGGATTTACATGGAGCCGAGATGGAAACGACTTTTTTCAACAGACAAGCGAGTTTAATCAGCGACTAGTCATATTGTCTAAGAAATACACATTCAATTAGCCTATCCCTATTAACAATGTCGGATATGCATTTTTGCCATTTTCTTTTTATTTCACTAACCACACTTAAAAAGTACCTTCTTTTAGTAGCCGCAACAAAAAAATTAAATTTACGGCTATTTTCAAAATACCCACGTTAACATTGTTGGATATGCTACGAGCGCCGGTTAACAACAATGACGGCAGTGAAATCGCGACAATGCTTGCGGTGCGCAAGCGCGGCGGCAGCGCAGGCGGTTGTGCCACTACGGACAATGTTACACGGGCGTGCGCACGTTGCTTGATATTGCGTTACTAAAGTTGATATTTATTATTTTTTGTTTTTAATATTGATAAAAATGTTAGCTACGTCCGCAAGCTTAATAAAACTAGCCACTAAACAAGCTGAAGAACATTTTACGGATAAAAATAACAGTGTTGATTTAAATAGTTTAGCTACTGCAGATGAACATAAAGGAACGGGTAAATACAAACTCACATGTGTGCCGTTAATGCATGAAACTATACAATACTAAATAGATTGAGTCCATATATATAATTCACATTCTATAATTAAGTAACTGAATATTACAAAATATTGATAAAATTAAACTCCAATCATTTTTATTTTTTTTTTATTTTTTTTTTTATTTAATATGGGTTTGCTCTTGACTCTAGTCTAGGTCATAGATGACAGAGACAAAGTCGACGATGGAGCGAGCTTACCCAGAAGAAGCCTGTTCACTCTAATTTTGAAGAGATTAGGGTATTATTTAAATTACTGCAATTTACTTCGCTTAATTGTGGCAGCTAGAACTTTCATATTTAAAGATACTATAACAACGGAACCTACAGGTAAACCTACGAACGCGCGTTAACTCTAATTGACTGTCTAAGTTACGTAAACGGTTCAATCAAAACTCTGAAACTCCCTGTTATACAGAGCCAATACAAATAAAATTTAAAGAAATAATAAAATATACCAACCAAAGAGAAGTGAAAAATAGCTTTACTGAGCCCTCGAATTGCGAGTCAGTTTAATTAATTCATCTGACGTTAAGACGCTTCTTTTATTGTGTTCCTACCACTTAGCAATGCGAACACTGGAAATACATTTATTAATTAAAAACTCTATTTAATATCTTCTTTACATGTTTCTGCTATTTAAAAGTTGATGTTCTCATCTTTATTACATGTTTCTGCTATTTTAGAAGTTGATGTGTATCGCTAACTGTTTTTTTTTGGAATTTAAGGAAATGCGGCAGCCCTCTCATCTAGAGAGAAGAGATAAGTGGAAGGAATGGGGCCTTTGCCAAGCAGTAGGACAGTTCAGCCTGACTAAAGAAATAAAAACCAGTTCAGTTTGATTGTCTACTATTGGGTGTAGATAAAAACAAATTAAGGTAATTAACTACTCAGCCAATCCACGTCAGAATGTAATGGTTATCACTGGATTTTCTCACAACTAAACAAATACGGATCCTCGGTCCCACTGCAGGTTATTAGCCGATATTTTCAGAACAATACCCGAAACCAGCGATACCTAATTCTCTAGTGACGTGAACCAATTCCGACTGCTAAATAATCTAGAATATCTTAGTCGTAGAGGAACACACGTACGTACAATATCAACCAGATTCTAACACACATCGGTACTTCGGAGTAGCTACCGACAGTGAATATTAACAGAAGGATTATCTCGTCGGAAGTTGCCTCGGCGCTCTCACTAATATCTCAACTACGTGTTTACACTGGGATACGCGAATTAGACGGTATTATACCCGTTACCATGGTGATTAGAGAGCTCACTACATCTTCGATGGTAAGCCTGTTTCACCGCTTATTAATAAAGTTATGGATAATCAAGTGTGTTGTGAATTGAGTAGATGTGTCGGCCTGTAATCAAGGTTATAAGTACCCAGACAGTTTATTTCAGTCTGTTAGTTACACGGTCGCAGAAAAGAATTTGTTTTTTTTTTGTCCGGACACGTGTAAATAAAATGTAAGTTATAGTATGCGCCAGATAAATGTGGAATAAAGTATATTGACCTTTCCCTAATAACTGTTCATAGGTACCTGAACAATTAAATATGAATCGTTTTTCATTATTAGACAATGTTAAGGATCACGAGAGATGATGATTCGGGACAGCTTTGTGTCATTAATTCCGTTTTTCAAATTAAAAATGTCAATAATTGTAGGTGGGTCAATGACCGTTATTCCACGATTATCTG
>NDFZ01005337.1:262977-335019 GCA_002192655.3 Mamestra configurata
GCGCCAGATAAATGTGGAATAAAGTATATTGACCTTTCCCTAATAACTGTTCATAGGTACCTGAACAATTAAATATGAATCGTTTTTCATTATTAGACAATGTTAAGGATCACGAGAGATGATGATTCGGGACAGCTTTGTGTCATTAATTCCGTTTTTCAAATTCAAAAAGGTCAATAATTGTAGGTGGGTCAATGACCGTTATTCCACGATTATCTGGCGCCTACTATAGTGCGGTTCCGCTCTGCATTCGATCCAAATCCGAAAAATGTCGGTCCGAAGTATTAAGAGTACTAGTTCTATGAGGCGTTACGCACTATTGTAGGTGCCAAATAAATTTGCAGTAGCGGTCATTGACCCACCTACAATTTATTGACATTCTAAATTTCAAAAACAGAAATATAGACATAAAGCTGTCCTGAATGAACATCTATCGTGATTCTTTACATTTTCTAATAATGACAAACGAATCATAATTTGTTTACCTACGAAAAGATATCAGGGAAAGGTCAATGTACTTTATTGCAAATTTATCTTGCGCCTACCATAAATCCGAACTCCGTTTGTGCGCATTCAGTATATTTCTTATTAGGATAAAACTCGGAACTCAAATTCGGATTCGGATCGGATGTAGTGTGTAAACGCCCTTATACGTTTGAACAAACGACTGAGATAATAAAAGGTCTTACAGAGACAACCGCGATTAGTAACTACAGAAATAACTTGCTAGTCTAATTTTCAGGTCATCTTTTTTATAATATCTTTCTATTGTGTTGGTACGCTACATCTTTCTTTGCAAAATAGTTTCACTAGGGTAAAATTATTTTAATCAAGGACATGACATTTCAACATAAATAGCAAATCACACGATCACATTCCTAAACAGACCATGGACTGAATTGGCAGAAGCGACGAGAATCAGACTGTCGTGGAGCGAGTTGAAGCGTGAATGTCAAGACCGTTCGCAATGGTGGACTACTGCGGACACCCTCTGCCCCAGCTAGGGGGAAATTGGATTTTAGTCAAGTACATCAACAACCATCCTCATTTTTCTGCTAATTTACACAAAAATAATGAATTATGCACCTACACCTTCCTCATGAATCACTACGTCCATTGGTGAAAACCGTTGGAAATCCGTTCGATAGTTTTTGAGTTTTTTGCGTACATACAGACAGACGTAGCACTTTGTTTTATAATTTGTAGAGATGATAGTCATATACCACCATCTATTTATCCTATACCTACTTAGCATTACACTTTCAACTTTATGACTAACGAAACAATTGTCATGCCGGCCATAACTAACTGGCAACCGGTGGTAGTGGTTGAATCCAGCAAGACACCAGAGATTTAACTAGTAATTGCTCTGTTGAATATTCAAAGCCGTATGCCTGATGATCGCCACGCTACTACTACACACCCTTCATTAGTGCACCTAAGTATTCGTGTTTTACACCATTCTATATACTAGTAGGTATACCGATTTAGCCACTTTTTTGTATTAAGTTATCATAACTTTTATAAGTATTGCGTGTATGTATGGTTAATGTTTAAGGATTGTTTCACTTTATTTTTGTTAATTTGCGAATTGTTTTGTTAACTCCGTTCGAGATTGAACCAAGTCGTTTAAACACGAATCAAGCTGAACATTTTTAGCCGACTTCAAAAAAGGAGGATGTTCTCAATTCGATTGTATGTTTTTTATGTTTGTTACCTCATAACTCCGTCATTTATGAACCGATTTGAAAAAATATATTTTCTTGTGATGGGATACACGTTCCGATTGGTCCCATCATTTTATCAAAATCGGTTAAGTAGTTTGGTTTTTAAATCAAAATAGCTGGAGGAAACATAAAATACATCATCCAAGTAAACGAAATTGCGTTTTTTGCTTTCCTGTGACTTTCCAGTGGTGTAAAATAAAAAACTTTTTTACAAAAAAGTACAACCGACTTCCAAATAAAAAAAACACTACAAAGTATAAAATAACTATAATTTCGAAAGTCGGTGTTTTAAGTTGTTTCTTCGTATTTGAACACCTACTTCCGAAATTAAAGTTATTTTGAAGTCGGTTGTATTTTTTTGGAAAAAAGTTTTCAATATTTATTTATTTAAACTGCACGCATCACAAAAGGTACAAAGGTGAAGTTAATGCCTTAGGCATTCTTTCCCAGTTTTTCTTTTTTCAAGATTTTATTTTACCACTTTGTCGGCGTGATTAATATGTATACCCATACCAAATTCCAACTTTCTAGTGCCAAGCGTCTCTGAGCTAAACCGCGAACAGACAGACAGACAGACGGATATGGCGAAACTATAAGGTTTCCTTGTTCACTACGGAACCATAAAAACATTGGAAACTTTAATTAAACGAGTTTTTTTTTTATAGTTTCGTTTTTACAATAAAACTACTAAGCTTAGTACCTAGAAAATGAACAGAGATCAGTTGCGAAGACTTTTTACAGGTTAATTGAAAACTTTTCACGTGAGTAGAGTCGTGGCTTCTGCTTTTTTTTGTATAGAACTTAGTACTAGAAGTTTTTACCACTGCGGTCTTTGCACAAGGAAATAAATCACTGAACCGACATCGTAGTGAATGTGCAATAACGGATTATTGACTTTCTTAATATCAAAAACAGAAATAAAGACAAAGTGCCGGTCGATTCTGTAAACATGTCGAAGTGAAGACTTGGGTGAAGTGATCACGGAGTGAGCTGTCAATCCATATAATCAACATGTCACGTGATCAAGAAGTGAGCTGTCATTCCATCTTGATTATGTATATGGATTGACAGCTCACCTCGTGATCAATTCACCCAAGCCTTCACTTCGACAAGTTTACAGCCGGTCGATTATATAAACATATCGAAGTGAAGGCTTGGGTTACTACCGTAGGCTGTTTTTTGTTTCAATATAATACTAAATCTAAAGGAGGTTAAAGCTGTTAAGGATATTTTAAAAAGATTCTAAAAAGATATCTCAGTAAATACTGACAAGTATTCTTTGGAAGTTAATCGGATTTAATTAAGTATTATAACGTCATAACTCGTTTTCATCAAAGATTTTTACTAAGCGTGGCAAGAGCACCATTTACCTTTCAGTGCCCTCCAACGAACAGTTTGACACCAGCCTAATCTCCAAATACCGAAACTACAATTTTATTTTATTTTACTTTATTATTTGTTGATATAGGGGCAATAGAAATACGTACTCTGTAAAAATTTCAACTGTCTACGGTTCCATGTTTTATCGGCCAATGGCTGGTAGCGACATTATAAATTTTAATCATTGAAATAATTTCAGAATCGTATCAGTAACTAATTCCAGACAAACAGACCATTTAATGTATATTTAGAAATACTTAGTTTAGATAGGTCGTCTGCACTCATAAATTAAGCTTCATTCCTTGTAATCTTCGCCACAAAACTATCTTGATTCAGAGGATAAGTTGTAAAAGTACGTGGAGTAACTCGAAGTCTCTGCACGTAATTAATTAAATGGTGGGCCGTTCTTCTATTAATACCTTCAATCTTCGGAGAAGCATACTTGCCTTCATAAACAACGTGGACGATTAACTGGTTGAATAACTTAGCGGGCTTGTTCAAATAACATGGAACCGCTATACCGCCTACAAATAGAACTAATAATATTCGTGTCAGCACAATGTGCTCTGAGCTCTAGTTTCGGCTATCAAAACCATAGCCAGAATTATGACGGGCGTTCGATTTTATTGTGAATCACTCACAATGGGCTTCATCAGATGGCTAACATCGATTATCTGACCACTGCCACGGTTATTCACGGACAGCGCTATCCTCGGAGTTTCCTAGCGTGATCAAATGGAGATATTCGCAGTAGAACCAAGGTTACCGTCATAGCCCAAAGAAGCGTGGCAGCGTACAAGGCACATTGAAATTGGAAAGGTTCTGGAGTGACGACTAATTACCGGAAGACGCAACGTTTGACGGCTTTCCACAAGGTAGACCGATGGCCTCGTGGAGGCTGCGGGAATCCACTGGATGCGAGACGCACAGGACCAGATAAATGTGGCAACACTTGAAGGAGTCCAGCATTGGACGTCTTTCAAATGATGATGATGTCGATACGTATGAGAAAACAGAAATAGAGATGCGCTCTTGGTGTGTATAGAAAGTTTTGATATGCTCTAGTAGTGCCCGAGACGTCTCCCTGCTCTATGAACAAAGAGTTTCTAAGAGAAAAACTATCAAGTATCGATTTATTGTACCGTGCATTTGAGTAGTCAGTCGAACATGACAATGAGCTTATAAGATAGGTAGTCTATAACAACACAATAGAAACTCGAATGCCAAAGGTTTATTGGCTTTTAAGTCAGACTTCTATTCTGCAGTCCACCGGAGACGTTTTTCATCTTTTCTTTCTTTTTACATCAATCAGGTTGTTCCCTTGGCGCACTCACTTCTCTGGTGAAACGTAGAGTGAACTTAAGATCTATATTGTAGGTATCATGCATAATCTATGTAGCAGTAACATACATAAACTCACGCCTTTACACACGAGGCGGTAAGGAGAAACTACAGGCCGCCAAATCCTACGATTCTAACATTCTCCTTTTGCTTCGTTTACAGTATACACGCACACGATTGTGAGTAACTACAACGCACTTGGCCTTCATAGTGCGAAGCAGATATTGCATTCATTTGCAATTAACTTTTCTAATATTCTAAATATTTAATTTGCCAATGTAAAACATTGGAAGAAAACGCCCCAGGCGTCGGGCGCAGGGCGATCCCCAGAGCGGAAGAAGCCATTTGATGACTTCCCGTCCTTAAAAAAGAATGTACAACATTGATTGTACCTACAAGTATAAAGACAATGAATAAACATCTTGGTAGAACCTACGGTAATACAACATCCTGGATACTTTTGTATTCCGATCACAGAAGCGAGGCGGGGATACGCAACGGTATTCAATTTACACAAAGTAGAAGAAATCGCAAGGCTGTACTAATTACCGAACACCGTCTTTTTCCGCTCACTTACCGTAATTGCTCACCTAAATGTTACCCAATAAACATTTGTTCATGTTATAAGAAACCGTACTTTATGTTCGAATGCGTGTTCCACATTGTTTGTGCTGTTGTTATTTTTAGAGTTATTCTTTGAAACTTTTTTACTTGCCCTTAATGTGTTAGCGGCAATAAAAGCCGAAAGACAAATAGATATCTTTCTTCCAATTAGGTACTTTATTCTTAACTTTGAAGGTCGGTATCTATTTCTTTACATATCATCAATAAAGCCACTTTACGAGTGTCTGTCGAAATTTTGCTACTGCTTTCACCAATATTTTGACCATTAATTCCATAAATTTTATTTAAATTTTCATATTTTAAAAAAAAGGTTATATTTCTATTTGTTAACCACGCGAAGCACCCCATCTCTGAAGTTGGTAAATACCTAGTAGCACCAAGTCCCTCCTCATTTTGCACCGAACAGATGACAACATCACAATCAACAATTCCAAGTTACTTTACCCTCATAAATGAGAGGTTAATTCGACTAGAGAATTACTCAACTGGATTAAAAACTCCAAATATTTTACGCGGCTGTAACTTTTACGTCTTCTTCGAAGTTACGCAAGTACTTTGGTAGGCAGGTAATAAAGATACCTCCATGTCACTGGATAAACTTATATCACAAGAGTGTTGGAGCTCTTGTAAGGAATTCCTCGCTCGGTTGCCCTCCCAAGTTTGATGCTCTCAACTAAATTAGGGTACCTTATTGTTCATAACATCATGAGCAATATATGGTAGTTAGTTATCTTGCTCATTTTATGATTTTTTTTTTTTTGTAACAAGTCAGTCCTGAAAATAAAGTACTCCCACTTTGTAATTAACGAAACTTCAGCTAAGTACGTGATATTTTACTGGAGACTCTAAATGGGACCCTATTGACTAAAAAGTTAATAATTGGGTTCTAAAATCTTTACTTAGCTCAACCGCAACAGTCCACCACAAACGAACCCCAGACCGAAAAGCTTAATTAAAAAGTTTGAGGTAAGTAGGTAATAGAGTCTACTCCATAACAATGGAATTTAGACCAAAAGGCAAATTACATGGAAATGCCCTCACAAAAACCCCAAGTAATTGGGTTTTTCTTTTAGTTACAGCCCGGGATTGCAGTGAATGCCGATTGGTTATCGACCCTCGTGTGGCATTAAGGCTTCCCCAACGCTAATGTCCCAATACAGAAACATTGTCGAATAGTACTATTTAATATCTGCTAAAAGCTCAGTGATGCCAGAAGTTTTTATTTTAACTATATCTTTGTTAGAACTGATTTTTTTTGCGCTTATTACATCTTTAATCTACACATATATGTATATAAAAATCAATTGCTGTTCGTTTGTCTCGCTAAAACTCAAAAACGGTTTGACCGATTTGAATAATATTCTTTCTTTGTTTTGTTCATCAGAATACATGGGAGGTTTAAAAACAAAAAAATAGGTAGTTCAGTAAGTAGGTAGGTGGGTAGGGTAGGTAGGTGGGTAGGTAGGGTAGGGTAGGTAGTCAGTTGACAGGAGGGAACCGAGGGCACAGCTTGTCAAAAATAAAAAATAAATACAGAAACTTTCATCATCATTATCATTTCAGCCGAAAGGCATCCCGCTGGACAAAGGCCTTCCCCAAGTAGCGACATCGATCAGTCCTGTGCGCGACCTTCACCAGGCCATGTGTACACCTGGTGGGAGACCTTCCAAAGTTGAATCTTCCGGTACGTGGTCGCCACTCCAAAACCTTTCAACCTCATCGATTATCTCGTATGCGAGCAATGTGTCTGAAAAAATACCGATATCAATGTGTTAAGATACGGATGAGGATGGTTGCAGAATAGTTAATTGGTACCGTACCGTATTCGTACCGTTTTTAAACTTGCAGAATACTTTCAAACGTTGCATATTCAAAACGAGTTCAAAAAGTCATAAGTTCATATCGAAAAATGTCTTCCAATCTTTGGATGATTCATCATGTGCCTAGCCTTTTCATGAAAGGCTCATGTTTGTATGATTTAATATATTTATAAATAATTACCATATGGGAGCATATTATAAGTATATTATAGTAAATCAATATGAAAACAAGAGGCGCCTTTTTACACCCTTTATATGAATAACTATAATGTCGCAAATACTAAAAACTTATCACTTCTTTTTCTTCTTCTTGGGCGCAAGCCATGCCGGCGTCGCCTTCTTAACCGCCTTCTTCTTTTTAACAACCTTCTTCTTTTTTTTCTTTTCTGTTTCAGGAAGGGCTTCGTCTATAGGGTCCAGCTTGGGCTCTTCAAACTTGAGTGCGGGAAAAGCGGTCATGTCCACCCCTTTGCCACCCCCATAATTCTTATCGAGCTTAGCCATTTCAGCCTCTAATTCCTTTAAAATAGATGGGCTGGGGTCCACAAATGAGCCATCAGGACTCTTCTTCCTGTACTCTCTTATTTTGTCTAGGAATAGCTGCTGTACAGGATCGGTAGCCGTTCCTTTACCCGTTCCTTTGCCTGTTCCTTTGCTCCTGGTCATAACTGTAGAGATCAGCGCTGTTCGAAATCCACACACAAGTTTATAGGTAAACATATTTCTAAACTTTATACCGTAATGTGAGGCGAAGTATGACAGTAAATGTCAGTGACAAAACAATGGATATACTCTTTGAAATAGTTTATGAAGTTATAATGCAACCATAGCTTGCCACAAGGCTACTCAAAACTTAAGACACCTAACCAGAACCATAGAAATAGATTTACTAACATTACTTAGGGCCCTTTCTAAACGCGCACGACTGGTACCTCTCGCTCGGTCTAATTAGCCAATCAGGGCAGCTGACACTAATCTAATACATTATGCGCCACACACATGCTTGACAGTTGACCGGCTAGATTTCCATACGGACTTCATTAATACACCTGTCTGCATCATAGGACTTAATGTCGGAAGTTGGTTCGGGGGAATATCCATCAAAGACTAAAAAATAATTTATTCATTTACAATACATTAACAAGTATTTATTTACGTATATATATTTAACACCTAACAAATAACTCGTACGTAAGTTTCAGTTGGAAACCAGCGTCAGGCAACTTCTCAACATCGGCATAGTATTTTGCTGAACTGGACCAATTTGGCGCAGCAAAATAAAGCTTCCTTATATTTGTTACTAAATTGTGTGTGCCAAATAAACATGTTTTCTTTCTTTTTTCTTTTTTTTTAGGTCTTTGCCAAGCAATGGGATGTCCCATTGATTAGCAAAGCCCTGCTCAAAAAGAATAAACATGTTACGTTTGTTGTTTACATTTAAAGTCTTATTTTTAGAATCATGATCTATCATGATTGTTAAAATAGATGGATAGTACGGAAGTATGGATACCTACTTTTTATTTTTATTTTTTTCGCGGGGAAATCCTCATGGAAATCCTCCACCTTGGGGCGGGTGGAGGGGTCTGTCAGACTCTTACTGACTAAAACCACCCCGGTGTTCCATCTCCCACCTACGCCGGGGATCGCGGGAACGTATGCGACTTCCGCAATCCCCGGCTGGTGCCGGCCCGCCACTGCGGCCCACCTCGCGTCAGCGGGGGGAGTGAGGTGTTTGACTCCCCCCGCTACGGCAAAGAAGGGCGCACGGGAACACCACGCGCCGCCACCTCGGGTCCTGATGAATGGGGGGCGACGGACATCCCCAAGTCCGCCGCCCCTGGACCCAGTTAGGGGGGCCGGAAGAGGGCAGCGTATGCCCTCCTCCGACGCCCGATGCGCCTGCTGCGGGCAGGGAGAGCGGTTGTGATCTCCCTCTCCCTTTCCGCAGCCTCCTTCTGCGCGATAACTGTCTCGCAGAAGGAGACCACCGCGTCCCAGAATTCCTCACCGCCGACCATAGCATGAACTACGGCCGGCAGCGAGAGGTGTGACCTCTACCACAGAGATGAGGGCACGGCGCGGCTCCTCCCAAGCGGCACACTCTGCCAGCGTATGCCGCGCCGTGTCCTCCCGACAGTCGACGCAGTGGTGACATCGAGCGTCCGGCTCCCTTCCTATGCGACACAGGAACCTCCCGAAGCAGCCATACCCCGAGAGGACCTGCGTCGCACGAAACGACAGGGAGCCGTGCCTTCTCCCGAGTTCGCCGTCTCCTCAGAGCTCGTTCTTTCAAGGAGGACCCCAACCGCCTCCCTGATGCCATCTGCCGCCTCTTTTAGGGCGCGCGTGAACGTGCCCTTCAAGCTGCCCGACTTCGTGGCAACTTTCAGGACAACGTCCACGCCGTCCAGAACCTGGCGGCCGAGTGCCACCGCCGTTACGCCCTCCCCGGAGGCCGCCTGAGCGGCCCGCCGCTCTCGAGCCTGCCGAGCCAGCTCGCCGACCTCATCGGCCGCAACCGCTTTCCGCTGCGCCCGCTTTGCGGCGTTAATCGCCGCTTTGTTGCTGTCTAGCAACAGCGGGGACGCAGCGGAATCTCCGCTCAGGTCAGCAAACATAGTCTCGTCGCTCTCGACTTCTTCGCTCCGATCCAGGCAGACCGCTGGAATTGGCGTAGCCGGCCGCAAAAACCGACCCTTTTGGTCGCACTGCGGCAGCCGGGTGGATGATACACCCACCGCTACGCAACCACCTCTCCGTGAGGTCGGCACCTTCGCGGCCGACAGATCCTCCTCCCTTGAGGAGGGGTTTAAACCCTCCCCGCGCGACCGCTTCCTCCAAAATTTTGACTAACCTCTGACCCTAAAAATTGTACACAGGATATTCTCTAAAATTCACACTAAGGAACAGTTAATAACGTTAAAAAAAAATAGGAAAATAAGACCAACCATATCTGTAGCAACCTAGTTACTCGCGCCACTGTAACAGTGAGAGGCTTATGATCTAGTACGGCTAGATACGGACTAATTAGGCGAATTAACTACACATGCCTGACAAAGCTTTTAACCGAACAGCGCCGACCTACTCCTTGCCTTGGTAAAATAAAGGAGACTTTTATGAAGAAGACTGAAAGAATAATAAAATGAACAAATAATAATAATAAAATAACTAAAACTTTCAGTAGCGTCATCAGGATGGAGTTTGGTGTGGACAAATGTGCGGTCATGCATGTAAAGCGTAGAGAAATTATGGAATCCGTAGGAACTCAACTCTCAGATTCCATAAACCTGTGATGCTTCTCTTCAACTGAAACTTATAAGTATTTGGGTTTGTCGGAAGCGTTTGGTATCAATGTTACTGACATGAAGCAATCGTTGAAGGAGCGCTTCTTTGGACGCCTGAAGAAGGTATTCAATAGCCTTCTATCGGGCGTAAACATACATATTATTATTATTATATGCAGTCTCAGGGAATATTTCATAGCTGTCGACGTAGGTATGCATCGAGATGTAGTGGCGGTGGGCAAGGGACTTACCCCGCTCTCCTTGGCAAATAAGAACTGGCGCAAACCTGCAGTGCTTGACACTAACGATCGCAGGGCGGTATGTGGCAGAGTAAAGAACTTCAAGAACGCTTTTTCCGGGCCCTACATGAACCCGACGTAGATCAATTGGTGTCCGTAGCCGGGCTGCGTTTCGGTGATCTCTTTGGAGAAATCAAAGATTTTGTCTGTGCAATTATGAACGAAGTTATCATGACGAATAACTACCGGAGAAGTATTGTGAATGACGGCACGGTTTAAATTTGTCGAACATGTCACCATCCGGGAGTTCTCGTCTAGCTAACGGAGAATACTTGCATAGACATAACCTTATAGCCAAAATTATCCATAAGCAACTTGCTCTGCAATACTCTCTTGTGGACTCGGAAGTGCCGTACTGCAGATATGTGCCCTACCCAGTTCTCAATAATGGCAATATCACATTTTACTGGGATCGGTCCATCATCACTGACAGGACTATTGTGGCCAATAAGCCTGATATAGTGTTGGTGGACCGAATTGAGAGGCGTGCAATGATTATTGACATAACTGTTCCGCATGACGGGAATCTCGTGAAAGCAGAGAAAGATAAACAAATCAAATATGTCGACTTGGCTCGCGAGTTTGTCGACATGTGCGATGAGAACTCAGCAATCATTGTACTGATAATCGTGACAGCCAACGGCTGAATAGCCACGAGCCTCGACTAACACCACAGGAGGCTCTCGTTACGCAGCTGGATCAAGGGCTTGATTCAGAAAGCAGTGCTTCTGGACACGGCGCGTATTGTTAGGAGGTTCCTGTCTCTGGAGCCCTGACGGCTAGTAGCTTGGACCTTATTCTCGATACCGGTGGACTACTATTTTTACTACTTTAAATGTTTTTTTTGTATTTTTTATGAAATATTAAAATATGTAAGAAATAACTGTAATAAAATGAATAAACGGAACAATGATAATAATAATCTTTATTTTGAAAAAACTTTGGGCACATATTAACTTAAATTTTACATCATGAGTGACGGATAAGAATATCATAGTGTTTTGCTGTTGGTACCATTTGATTTTAAATCGATCAAACTACAGAAAAAACCTGTCAAGTCAGAGTTAGACTCAGATACTGTCAAAATTTCAACTACGTCGTAACGGTTCATGAGATACAGCGCGCTGGCAGACAGACGGTCTGACAGACGAACAGCGGAGGTTTAGTACTATGGTTCCTTTGGTTATTCATCGGATCCCAAAAAAAGTATATGTACTACATGAACCCAAGATATCAAAAGCACAAGATTCAAAAACTTAAAAAAAATGATTTTCTTGCGAATAAATGCTTTTCGTGAGATTAAAAATTTTAAAGCAGCATCGCAGTTCATTGATCAGAGTTGAAGGTTACTTTAGCCTTGAGGTAAATATTTGTCTAAATATTCATCAATTCACATAAGATAAGTCGTTACTCGTATACAATCACTTCAAAAGGTATTTCTAAAACATAAATCTGTGATTAACGTTCTCAAAATCTATTCACTCTGACAGATATTTCACAAAAATATCAAAACCATAGCAACTTTTTGAAATATGATTCACTAACAGAAAGAGAAAAGTAATTCGGAATATATTTAATTATTCAGCAGAACGGATTGTTTCCTGCGGCGGAGATCCCAGGGATTGCTTCGCTTTGGACCGTTCACGCACACTACGCAATCAGATATACCGACGCTTAATGTACCTCGTTTACTTATATCAAACATAATACCTACTATTTAAACATTTACTATACTTCGTAAATGCGTTCTTAAACTAATTTAATTAAAGAAGTGTATTGTTTTTTCAACAATAAACCGGTTTCATCAAAATAAATCAAACAAATATGTCTGAAATTGGTAAAACAAAATTTAACGCGTTGGTAACGCAAAAGCTTTAAAAAAACAAAAAAAAATACTCTTTCATGTTTTGACTGCAAAAGAATATTTTATTTAGCTTCCCTAATTAATATTAACGTAAAAAATTTGATCTACTTTAAAATTTTATTTTTATATCGCGTAAAATTATCTCAGCAATTATAAATCACGCCGTTGAATATTAAAACTACACGCCTTCACAACAATGATGGCGAAATGGGTCAGCCGTATTACGAGCGACTGAAGCATAGTGTAACTTCGGGCCCTGAACAGGGAAAGTCAATTCCAACTGGCAACTTTTTTCAGAGAGCTTAAGCCAAGCGGCATTGAGCCGACCTTTTCTATTGATTTTTAACTCCGCCGTACCTCATTGTTTTTCTTGTGATTGTCTTGAAACGTTAAACAAAGAATTTCAAATGCACACTACTCCACAAATGAGTGTGTGTATAGAGAGGTAAGTTTTGTGTTCTATCTGTGTGTTGCGCTGACTAGTTGGGCGCTCCGACTAAAACAAAAGATGTAATAAAGTTTAGTGAACCGCAAATTGCGCGGAAGGCAACGAAGCGCGAGATTCGCTAACAAGGGCGGCTCCACACTCATGGAACTCAACTTTATTCTTTGACACGGGAAGTCTCTCTATTGCCTAACTGCGGGATTTTCCAAGAAGTTGTTACTAGATACAGAGCCAAAGTCGTTGTGTATTTATTTTATTTAAGCTGTTCTTTGACCGTTATAGGAAGAAAACACCTTGTCAAATTGTCATGGAATTAATTAAACTTGAATTTTACACGAAATCTTAAGTATTTGATAAATTTTCACTGAACCTGCTAAAAGAAGTATCCCTTGAGTTTTGCAATATTATGTACCTAAGTGTGTGCCCACCATTACTCCCGCAGCTGGCTGTGTAACGTGAAGAGTCCAATTTCTTGTTACAAAATCTATTTGATGCTTGCTCATACATGTGTATTACATTAAAGGTTTTCCTTGGATACTTTTGTGTGTTGAAAAATGCTCTTTATTTTGTTGTTGAAACTTATGGGTCCTCTACTCGAGTAAATAATGTATGATGTATGCAATGCATGTTAAGAGAACCATCGTCTCGTTTCGTAATGATAATGAAATATTTGGCACGCAAAAGTTTATTTGTGAAAACAAAGAAATACTGCTGTCAATGCTGATAAGACAATGTTTTCTTTGATGCGATGTGATACTGATCATACTTATAATAAAACCACCGTTCATAAACCAATTTAGCTTATATTTGGTTAAGTCACAACCCGTAAGATAAAAGTATACTGATGCTCTTGCCCTTTCACCGTTCTTACTGTTTGATAGTTTTTATATAATGTATTATTATTAGTCACTATAAAACCATTCAATACTTCAACAACCTCGTTATTAAAACCTAATTCATATCAAGACACAATCAACGTTTTATTTTACATAAATTCCATGAAACTCTTCCAGAAAACCATACATCGTAATCAGTTCTCTGTTACTCATCCCACCATATCGCTGAGTACAGTTAACCCCCAGAGCTCAGCGCTTTCATGGCAGGATCTATAAACCCCGCGATCCGCAAGTCCCGGCAATATGGCTTGAATAATGAATGCTACACGACCCGCCATATTGGCCCGTTTTCGTTTTTAATTTTCCATTACTTACATGAATAAATAATGGGAGGAACGCGAGACAGTATATTGCGTTTCATTGATTATTCACCGTCAAGTTGTGACGTCCTTTTGGGTGGTTCCTTCCTATTCTAAAAAACATGTTATGTAAATGCGAAAGTGAGTCTGTTTGTTACCTTTTCACGTCGTAGCGGCTAAACGGATTTTGATGGAACTTGGCACGCAACTAGATCATGTCCTGGAATAGGACATAGGACTTTTTCCGCAAAGGCCAAAGTTATTGCAAGGAAACATATGCCCAAAATATTACCTCACAATAACTTTGGAGTTTCACGCAAGGGAAGCTGTAGGTAGACAACTGCTGGTTCTAATAAAATATGTACTAACAATTGTTAACATTTCAGCAGCAGTGGATGTAAATATCTCACTGCTAAAACTTAAGTGACTTTGAAGAAAGCTGTCAATCTTTAGCACTACGTACTTCTGTGTAATTTGTGTGAAGATCTCACTGCACCGTGAGTATTTAGGTGGATTGATAGGTCAGTTCAAAGAAGTGTTCACAGTGTGATTTCTACAGAATAGACTGGCCATTAATTTTCCTCACAGTACCAATAAAAGAAGGATTTAATTAGATTCACTGCCTTGTTGGTCTGGAAGTGGGAAGTGGAACCGTTAAGCTCATCTACCATGTCGAGAAAATTGCAGAAAGTTTCTAGATTTTCCACCAGTGCTTACTTTTTAGCAGCTCAGTGTGTCAATTTGGGTCTGGTGACTGGCAATAATCCTCTGTTGCATGGGACTTTAAAGATTATAGCGATCTGAGAGAGGGCATTTCACCTACTTATGTACTCTGCCTACTCTCAAGCAATGCAAGCAAAACGTTATATGAGAAGTAGGATTCGCAGGAAGGGTCTCGTAAAGGGACTTTTTCTTTAACGTAGATCTGCTTAGAAACATTATGAACGGTTTTTGCGGAGCCATCTAGTCAAAGGATCATTCAACGTTTTAACCGAACGGGTCACTCTAATTTTCCGCAACAATGATTCTATATAAAACGCGGGCTTGCTAAAAAAACGAAACCTATCATTTGGCTTTGATTATTATATTATTCGAATATTTTGGATCTCATGAAAAAGTAATCGATTACCAATTTACGAAATTCGATATGGAATAGTTAGATACTGTCCGGTAGTTTCTTATAATCGAATGTCAGGTCAAACAATTAATTGAACAGTTTAGTAAACATCACTTTTTCGCTAAAGAATCAGGCTTCTACAATATCTGTTGACGAAGATTAAGGTAATTTTAACTCTATTAACTTGTCAAAATATGAAACGAAAAATATTTAATCCGCGGAGCTATTTGCAGAATTGAAATGTTAGAGAATGGAGGAATAATGAAGGAGGCCCACCTCGACCGGAAGCCATTCCTCCGTCGCACGTCGCTCCGGTGCGACGATATCCGGTGCAGCTCAATTTCCTGGACCGTGGAAATTCCACTGAGTTTTTATTTGCCCTCCTGATTCCTGCGTTCGTGCCGTTTTTATCCTCAAATGTTATCGCTGGCTTTATTCTGTTCATCCTTTGCTATGATTTGGGATCTCCTTTTTATAAACACATTGATATGTCACTGGCTGGAAAGAAACACATGTTTTTGACACACAATTATGAACAACGAACTATGAAAACGAAAAATGAACAATTCCAACGTTGACAATCTTTGCTTTGTTAATATATTTTAGAATGGTTGGAATCTTATTTTTGTTATTACACAGTCTCATCGTTTATTTATCAAGGGTTTATACAACTTATTATTTTAAAATATGCCGTTTGGTTATGGATGCCGAACCAGGATTTTCAGACAGGTGCCGACTAAGCCGACAATTAGAAAGGGTGCTATATCAAAAGAATTACCCACGCCCGGTCCACAGGCTTATGAAGTGCCGCAGTTATGTGGTAAGACATTTGTTTCTTCTTTATTTCCAAAAAGGTTATCATTACTAGATTTTGGCTAAAGGTGAACTTTCCTAGTTTAAATGGCAGCAGCATCCTCCGTCCAATACTCAGGAACAGTGCATAATCCGTGCCATGTGACGAAAAACTGACGTAGGTCATTTGTAGGGCGCCGTAGCCAACTAGTAAAATCGGAACCCTTTATCATTTTGGCGTGTTTATCTTGTCTTCCGGACTATAGCCATTCCACTCTGAGTTATTTCGCACTTTATCGTAATTTGGGTACGATTTCATGAAAAAATAAAATTACGGGTGACATTGTCACTTAGTAAATGAGGGATACAGAAAAAACATAGGTAATACATACAAGCATGCGGAGGATTATGGGATGAATTCAAAAGATAATAATTTATTCTTTTATTTTTTCATCTTACATCTATCGATACAGGTTTTTTCTAATGCGATAATTTAATAATGTTTCTATTTGAGTCCAATATGTCTATATTTGCGCTTCTAAAGTTTTTTTGCAAAATACACCAACAAATTACGGCTAACACGTTTAAAAAAAACTTATTTTGGCCTTCGGTGAAATCAATTTGTTGCACGCCTAAATGATCTACCTGAATACGGGACTCTTTAACTTTGCGTGGTCTGACGCAGACTTATCCGGTTTTCTTTTCATGAATACCTGGAAATCATAACTGGGCCGCTCTTTCCTGCTTTCACAGATTATCATAGAGAAGTCAGCAAACAATTCCAGTAAAGTTCATTGACGTGAACCTTCCCACTCGAATCATTCCAAGTTCTTACACTATAACCAGCTAAATCAGTTTGCTATGAATTATTTTTGTACTATGAATTATGATTTGCCCAAAATCCATCCTTATCGATATGAAGGATTTCTGTGGAATTATTTGTAGTGACATTAACGATTATAATTACCTTGAAAATCACCGTACAAGTGCGTGTCGGGCCACGCATTGTGATGGATTTCGTAGTTAACCATATCGTAAACAATGACACAGAAATAAAAGCTAGTTTTACTATGAGATTGCAATGTTATAGACGCACTTAGTCTTTAAGTCATTAAGTGTGGGTCTTTGGGTGTCACTCTCAGGACTTCCTTTAGTCAGAGATTTTCTGTTTCCTCGGACGATTCTTGTATCCCAAGGCAAACAAATTATTAAATATTAATTCTAAACATAAACATGACTGTAAAAAAACTGATTGATTGGCTTCTAAAACTTACCTATGATGAGACAGGGAATCTGCTTCATCCAGTTAAATAACTAATGTAACAAACACATATACACACGCACACATACACCTATACACACACAAGCGCAATACTCACACGCAAAAATAACCACTCCCCCACTAACACAAGCTTAGTTTACTACTAGTTCAAGCGATTCTACTCTTTAGACATTTTGTTTTCCATATTATTAGTTAAATGTATTATTATTGTCTCGGCAACTTTATCTAACATGTCTGCATGTAATATCATGAACTGCACTTACTGTGTCCCTTAGCTCAGCTGGTACTCATAGCTCAGGGTTTCCTTTTTTAAGTACCAGCAGTACATCATCTGTTCAATCTTGCACATAAATATAAATAAAACATTTAAAAATATAAAAATAGTAGCCCACCGGTATCGGGAACAGGGTCCAAGCTACCGGCGGTCAGGGCTCAAGAGAGAGGAACCTCCTAACAATACGAGCCGTGTCCAGAAGTACCGCTTTCTGAATCAGGCCCTTGATCCAGCTGCCTAACGAGAGCCTCCTGAGGTGCTGTTCGAGGCTCGTGGCTATTAAGCCATTGGCTGACACAACTATCGGTACATTGATTATTGAGTCCATATCCCACATGTCGTCAACCTCGCAAGCCAAGTCAATATATTTGATTTGCTTATCTTTCTCGGCTTTCACGAGGTTCTCGTCATGCGGAACGGTTATGTCTACAATCATTGCACGCCTCTCGATTCGGTCCACCACCACTATATCAGGCTTATTGGCAACAATAGTCCTGTCAGTGATGATGGACCGATCCCAGTACAATGTGATATTGCCATTATCGAGAACTGGGTCGGGCGCATACCTGTAGTACGGCACCTCCGATTCCACAAGAGAGTATTTCAGAGCAAGTTGCTGATGGATAATCCTGGCTACAAGGTTGTGCCTATGCAAGTATTCTCCGTTAGCTAGACGAGAACAACCAGAGACAATGTGGCGAATCGATTCTCCCGGACGGTGACATGCCCGACATATGTCAACCGTGCCGTCCTTCACAATAAATCTCCGGTAGTTATTCGTCATGATAACTTCGTCCATAATTGCACAGACAAAACCTTCGGTTTCTCCAAAGAGATCACCGAAACGCAACCAGGCTACGGACGCTAATTGATCTACGTCGGGCCCATGTAGGGCCCGGAAATAGCGTCCGTGAAGTTCCTTACTTTGCCATACCGCCCTGCGATCGTTAGTGTCTAGCACCGCAGGTTTGCGCCAGTTCTCATTTGCCAAAGAGAGCGGGGTGAGTCCCTTGTCCACCGTCACTACATCTCGATGCATACCCACGTCGACAGCTAGGAAATATTCCCTGAGACAACATATCTCGCGATTGTGGAGAGTCTTAGCATTAAATTTTTTGTTTGAGTCCAATTGAGTACGCCGAAAGAGTACATCAATACCGGTATGACCCAACCGTTGAAGGCGCACAATCTTAAAAAAAAAAAAAAAAAATTACCCCCCACNCTCTTAAGAAAAAAAAAAAAAAATTACGCCCCACCTAAAAACTGCATAAACATATACGAACTTTTTCACCCAAACTCAACACACACTTACACAAACTTTTGCACCCAAACCTAAGACACTCTAACACGAACTTTTGCACTCAATGTTCTTTTCTTAATTATATAGCAATTATGATGTAAAATTGATTATCTGTTATTCTTCCATCAAGACATAAATATCGCTCTTTGTAAATTTTTGTACAGTAGCAACATATCCGGGTAGTTTGGGAGGCCTGGAGCCCTGTAACACAGGTGTTCCTAGTACAGGCTCCAGTCTCCACAACATCAATGTTATAACACCGACTGTAAGCTTGTACTGTATTTTATTATCTAGTTTGTATTGCATTATGTGGTGGATAAAAATAAACGATATTATTATTATTATTATACCTTGTTTCCGCCTGATAGAAGGCTATTGAATACCTTCTTCAGGCGGCCAAAGAAGCGCTCCTTCAACGATTGCTTCATGTCAGTAACATTGATACCTAACGCTTCCGACATACCCAAATACTTGTAAGTTTCAGTTGAAGAGAGGGATCCGAGGTTTATGGAATCCGAGAGTTGAATTCCCACGGATTCCATAATCTCCCCACGCTTTACATGCATGACTGCACATTTGTCCACACCAAACTCCATCCTGATGGCACTACTGAAAGTTTCAGTTACCTTCAGTAGCTCTATCAGTTGCAGATTGCTGGGGGCAAAGAGTTTCAAATCATCCATGTAAAGGAGGTGAGATATAACCTGACCACCTCTCTTCAACCGATAGCCCAGCCCTGAATTCTCCAGCAGTGTGCTTAGAGGGTTCAAGGCTAGGCAAAACCAAAGCGAACTCAAACTATCGCCCTGAAATATACCCCGCTCGATCCTTACCGGTTCGCTGTTCCTCTGGATATTTCGACATCCTGGATAGCGAAGAACTGTCCTCCATTGCCCCATACACGACATCAGGAAGGTGCGTAGCATTGTATCAATTTTATACAATTCTAGCACCCTCATGAGCCATGTATGAGGCACCGAGTCATAGGCCTTCTTATAGTCTATCCAACATGTCGACAGATCCTTTCGGGAACGCCGAACCTGTTGGCTAATGGCCATATCAATGAGGAGTAGCTCCTTAGTACCGCGCGACCCATTCTTGCATCCATTTTGAGAGACAGACATGATGTTGTTGCTGTTAATATGATTATTAATTTTAGCTAAATAGATGTAAGAACCTTATAGACCGTCGGTAGACACGTGATCGGTCTATATTTTTTGGGTTCCGCGGTACTACCCGATTTGTGGAGCAGGTGGGTAACTCCTGTCGTAAGAAATTCGGGTAGCGAGCCGGACTCTAAGGCAGTTTGGTACTGAGATGCCAAACGTGCGTGCGACCTTTGTAGCCACTTAATCCAAAAATTGTGTAGTCCGTCCGGCCCTGGAGATTTCCAATTAGGCAACGGACGGACTGCACGGGCTACATCTTGGGGGCTGATTGTGATTGCCCCCATTTCTGACAATGGATCGCACGCTCGCTCGACCTCTCGAATCCAATCACCTTCGGTGTGACTGACAGGCACCGACCAGATGTTGCGCCAGAACGAACACATGGCGTCATCATCCGGCAGGCGCGTGTCAGTCACACCCTGGTCCGGTTGCTCCCAAACCCTATATACCCACCTTTCATTATTATTATATTATTTATTATTATTATTATTATTATTTCTATATTTCAGGTGGCAAAGGGTTTTCTAGGATAAAGCGCGCACCGGCCTACACTTTTGGTCAAGTATTAAACCCAAATTTTCCTCCGTCAGTCAAACCAAATGCTCCTTTGCTTGATGTTAGTGGTATCAATGCAAAATTAGGTACGTAATACATTGTTTATTCCTATTTAAATGATAAATGTGAAAGCATCAATGCTTATTAATTAATCACGCCCAATGGCTAGAATGATTGCGCTGAAACGCGGGTAAACCATATGCTAGGTTTAAACATCTGATACTTTTTATCCCGATACTACGTTCTCTTGCGATAATTCAGAACTTCACGGTTAGTTTATTATATTTTTGTACGCATTTTGTAGTAGTATACAGTGGCGTGATCACATACTGCACCCAAGAGTCTGAACAAGAACAGTTAGGTAGCAACATTTTAAAATCATTATAAAAAACTGCATAATATGCATAAACACAAGCTGCTTCTCACAATAATATAGGACATTCTTAAATTTCAGGCGGTCACAAAATCCCGGGCGGCTTGATGACCCCAAGCAATTGGCTCCCAGACGCTAATTTCAAAGTGCCGGGGCCTGGCACCCACGACCCGCTGCTAAGGGTTGGGATCAAGTGCGCGCCAGCATACAGTTTGCGACTCGCTGCCAAGCCTCCGTTCCAGCCGTATGACATGTGGACCCCGCCTCCTAACATGTACTGCCCGCCGATACCGCAAAAGTAAGTGGCCTATATAAGCATCACTAAAATTTCAGGTGTATTTTTCTATTATTTTAAATTAGCTAATACCAGCGGCTTTTTCCGCGTCAAACGGAAAGTACTCTAGCGACAAAAATAACATGATGTCCGTCCTGGTCTCTCTCTTTTTCAAAGTTGTTTCAGCTGTGAATCCTAAGTTATTTTTTTTAACTATTTCAATATAAAAGTTTTCAAAATCATCATAATATCAGCCGAAAGACGTCCACTGCTGGACATAGGCCTTCCCCGAAAAGGGAGGAATTGCCGTAATTGCCACGCTTGGCAGGCGGGTTGGCGATCGCAGTGTAGATGTTGCAATGCATAGAGAATGCTGCTGCCCATTCTCTGGTGAGTCCTTTAGTCGCCTCTTACGACACCCACGGGAAGTGATGGGATGGTGCTATACTTTTACGTCCGACACCGTACAGCCATTTTCAAATTAGTAACACCGTAATTGTTAGGTATTCCAGCTCCATTTTCGGGTTAATCTGAGGGTATAAAACGTTGCTCTGGCCAGAGTTATATTATGGTCTTAGCGCTCTCACATTGCGGCTATTGCAACTTAATTATGTATCTGTTGTTGTTGTAACTAAGCAACTTAGCACACGAAACAATGCAACCGTGATCAAATCGGCTTGAAACTTACTTTGCTGATTTACAACTTAGTTTACAGACCATACAACTACGTACATTGAGTTTAACAGAAAGGGAATTTGCTATCCGCAGGCTCGCGCAATTGTTCGAAAGAGTTTCATCAACGTTCATCGTAAGCGCACTATACGCAGCTGCGCACGCGCTGTGGCAATATAAATGTGAATTAAAACAAAAAAGAAATAGTCCGTAACGCATTGTTGATTGTAGTTCTTATTCTAAAGTTGCCTTTATTATGAGAATACTTTGATAAGAGTCGGTTTTGCTGAATGTTTTAAGACTTATTAGCCGTAGAATAGTATCTACAATTCCTTCGGAGCACTGTTTGTGAACTTTACTAGTATTAATACAAAGAGGTGCAGATATTTAAAAAAAAAATGTAAAATCTTAATCTAACCTACCCTACCTATCTAACCTACCCAAATTCAACGAGTGATTAACGACAAAGTGGCAATTTCTATTACTTTTTTCAGAAAACCACCAGCCTACTCCTTCAGAGACCCGCGTTTGATCCTCACCCCTTTCAATACGCCGGGTCCGGGACAGCACAACCCTAATCACAAATATGTCCAGAAGACGAAGCCTGCGTTCTCTTTTGGGCCCAGATTCAGGCCGTACAGGGGCCTAAACACTCCGGCGCCAAACACCTACTGCGAGAAGAAGGTACAGTCGGTCTATACTGTCACACACACTCGCCATACACATGGAATTGTCATTCCATCTTCTTTGTATGAATTGACAAGCCACTTCATGTTCACTTCACCTAAGTTCCCACGGTGAGATGTTTCCAGAATCGCAGTGTAGTTTTATGACTATGAAACTATCTTGTTTCAGCATTGTCTGTCACATAAGTTTACTAGCTTTTGCCGGAGACTTCGTACGCAAATATCCCGTTGTTTCCCGTTACCGTTGGAATTACGGGAATTCTTAGTACTCCTCTACGAAGTTTAGGGAAGCTACATGCCAAATTTCAGCTTGCTACGACCAGTAGTTTCGGCTGTGCGTTGTCTGTCACTCAGTCAGTCAGTTACGGAAGAATTTTATGTATTAGGATATGGATAGACTGTTATTCATAAAAATAGTATATCTGATCTCGTAGATAGTGCCTGCAGTCAGGTTAAAAATTCGAGAGGATAGACTTATTCATAACAGTAGTAGAATAATCGTCTTGTACCTTAATGCTTTAGTCAAAGAAGTGAGTATTTAATAACAGTTTTTTTTATGCAAAGTCATGATGCTCAGACACAAATCAGACATACGCAACAACTTTAGTGACTTATGCAATAAATAAAATGATATTGCCAATTTATACTTCAACGACTATTTACACTATTACGCATATTTTGATTGAATTAAATAACTTTTCTAGACGTACATATTAAATATTTATTTTAAACAAGCAGTTGTATAATGGGGAAGAAAACTGCCAAGTTTAGCCGCTAGTAGCGCTGATATCGCTTGACTCGTAATAACGTTTAAGGTACGTCAAATCCCATACAAAATTTTACATCGATGTGAAATACATTTTTTTATGTGGTGCATTAATAATGCTAGTAAACGAAATACACGAAATTGCATTTTTGCTTTCCTGTGACTTTCCAGGTGTTGTTAGGTGTGAAACCACTAAAAAGTGTAAAAAAAAACTTTTTTAAAAATACAACCGACTTCGAAATAAAAAAAAGCACTACAAAGTATAACACAACTTTAATTTTAAAGTCGGTTTTAAAATACGAAGAAACAACCAAAAACAACGACTTCCGACATTAAAGTTATTTAATAAAAGTTGTGTTATTTTATACTTTACTTGGATGATATATTTTCTATTTCCTCCAGCTATTTTGATTGAAAAACCAAACTACTAAAGCGATTTTCATAAAATTACTATGAGACCAATCGAAAAGTATATTTTTCAAATCGGTTCATAAACGACAAAGTTATGAGGCAACAAACATAAAAAAATACAATCGAATTGAGAACCTCCTCCTTTTTTAAGTTGGTTAAAAAACGTTAAATAAGTGAAAAGTAAACACCTACGGAATTGATTTAATTTCAAAGTAACTAAGCTTGATATTTTATAGATATTTATTATTTACTAGTGGACCGCCCGGCTTCGCCCGGATATTAATGTTTTTTCAAAATCTTCTTACATAAGAACCTTCGCCTGAAAACAACAAACACAACAAAAAAATAATTAGCGAAATTGGTCGAGTCGTTCACAAGTTTTGCGCTTAGCAACACATTTAGCGATTCATTTTTATTTATATAGATACATAGGGGCACTATTTGTACCATAACCTACTAATAATAAATATACTTCATAGTATATTTTTTATTAGTAGGTTGTAACAGAATAAACGCAATACCGCTTAAGGAGTCATTGTACTCATCATTTATGAACAACTTTCACTATGGGACGAACACTAAAATCGCAAAAAAAAAAATTGTCTTCCCCATTCATTTACTTACGTGCGCATAACTCGACAAAATGACAGCTGATTTTTTTTTTCGCAATTTGGTTGGTCCCATAGTAAAAGTTGTTCACAATGATGAGTACAATGACCCCTTAAGAGGTATTGCGTATATTCTGTTTCACGTTGTATACAAAAATGAATCCCTATTTCCCTTGGTCACGGCATCAGGCGTGAACGACTGGACCAATTTCGCCAATTCTTTTTTTGTTGTGTTTGTTATTGTCAGGAGGTTCTTATGAAAGAAAATTTTGAAAAAAAAAATACATCCGGGCGACGCCGGGGCGGGCCACTAGTATTTTAATCATGTGGATTGGAAATGTGCTACTAACTGATGAAACGTGAACCCATCCAATTTCTTCGTATAGGTTCCGGTAGCATTTTTGTAAGTGCAAACGACATACGACGGCATAATTATTTAAAAACTGACCACTGCAACAGAAGACCACTAAACAGTACGCACGTCGGCCATTGACTTATTGACAATTTAACGAACCACGCCATTCCGGCGTGGTTTACACCGCTTCACATTTGATCGCGTTGACGGTTTCTGGTTTGTTCTGTATTCTAAGACGAAACTGAAAAGTGACAGATATTTACTTCAGTCTAGCGAGCGCAGCGAAGCTTTGTATTTTGTTCCCCATTGAACACAAATTAATTCTGAGTATGAGATTCTGGGTAGACCGTATAATTTGTATCGTAAATATTTTGTTGATTGTTCGCAGTTCATGGTGGGCAAGCCGTCGATCCCAGCGCCTAGTTTCGGCATCCGGCACAGTCCGTACATCGGTAACCCGAAAGTACTCAAGAAACCTTCCAATCTTGAACTACAACTTAGTCGTGTCTGAAAAGAAAATAATTACGCAACTAATTATCGACTAATTACGAAAATAATACGGTTTTTTACGGATTTTATGATTAGTAATTTTAACAAATTAGTTAATTTGAGAAAATACATGCAATTGATGATTAGATTCTATTGTCGACTCTCTTTTAAAACTCTGTAAGAGCAGCCGTTACTTAATGGGTTAAGTTTAAACAAATTCATAAACTAGTTGGATAAACACGGCTTGGATATAAATTGAGATTTAATACTTTACCACGCAAGCGCGGGTATTAAAACGCGATCAAAGTTAATTTCACAAAGTTTCGCTGAAAGTCGGCCACTGCGCTGATTTGTATGCAATGTTTACCGGACCCATGACGTCAGTACATTCTCCCGCTTCTGTGGAGCCACTTGAAACTTTACCACTTTTTACCGCGCATTTAACTTATTTTGGTTCATGATCTATTTAGCGTCATTCAATTATACCATGAAAGCAGGTAGCTCTCCTGAAAGTAGTAAAGAAAGAAAGAAAAATAGTTTATTTACGACAAATTATCAATATCAAAATACTTGTCAATGTATTAGTCAATATCCTGGGCAGTATACTAGTCAGTATACAGTATACTAGTCAGTATACAGTATACTAGTCAGTATACAGTATACTAGTCAGTATACAGTATACTAGTCAGTATACAGTATACTAGTCAGTATACAGTATACTAGTCAGTATACAGTATACTAGTCAGTATACAGTATACTAGTCAGTATACAGTATACTAGTCAGTATACAGTATACTAGTCAGTATACAGTATACTAGTCAGTATACAGTATACTAGTCAGTATACAGTATACTAGTCAGTATACAGTATACTAGTCAGTATACAGTATACTAGTCAGTATACAGTATACTAGTCAGTATACAGTATACTAGTCAGTATACAGTATACTAGTCAGTATACAGTATACTAGTCAGTATACAGTATACTAGTCAGTATACAGTATACTAGTCAGTATACAGTATACTAGTCAGTATACAGTATACTAGTCAGTATACAGTATACTAGTCAGTATACAGTATACTAGTCAGTATACAGTATACTAGTCAGTATACAGTATACTAGTCAGTATACAGTATACTAGTCAGTATACAGTATACTAGTCAGTATACAGTATACTAGTCAGTATACAGTATACTAGTCAGTATACAGTATACTAGTCAGTATACAGTATACTAGTCAGTATACAGTATACTAGTCAGTATACAGTATACTAGTCAGTATACAGTATACTAGTCAGTATACAGTATACTAGTCAGTATACAGTATACTAGTCAGTATACAGTATACTAGTCAGTATACAGTATACTAGTCAGTATACAGTATACTAGTCAGTATACAGTATACTAGTCAGTATACAGTATACTAGTCAGAATACTAGTCAGTGTACTAGTCAGTGTACTAGTCAGTGTACTAGTCAGTGTACTAGTCAGTATACTAGTCAGTATACTAGTCAGTATACTAGTCAGTATACTAGTCAGTGTACTCGTCAGTATACTGGTCAGTGTACTAGTAAGTATACTAGTCAGTGTACTAGTCAGTATACTAGTCAGTATACTAGTCAGTGTACTAGGTAGTAGATATGAGTGTCGCGTAGGCGCGCCGTCGTTGCCCTGGATTTTTAACGGCGCGCCGCCGTGAGTTTTTTTTTTATTAAAATTCATATCATATCAAGCTATAAGAAACTGTCAAATTTTCCCAATCAACTTTGAACTTAATGCTTTAGCGATAAAGTTACAAATCTATTTAAGAAATTTGACAGATTGTTGTAGCTTGATGTGCTGGCATCTGTACATGGACTAGTGTACATAAAATACTTGTCAAAAACTAGTCAGCTAGTCATATACTAGTCAATATGCTAGTCAATATGGTAGTCAATATACTAGTAAATATGCTAGTTAATTTATTAATCAGTAATTATACTAGTCAATTTATGTACTAGTTTATTTGCTTGTCACAATGTACTAGTCAATTACTAGTAAATATGTTTGTCAATATTCTAGCCAATATGCTAGCCGACATTCTTATTTTTACGCAAAATCTATATACGTAGTAGTTGATGTGGCCATTCTTTTGGAACATTTATTGATTTAAATATAAGAGTGCCAGTGGAGTTTTTTTCCACTCCGACCCTTGCTCGAGCCAGCCCATGCCGCTGAGCCTGTAGTTTTAAATTTGTCCCTAATAATAATCCTAGTTCGATCCAACCCGTTCCTAGCTGCCCTCTCCCCGGCGAGGTCCTAAGCCGAGGCCCGTACCCCACAAGGCCCCTTAGCGTGTAGTCGCTTAGTTTGTAAGTTTTAATAAGCCCTGGCTGGAGGCTTTAATATTTNCCGAACTCATAGTGGCGCGACGAGAGAGACGCGCGGGCGGTGCCCCGCGGATTTCCCCGCACCTCACCCCCTGAAATCGGCTTGAACGCCGAATCATAGTGCCTTAAGCGTCACCTTTTCAAATATCCTGCTAAACACGGATATTAGTTTATAATAAAATTATTTGTGTCATTACTATCCCCGGATTTTGGTATTACCTTACTGAATATCACCTTACTATCACCTTACCGAATTCCATTAGGTTTGGAAAGACTCCTTGATCTACACACAAATTAAATATTAAAGCTAAGTACGGCGCTATAGTCTCAGTAATTGAGGTACAAACTTTGATACACAACCCCCACAGATCTTCTGTCAATTTAATTTCGATTTGTTTGAAAGCTTTTACTACTAGTGTGGGGTTTATATGCTTGAAATTAAATTTAATCGGGCAGGCTGAAACGTTCGCCTGTAATAAATAAAAAGCAAGCGAAGGCGAGGAATTGAAGGCTTCAGTAGTTTTGATTAGGATATTGGTAAAAAAATTATTGCTAATAAGACCATAAGAAGTCTCCAGTGTGTATCATTTGATTAATTCAATGATTTTAAAGAGATTCAGTGATCGACTGCTATCTGAATTGCTTTCTAAAATATTGATATTAAAATCACCACAGATAATCTAAAGTTTTTTACCAGTAGCAAGTTTTGCCAAAACATCTTCCATCACTGACTCAAAAATAGAAATAGTTTTGATAATTTGGCGGTCTGTAAACGCACACTATGACATGCTTATGTAGCTCAACACAGAACAGTTCAATGTTATGTTCAACCGATAGTTCAACTATATCTTTACGAGTTTTAAATTTAATAGAACGATTAATTAAGATAAGTACCCCACGCAGCATTGATTTTCGGTTAAAACAACTGCCCACACTATAATTTATCATAATTAATTAACATTTCAGAATCCTTTAACCAATGTTCAGTAGGTACTACAAATAATATCAAATATTGTATTTTCTAAAAATAATTCAACTTCTAATTACTTCGAAGAAAAGCCTTGTATTTTTTGAAGGTATCACCTATAAATCGAGTATTTTACACTTTCGAGATTTGCAACGGTCAGTTACAATGTTAGAAAAATCATAAACTTGTCTGTATAAGGTGTGTTTCTGAACCCGGGCTAACGAAATAGCGCTGTGCAAAACAAGTATTTCAATTAATATGTAAGTTAGTTATGTCTAAGCGAAATAAATTTGTTTATTTTTGTGCAAGTCGCCCTCAATGAACGGGCTGGCAGATGTTAAGGCCGTTCAGAGAGTAGAGTCACCGTGTGACGAAAATATTATATGAAATAAAGAATTTTGGGAATTCTAATTTCAATATTCTAACCTCGATGACGAAGCCCCGTTGCGCGGGGCCCCTATTTCTGTTTGCAGGGTTTAAAAGAACCTAACGGGGTACCCTAAACTGGAAAATCTTCGTCATTCAGTTCCCGAAACAAAGTATTAAATTCTCCAGTTAGTCGTCTGAATTAAATATAACCAAAATATACGCCTTATCTTCTTTATTCGAAGATAATTTAGCAATATTAAAATTTAGCAAATCATCATCTGAACTTTCGTCGATACATCATTTATTTGCAACTATACTCCTATTCAAGAGACGAGCGTCGACTAGTCCGAAGAAGATTGCCAAAGCGAGCCGAGCGAGCATCGTTTCACCTCTTTTCATACTTTGGTTGCCACGGCCAGCTAGCGAGCGAGCGAGCAAGCTTTGGCCAACAAGCTTAGAACAAATTCAGCTTATCTCTGTAGTTTGGGGTGTGAACAGAAGAATGAAACGATGCTCAGTGCGATTTTGTTAACGTCTCGCCGTGTAAAAGGCGAAGTGAACACGAAGTGAGCTGTAAATTCATACAAATAAGTTGGAACGACATTTCACTTCACGCTCGTTAACACGGTGAGACGTTGACAGAATAGATCGGCGGTGAATTTTAATATAATAAATAAGTCTGATTCCAGAATGCTTTCGCATCAATACTTGTTGCGATAGTGTATGCGATTTCGTTATCACATGCAATACACTTTTGCAAAAACGTGTTCGCTACTGCAGTAGGCTATTTAGGCGTCATCATAAAAAACAATAGGTAGGTACTATCGTTTTTTTAAACGAACGCTTGATTACTTGAATAGCAGTGTTTAACGTTGAAAGGAGTTAGGAAGGTATATGTTTTCGTAGTTATGTACTAATCAAATAGAAAAATATTAATCCTTTTTTACGATAAAAGATATTTTAATAAAATTGAAAATGTGTTATTGACGCACCATAATTAATATTGGTCGCCCGTCTAACTTGCATTATAGGTTTTAACGGTTTTAAGATCTGTAAGACGTGAAGTTCAAACATTGGGGCTTTATTCGTACTGTCTACATTTTCTTCGAAATCGTATCAGTGGTAAGCAAAAAGAATGGGACCTCTTCTAAGCTCCGTTTAAGAGAACTACGTGGCCGCATGTTTTGAACGCGGCCATGGTTAAACCGTAACAACTTTCTGAATATTGGATCGACGAACTGCTACTTTAATTGTTTTTGTTTTACAAATTCTTTCGTAAGGTTGAGTTAGTCGTTTTTCTTCTACGACATTTTGTCTGAGCAGTCGGAACGGACACAGCTCCCTGTGCCCTATGTTCCGCCATTTGGCTAAGCGAGTCTTTAAACGATATTGAACCAAGTCATTGGCCTAGCTGTTCAATTAAATGCCGGGATGTCACTTAAGCAGCTGATTAAATGACGCCGTTCAATGAAACGGCTAGGCAGCCAATTAAACGGCTGATTAAGCTAGTTGGCTGCGACAGACACAACAGAATAAGCATGAAAAAAAGTTTTCATTATACATTTAATTGTATTTTTCAAGTGGTTTGGATGACAGTCAACTAAAACGCGCTTGATTTGAAAGAAATAAAGAGAAAGAAAAATGTTTATTTGGGACTCGCATAAGACAAACAAAACATTAAAATAAATATAATAACTAAACAGTAATATAATGTAACAAACATGGATAATTATACAATAAAATAATTATCTGTGCGAGGCCAAAATGGTCCCTATCTCAGCTTATGCTGCGNGAACAAGTGGAGTTTTTTCCACGTTGAAATGTACGCCGTGAAACGTGCAACTAGCTTCATCTTTTTGACTTTGGACAATTCAATAGTACCTGTAAGTTAGGTTATTAGATTTTTTATTGGAAATGATGATGATGAACATTTTGTGTAGGTGTGTTACTCAAAGCATTTTGAGTAACACAACTACACAAAATTATAAAACCAACAGTAAACTTACATTATTGTCACTTGAAATACAGTATTTTATCAAACAGTGCGCTCAAACAAAACAGGATACATATTATATGAATCGACATCGGAAAGCTATTGTGAAGTATAATATTCAATTTCCGAACAAAGAAAACATATTTCTAGAAGATGCAGCATACGGAAGCCAACATATATATATTCCTTTAAAATCAAGACAGATTATTCGACGTAGAGAGTCTCAATCACAAACACTGGAGGGAATACAAACGTAGCAAGTCAAACATATCTCAACTGGGAATGGCCGATGCTTCCTCGCATAGGTACTGTTAGTTTTCAATGATTAGGTTTACGTTGGCCAAGTGATGCCTTTCAATTGTTCCGTATTTGACTACCGAAGTCAAATATAACTTAAGAATCGAATTATTGGGAATCGAAGACTTTGCTATCAAATCCTTTTGGAGCATGTTGATTTTCGTCGAATTTAGGATGAGCGCAGAAATATAACCGTACAGCAGCGCAAAGTGCCTTGGCGGCCGCTGCTAGTGACTGTATTTGTCAAAACGCGTTTGCTATTTATGGATATAAATAGCTAACGCGTCAAAAAGTGACTAGGATTGCCCGTAGAAACTGGAGGCCCGTTCACTATTGATTTGGCCTGTGACAGCTGAAACTTGCGCCCAGGAAGGTTTAGTGCGAGTCTTTATACTTACTCGATCGCGTTAACATAAAGGATTGCTTATGTCAAATCGAGTGGAAAAAAGAGTTTCTCTCGTAATTGTCACCAGACGGCGCTTATTCACTTTTAGTACAAATTGACGTTGACATTTATACCACCGAGGACGTTCAAAAACTCGCACTGATGCGCAGGTCAAATTGGTCAAATTAGAATATTGCAGTAGGTAATTATGTATTCAGTCGCTGCCGGCGCCGGCGTTGTTCTGTGCTTTTATTTTAAAATAAAAGATATTCTCTATAATCATAGTTTAGTAGTTATTAATGAATAGCCACATTCAAAAGAATACTGACAATACAGAATACAGAAATGGTATTTTCTTTGTAAAAACAGAATTCTTCTTTTCAAAGAAGTACATTTTCTTAATAAAACTTAATATTTTTTTTCTTATTTTATAACATAAGTAGGTCTTTGGAAATTTATGATGCAATATACAAAGCGATTTTATGTTAATATATTTCTGGGAAATTTTACTTGTTATCCCGCTCAACATCTATATTCCTCCTTTGCCACAGTGACTTCGCTCCAATTTTTTTGAATTGTTGCACACTAAAATTGCATAACACATAGAAGAATACATACCTAAACAGAAAAAAATTTGCTATGATACTTTAAAAACTTTTTTACAATGAATGTTGTGTTTTACATCATTAACCGAACTTATAGAACATGTCTCAACAGTTCGGTTCGACGTCATAATCGAACTAATGAGACAAAATTAGTCTCAGTAGTCCGGCCCCGAACAAAACAACCGGGCTACTGAGACTAGAGGTAAATTTTCCCCGTTCTATTGGTCCCCCAGTCTGTACCAACATACTTTCTGTGAAGGCTTCGCTAAATATTCTCAGTATATTTACGAAAGTATTTTGTATGCACATAAAATATCAATCTGTTCAAGAAACACAAATGTTTTGTTCCTATAACCAAGGTCGAGAAAATAGGGGGCTCATTCATTTACATGCACTTACTTTTAACTTACTTTGCAAATATTATTTGTTTTGTGAACTTGTATTTTTTCATTTTAATCATTGTGAATGTGGAAGACTACGTTCATTATTTTTAATTTTTAGTTAGTTTGTTTTTTGTTAGTTGTGGATCTTTTTATCAGAGTCAACCCTTATATCCCTATTTGAGGACCTATTGTTTGTCGAATGTTTGAGTTATTTAAAGTTAAGATGAGCTACAAAATAACTGACAATTGATTGCACTGTCTGGACAGGTCCACTTGAATATGTGCTTTCTTCAAAATACTTCCTCAGTCACAATGTAGGCCTTAAATTTATCGTCTTTGACCTATGTTACGGTATTTCGTCTAAGAGTGGTCAGCTAGAAAGCACTAGCTTCACCTAGTTTAATTTGACGAAAAATAATGTTTAAAAGTACTATCTTCAGTAAATTATCTTCACAAAAAAAAAGAAGATATATTTATCATGTTTTATCAGTTACTGACATCGATGAAAGAAAATGCCGTAAGGGAACCTGAATTTATAAACTAATCACAACACTCTCTTGTAGGTACTCTCCGAAGGGATAGGCTGGGATGTATCCGTAATACGTAATGATGCGTGTGTAATTACTTATCTTTGTTAGCTAGAAATCGATCCTCGAGCAAGCTCCAGCCTTCTTTGTATGAAAATAGGCTTATGCCCAGCAGTACAATAGTAACAGGCTGCTAAAGATGCAATACCTAGGCATTATTTATTGTTTGTCTTGCCGTGGCTGCCCTGCTGCTGGGCTTAGGCCTTCCTCAAGTCCATCCAGCGGCTTACCCTATACGGATGACGTAACTCGCCCAATCCAATTTGAGCTTAGCAGCTTTTTGCCCACCACCGAAAAAAGTCTAGCGACACGGTTAGTTTCAGGCTGTTACGCTATCCCACTGGCGTTTTACGAGCGTTGGCGTTTCTCCGACGTCGCGAGCCTCAAGTGGCACACGTGACGAACGTGTGCCACTTGAGGCTCGACGTCAAAGCTGCGTTTTTTGGCAACAGTTTGAGAATCGCCAACGCTCCGGCCTTAAATAAAATGCTATCGATAAATGAATTTAAATCTGCTTATCAATATTTTAAACTTATTTGACGATTATTTATTTTTACAATAAGGTCGTATAGGTATCTTTCTCATGATCCAACATTTTATGAGGTAAGTACCCTGCACACATATTGTTCAGTTACATAAGACAGTATCGAACTCGCTGCGAGAGTCTCGAGTCGAGTGTCTTGGCGATTACACTCGAGTATTTCTAGAGCTTCTAGAGCAACTTGCCCGTGAACAAGTAGCCAATTTTTCTGACAATATTTAACTATGTATTAGAGTGCGAATAACGACCCTTTTGAAAGTTTACCCCCGAATAAAAAAACGGAAGTATTTTGAGTGCCCATGTAGCTAAGTTGGTACGTATTGGTATTTTTTAGTGGAAGCAGGGAAGGGAAGCCATGGATGGCTCTGCAGTGTGATAAGGCTATGCTTTATCACGCGCATGATGCCTAGGTATGTTCTGCTAGACAATGGACGACGCGGTTCAACAACAACAACCAGTTATCTGACATCCTCTACGCAAGTACTTACTGGGTAATACGTTGCCAGATTTTTATAACATTGTTACGGGGGCTAAATAGGTATTATTATTAATTGGCACTTAAGTTCGCTCGCTCAGTAAATGGCGTTAAATCGAGCCGGGAGGCGTCGCCAGCAGCGCCTAGTGCATTATCACTTGCACCGCGATCGCGATAGTGATGACGGGTACAGGCTAAACGAATGATCGTTTAGTGGAAAATCCGAACGTTGCCTTCGTTCGCTTGACCTGCAGAAGGCGAGCAAGCGTGCGTACCTTTTGAAATTCCCAATCGTTAGGCTAGGCTTCGTTTACGAAGACGCGGGGCGTCGTGCGTCGCGACAAAAACCAGCCAAGTGCGTGTCGGGCCACGCACAGTGATGGATTCCGTAGTTAACCATATCGTAAACAATGACACAGAAATAAATAGCTAGTTTTACTATAAGATTGCAAAGTTACAGACGCACTTAGTCTTTATAGACCAGGGTAGAAGCCTTTAAAAATTATGAAAAGTGAAAAAAAATAATACTAGGATAAAACCCATTGGAAAAGGAGGAGAATATTATAAAAAATAAAGGAAAAATAATTTACGGGCGATCTGAGGTCGGGAAGGGGAAGTTTTTTTACCCTTAAAACTCACCCCGAGTTTTAAGGGTAAAAAACGGTTTATCTCGATTTCCGGCAAAACTAAAAGTCCTATAGAAAAAAGTCAAAGGGCAAAGTTGTAGGTAATAAAAATTTTAATAAAAATTTTGACGAAAATTTTAACCTATCAAAAGGTATTTCATAGAGAAGTGAAGGGGCTAGGCGGGTCTGGGCCTTACTACATACCTGCTATTTCGTAGCAGCTGTAAAAACCGTTAGCCTAGCCAGTATTCGAAATACAGTGCAGTGTACAACATCGTTTATAAAAATACACGTGCAGGCTGAGTTTCTTTAAGAGAATTGTGACAAATTTACTTTAAAAAAAACTTTTCGAATCTGCATAGCAAGGTAAATACTATCTCTATTTTTATCTGTATCAATCAACTCAAACATAAAAATAGTAATATTTTCTTTCAAAAATAGTACCTATGCTTAACGTAGCATAACCTAAAGAATTAAAATTGAATGATATTTTAGTACAAGATCAAAAAATAATAATCTCCTTAATTTTGCACATACAAATTTAGTTATACTCACGATAAAATTGTAAAGGCATTATTAATTCGATTTTGTGGTGGTAAGAAAAGAATCGACAGTAAATACAAAAAAAAATCGTATTCGAGTTTTTTTCGATTTTTTGCATTTTCTGAGATTTAATATGGTAACATTTTTTTTTTCACCGTCGGAAAGTACAGATTTCAACGAACAGAAAGCATGGAAACTTTTTGAAAAAAACTGATATTTTGACGGGTGAATTTTCTATTGAAAATTAGGATGCTTTTTCGATATTAATTCAAAATATGGTGAAAAAATAAATATTTATAATCAAATCAATTACGGCGTATTTGGGACGTAAAAAGGTAAGTTTTCAACTAATTTCGTGAAAAAAAAATTGTTTGTAAAAGATGAAAATAAAAAACCAAAAACTTGTTTTTTTTTAATTTTTCACATAAATTTTGAGGTTATGTGAAAAAAGGTGAAAATACAAAAGTTTTAGATCTTTTTATTACTCAGATCGCCCGTAAATTATTTTTCCTTTCATTTTTATAATATTTTCCTCCTTTTCCAATGGGTTTTAGCCTACTATTTTTTTTTTCACTTTTTATTATTTTTAAAGGCCTTCCACCCTGGTCTATAATCATATAGTCCTCAAACGAGAAGTAATTCAGTCGAAAATAGTTATTAAAAAGTTTTATTCAACTTGATCGCTTCTGATCAATTTTTGTTCTACTATGGTGCACGCATGGTACTTAAAACAAACACACCATCGCACACACAAACGTACCTTCCACACACACATACACACATTAGGTAGATTCAATAAAATACACTTTCTTATAATAAACTTAAAAAAAATATACACTAACATTAACAATTAGCTATTTTATAAAATAGTGCCATTTCAATTAAAAGGAAGATCCAATCACCAATTATTTGTATTATCTTTCCTTCAGTTCAAATACTGCCGTCATTACTGATCTCACTGTACTCGCCGCCGCACAGTGGTCCGGATTTTAAAAAAGGTGGACATAGGATGAAAAATGCATATTTGACTTAACAAAAAATTGGGTCGTATAGGAAATTTAACGCTGATTAATACTTATTACTACAACTTTTCAAAAAAATTGCTCCTTCACATAAAAAAAAAATATTGAAAAAAAAAATGTATGGGACAAAATCTTTTTTATTTTTTTTCTCCGTTCAGTATCAAAGTATAAATGTTGAATTATCTTAATATTATTAACAAGTTTTCCAATTCAAATGAATCCAAAATATAATTTTTAATAAAATAAGTCTCCCCAACCATCTATTAGCCTCGCCACCTATTATATGGAACTTAAGGGGATTGCTCCGGTGCAGTGCGCGAAATTCAAATTTTCTGAAGTTTTTGCATATGACAACGCTGGTTTAAGTTGGATGTTCATAAAGTAAAAATTTGCGACTATATTGTTGATAAATTTAGTTAATGATAATCATAAAAGTGTCAAAATCTATTATTCTGCATATCATACTTTGGGGTAATATCATTATATTACCGCAAAGTATGATTACGTTCGAAAATATCACTATTTGGGGTAACTAGGTATCACATATGAAGCTATAGTGATACAAATTATTATTATTATTAGTATTACTAATAAAGTTTACCAATAATTGGTATTGTTGGTTATACTACTAGCGTGAATCATCTTAAAAGAAACAATCAGAAATAGATGTAGCCCTGAAAAGGGCTATTTTTGGAAGTCCTGAAAAGGACTATTTGAAGTAGTCCTGAACAAGACTATTTTAATTAGTCCTGAAAAGGACTGCAACTAAACAACTACTTACTACTAACAAACTCAATTATTACAATAACAACAACACTAAATCTGTCACGTTTGCATTAATGGATCATCTTCTGACTGCAACNCATTCCAAAATCGGATGAAAGCGAGCAGACTCACAACACTGAGCAGCAATCGAAGCAATCCAATGTCATCGAAAACTTAGAATCATGGATTCGGGTTTCATGGACTGAAGACTGTTAATTTGAATTTAATATATGTACCAAAAATTTAAAATAAGTTTGTTATGTTAGTAAGATATAATATTTTTGTCCTTTACTCTATGTTGAATACCGTTTCAGTAAAATATAATCTCTATCCTAAATCTATTTTCTTATTTTTCAAATTATAATTATAACATTATAAAATTAAAAAAACAATACATTAATTGACAAATGTTTACGTAAGCATGGGGGGAGGGGGTAAGAGCTTTGCTTACTTTTGCTGACAAGGGGGATGGGGGGGTAAATAATTGCAATAAATCTGCTTACGTAATACTTGAACGGCCCCTAGTTACAAAACTTTACCCATTAGAATAGAAACGATATGTTAATTTTAATGTCGATTCCTAAATCACTATGATTATGTAGATTTATAATAACGAAAATTATTTTCAATATTTAATGCTTTCTCACGTCACGTCTGTCTGTTTCGGGCCTATGCTGCTTGAAACGTGGCGATATTTAAATTTAAAAAATCATATTTTCTTTACATAAGTACTTACCTACATATTTAAAGTTTTACAGGAGTAAAGATTTTAGATGAAAACATTTTACACATGTATCGATTTTTGTATAATTTTGTTATACTAAAAATAATGTTGTATTTTGCAGAAACACCGTGTTTATTAAAACCGAAACGTTCCGGTTATATATCAGTTTCTAATATCAAATCCTTTTTTAATGAGGGCGCGTCGTGTTTACCTTCCTCGTCATAAATCACCTCTCGAACTCAGAGATCAACTTGATCCACCTGCCTCATAGGCCGTTTTTAAAATATACGTACGTACCTCAACTAACTTAGGGCGAGTTTTTTTTATTTTTCGATCAATTATTAGAATTGTTCGAAAAAGCATTTCAACGATATTTTAACCATAGGTTGAATTCACTACGGATAAAAAATTCGTTCTTTTTGATTTTTGTTGAGTAAGATTTAGATAAATTTATGGGTATGCGCGAAGCCTAGAAGACCTAGCTGGTCAAGTGGTCGCAACAGAAACTGCACATACACCTACTGAGACCTCATATTGCCCCGGAGAATACTTTAAACTGTTGGTCCCGGCTCTCATTTGTAGATCTTTGACGTAGTTACTTGTAGTTAGAAAACCGAAAGTCTGCCAGCCAGCCTTCCCATGGGCTACCTCTGTAGGTAGCCCATGGGAAGGCTGACTGGCAGACTGGGCATGCCAAGATTAGCACGATAACACAATTGTTATCGTTCCAATCTTGGCATGCCCAGTTAGTGAATTATGGAGTTCAAATAGGAAGTATAAGGAAAAAACGTTGCATCCAGTTACACTGGAAGCCGACCTCAACGAATTTGGGTTCAACAGATTCATTTAGTACTTCTGACTACATCTATGGAGAATTTAGATGTGCTATGATGTTTGACGCGGGTGGTGTGCGGTTAAACTATTCTAGGACCTAACTTGCGGAATGCTTGACGTCGATGGACTACTCGACGTACAACACTACCCCAGACCACAGCATGCAGCGCCGCTTAGCGGTTTATGCGGATATTCCCTCAAGCAACCATTATTGGGTTACTTAACCATAACGGACATAACTAACTTAATTTCAATATAAAACAAGAATAAAACAATTGCGAAAGAATCCTACTTTTCAGACAGCCACGTACTTATTCGGCAAACTTATACAATTTTTGCCTTGACTTCGCCACTAGAATCTAGATTTTACTCAGCAACTAAATGTTAGATCATTGACAGACTTATTCATAAAAAATAACCACGTGTTTTGCTTACTTTAAGGACTGATCAGCAAATTCTTTTTTTAAATCTATAGCAAATTTTAAATTCGAAATCGGAATCTGCTAATCAGTATTTATTTTAACTATAGGGTTAGACTTTTTGAAATAAAAAGCCTGCTTGTCAATAGAATACTCTTAGTAGAGCAGCTCGACGGCGGTGGTGTTCAGTTAAAAGCTTTCCCAGACATGTGTAATTAACTCGCCTAATTAATAAGCTCACATGTACCCGCACTTTATCATAAGCGACGTGTCGCGATGGCACTAAAATGGAGGTCATCAGTAGCTACTGAATATTATTCTAGGGGAAAATTATGTACTATTAGTGATTAAGTTCAAACATATATGCCTAATGGTTTAAGATCCCAAGTAAGATCGACCTTCACTGCCGTAAATATATATGGTCATACTATAATTATATAATTAAAAATCACTGACTATACTACTATGTTCACAACAAAATTGCCTTCATTTTGATAAATTTTTCAAGTGGTAAGCATATGAGTGGAACTATTATCTATTACTTGAACCCTTTACCTGTTTGTACATAGCAACCAGGCAATAGTGCCCATATTTTTTATGGCAAGCCTATTGGTATGTGTTCAGAAACATATTTTATTTGATAAAATATAATTTTCATCCGGTTAGCAAGTGAGTGAAGATACTACTATAACAGGAAGAGGTTAGCAAGAAATAGTGTTTATAACATTTCCAATTTACTCACATTGTCCAACCATCAGATAAACAAATACCTAAATTAATTAAACCAACACAAAGCTTTTTCTCTGTATTCAAAATACTTCACAATATCGAAAAATACGCCGGTCCCACGGACAATACCAAAACAATAGAGCTTACACTGCAATATGTCATTTCTGCCATCACTGGACATTTTCCCATTAATTTGTTTGGTAATTAATCTTTTTCGACATTAACGACAAGGGCTTCGGGATGACAAAGAAGGTGCCGACAGCAAAGGGTCATTGAAGCTTTGTTAACTCAAGGAGCAAGAGAGGGTTTGATCTCTTTGTTTTGTGCTGAAATATCATCCTGATCGCTAACAAGGACGCTGCGTTGCGCTCCACAGCTCTCCGACGTCTTTGAATTTTTCAATGCATTACGGATATAATATCAAGCTCAAGACAAACGAATAATGTAACAATAAAATTGCAATCTTAAAATAAGCTTTCTCTACAAATAAACTAGTACAGTCTTAGTTCTTACTCCTTTTTCTCATGCATACACACTATTTTTCTTTGATTGCTGTCCATAAAATCAGTATAGGAACATCGTATCTACGCAGGGGTATTATATGGGCATCATTACGTAACAAGGTATAAGAGCCGCCATCTTTGGTCCCAAATTGTGACATCCGTGTATCGCTATTGAATATCGTGAAGCGGGTAAAAAATAGTAAAGGTCGTTTCCTGGCCGGATGTTATACAGTTGTCGAGAGAGTATGAAATAATATTGATCCGGTCGGCTTATACAACTCACAAGCTAATAATAATATCTTCTATAGCTATAGGTACATACTTATTATAAAATATATTTGGTTTGTGTCTGTCTGTGGAGCCACGTTGTTCTTTTTAAGTATGCAACAGATATTAATGTTGTATTCGCCATAATTTTAAGAATTTGTTACAGAACTATTATTTATGAAGTCATTCGAACGCACTAGGTTGGTGCTAATCCTTGGGTTGACCTTGGAAAACGTGGTTTATACTTAAATGTTACGTTTAGGATCTCTGCGCTATTCAGATGCTTTTGGTCAACCTTTAGAGAATAAATACAAACCTTACCTAATAATGGTAAGGTCTCTTTATTTTGTGATCACTAAACAAAGAAAACCGAAGTAGGTACTTTCCTACCTTGTAATTGTACCCAGCCTTTTTCATACGATGTGATACTAATTGAGACATGTTAACAGCAAACATGCTGGCAAATGACTGCAAACGACCCGCAGGCCGCAGGTCGGATCTCTGTACATCAGCACATATTTAAACGAGCTGCATTTCGCCGTTAACTGTTCAGTTTATTACATACAAAGGCGTTTTACTGACAAAATTTATTGGGTCTTTATCCAATTTAACAGAATAAATCTGACTTGAAAAACATCACGGGGACCTAGTAGCTACGTTTAGGTACTTAGGCAGTTATTTACTCGAGACGAGACTAAATTTAATCTGTAATCGGTTTTGAAATGTCGTTTATTCGAGTCTGCCCTCTTATATTTTTAGTTCAAAAAAATGTATTCGAAAGAGAGCGAAAAGGTTTATTTTGTCTCCTATTTAATCTTTGATCCCTATTTTCTAATCCTAATCGACGATAAGTTGACATCGCTGAAATATCTTTTTTTTTCTACCATTCTATATACAGCTGTAGTAGGCTAGTAGGTATTACTGAGTTCATTTCGATTTCCGCTCGTTATTCTGGAATTTTCGATCACGGGACGTAACCTTTTCATACGACAGGAAATTGAATGTTGACGAAATATTGTGTCCAACCTGTGAACGTGGCATATTTCATTTTTAAAATTCTGTCGTCTGGCAATAAAATGTATAGCGCCAGTTTATTAATGTAGGAATTATTATTTATTCTCGGCGTGAGGCGCAATCGTAACATAATGCTATTTGTCAAACGTTCATAGGCTTATTCTGCGAAGCGCTGAGCTCAACAACCTATTTGCATTTCTCATTTTCACCCCTCTTCTTACACTCCCTTGTGTACAATTTTCACTGTACGCCACACGAGTGTGTCTTAGGGTACCGTGAACAACGAAAACCCTATTAGCAACACAACTTTTCCTCTCCGGTCAACCGCAGCATATTTTCTTTTAAATTGGAGCGGAAATATAGATACTTTGAAGGGATAATGCGGCAAAACTTTTTAAGCTGCAGAAGAAAATAAAAAGTCCGAAGTGAAAGTATCGGCGGAACCCAGATGATAAGAACAAGGCAACGACTGCAGTGTTGTTGGCAAATCTCTACACACACCTACACATAAGAATATATTAACTGAAATCCTTGAAATTTAATCTTATTGTGTAGTTAATTAAATTACACACAGCGTTGAAAATTATGAAAATGTTATGCTTCAAAACAGTAGTCGTCGTATTCGTTTTGATTTTCAAATATAAGAGTTTTTGGGACGGTTGTTTGGTTTCAAATTTTTTTCATAACAACAACTTTCGTAAATTTAACTTTGGTACTAGATCGTAGTAAGTGGCGTTCCGAGGTCATGGAAAAAGGTGTGAGTTGATGTATGTACCTACAGACGGCAGCATATCAAGCTATCCGAGACTGTCAAATTTTCCCAATCAACCTTGAACCTAATGTTACCAACTACTAGCGTTTGCCCGCGGCTTCGTTCACGTGAAGTAGCCCATAAGCATCTCCAAGGTCCCATCTAATCTGTACCAAAGTTTACCAAAATCTTAAGCATTTGTAATATTAATTATAGTAAAAGTAATATTTAAAAAAAAACGTTATCCCAACGTTAACGTTGCAATCAGAATAAAAAAATCAACTGATGGCGTAGCTCCTTATTTGAAATTTGACACTCAACTAAATCTTACAGTAATTAATGTTTAACCAGCAGGGTTATTCAATCAGATAACAGTACAATGATGTACTTAATCTATTTGTGAAACAATAAAGTTTAATTAAACCGGTCTCATCGAGCAACGAACAAGGCATACAAAGCTAAATGAAAATAACAAGACATGTAAAAACAACAACGTTAACAAAATCTTAAAGGAATACCCCAGCTCACGTTAACGTTAATACCATTATGTAGGGATAGTATTGAATACGCGTTGTCTAATCTCAACCCGATACACAATATCGAACATCGGCGGCCGAAGAAAAGCAATAAAACGCCTATTTATTTGAAAGCCAACAGCCTCGCAGTAATGAAATTCCTCGCGAAATATTAACGCATTTTTTTTCAGTGGTGATGTATTATCAGGATGAGAGCCAGCGTGGGCACTCTACTTTGTACTACCCAAACCTTTTTATCGGAAACTTTCATGTATCAAGCCCACGAACACACATTTTTGTACAAGTTGAAATTGTTCTTAATACCCGAATTTGTACTGGGCGGGAAAGTAGATGAAACGTTTTATAAATGTGAGCCATTTATTCATCGGAATCCCTACAAATTACATGGGCTGTAACTGGCATCGAAACAATCACAGCCGATGATCCGGCCCGTGTTATGTAAATCTGGGCTTTGTCTAACAATAGACAGCGGCACATCTGACGGCTCAATACACGCTAACATCGCTAGTTACGCTTTGTATTATTCACGATTGTTTTTGTTGATCTTTCGAGCTCCAGAATATATTTCAGGAACAAACACTTTGACGGTTATAAGGATTAGAGGAGGTATAAGAAAATAAAATTAAGCCTCGATTTTTATTATATGTACGTATTAGTTCAGTAAGCGATTTGCCTTCGGATAGGCACTATAAATTCCCGATTACTTAAAGCTCGGAAGCCATAAAGTTAGGGTTCTTCCCTAATAATCTCCTTCGTTGGAGGTAAAAAAAAAGTCGGGGATTTGGCCGGGCAGACGTTTATTGTCTGCAGATATTTGTACGCGAGTGTGGTGTAGGTGTATATACACGTCGCAAGTTAACAATGGGGTGTGTTGAGTGTCGACGGCGCGCGGAGCCGCGGGGCGCGCAATGAGAGCTTGTCACTCTGCCACAAATCACGAGACTACATTTACATACAGCGCTGTTCACCGCGTCTCGAGGGGACGCTCCTAAGAATACTACAAATGTACAACCTTCAACACTAAGAGAAGTCGATAGGGTTAGTTGCATTTATAACTACATTGCCTTTTGCCTTAACCTGTAATCACTTTTGGTGTCATAACAGGTTTCAAATTATCTAATGAAGTTAATTAAAACGCCGTCTAAAGAAACCTAAATCATCAATACCTAGATCATTCATTCGAACACAGTTCTTAATATAAGAAAACAGTTTAAATAAATTAAAATATACTTAATGCAATAATATGAACATTAAATAGAAGTGAACAACTAACTCCTGGACGTTTGTAACATCAATTGCATGCTAGCCCCAAGAGTCCACAGTTACGTTACACTACCGAAGGTCGAATGATGTGATGCACTTTCGCGTCACCCCCGTTCGTCCTGACATATTCATGAGCATTGGCGCGATCAATTCACCTGCGCCACACGAACTAAACCTTACACTGACATGCTAGAGTTTAAATTCATTTACCAACTTCAGTCTCGAAACAGTTGTCCTGCCAAGTTTAGATGTTGATACTCCTCTGGTTGTCATTAATAGTTAGAACGTTCACAATACTGAAACAGTTGATATTCTCGCTTTCGAAATAAAAAACGACGACAATGTATTGTGCAGCACTTTGTCAAGCGTCCTGTTATAATGCGCCTCAAGAGACCCGTGAGTTATTGGTCTGAACCGAGGTGCGCCAAAAACTTTAGTCCAGAACTCCCACGTTTTACGACGGTCGAATAACTCGAAATAACGTTCAAGATTTGAAGATAACACTAAGTGAATTGTATTGCCTTAAGTTTAAGCCAATCGACTAGAAACTCCTGAACGTGACCTGCGACCAAACCCAGCAAATGTTTAGTATGCCAGATTAAAACGCTTTAATCTTCAGAGCAACAAGTTACGAATTAAACGTGTACACTTCTGGTCTGAGTGTCCATTTAAACCATTTGATGGCCTAATAAAATGTCATAACGGCCCTTATCGTAGATAATTACTCAATAATGACTTTCTGAAACATTTGACACGGAACAAAAAAGCTGTGGACTAACTACAAACATTAGACCCTCATCACAGTACAAGTGCCGTTTTATTTGGCGTCCTTTGTAAATAAACGATCGTTTCGGCGAATAACGAACTAGTGTAAGCAGGGAAAAATTGTCTCCGGAGCTTGGGCAACGTGTTTACGTAAACAGGTGTAAAATAGATCGTTATGCGGCCAAATTACCATAATGTTTGTTGTCGAAATATTCGCTCGCCGACATGGAATACGTAATGAGCGGGCGATTCACCCGGCAGATTTTACACGTTACGGCTTGATGTTCGTTAAAGGTACACCACCAGTAATTTTATGCAGTCATAATTTTAATTCATACTTTGTTTTCGGAGTTAGTCTTGCGTACAAAATAAAAAATGTTACGTATCACTCGTAAAGCGTTTTGCCTTGTGCCTCGAGATGTTCGCTCATTTTTCTCCCGAATTGGCTACGATTTAGAGCCCTTGGAGACACGGCGATCTTTCGGTTTCTGCGACGAGGAGATGCACATTGAAATTCAGCAAGAAGTTACAAAGTTACAGAAACCTGACATATAAACAAAACATTGATACAATAAGATGAATAAGCACATTATTTGAAGTATACATTAAAGATGTGATAATTTTGGATTAAAATTTGTTTAGCTGTACAATAACTTGGCCAGATATGACATCACAGAGCCGCTCCCAGTCAATTACATCTATCCATAACCCACACTAAAACAATCAGATTAACTCCCCAACAAATCAAATCCCCAACAAGTAAATAACCATCCTAAGTGATGTAGCGGCTGAACTAGCTAGTAGGTACATATAACACTAACTACTGCCCGCGGCGTCGCTGCTCAATTTTTGTTTTGCGCTTCGGAAGCCGAGACAAACGTCTTAAGTTAATCCTAAGAGCGAGTCATAATGGAGACAAACAGCAGTATCCTCGCAACAAAGCGTATACTATCTGGCAGGGCTCCAGCACGAACCCCCCCAGCTTCATCCACTCGCTAATATTTGCCCTCCATTAACAACCAACACAAATTTATTGGTAATTTACAAACGTATAAAGCATTATCTTGGCACTGCTCTAGAATTTAAACAGGCGATATGTAACTTAAACTTATTGGTCGATTTGTGCATAACCTAATTTGAGTGCCGATCCAGCGCAACGTAATTCAACAGACCTAGACTGACACTGCTGGCCGTTTCTTACACGAGTATTTAGAAATAAAGTGTTTGACCCACACCGAGGGCCGAAATGGCAAGTTTTACGTCTTTTTATTCGCTTAGCGGCTTCTGAAAATCCTGCTTTAAGAAATAAAGTAGTACTTACTAAAAGTTGGTAGTATGTTAAGAGTTCGACAACGATAAAATGGTCTGGAATACACATATTCGGGTACTTGTAAAATAATTCATGCTTATGTGAGACTTACTTCTAGAAGCAGCTTTGCCTGCGTGAATGTCTAACATTATCCCGAGATAATAAGTTCTATGTCCTACTCCGGGGTTTTTTATTACCTAAGCGTGCCCCAAACTAGGAATTTCACAAACATATAAACTTCTATACACAAAGAGCCATTCCCGGAACAACTTTCTGTAGGCCAAACAAATATATGTTCCGTGCAGGTCGAACCCGCGACACGCAACGCAGCAGCCAACCACTGCGCCAACCGTGCTGATATTTATATGTCGTCGTCATAAGATCTACCGTGTGCCAAATTGTATATAAACCTGTTCAGCCATTAAGACGTAAATACTACAAACAGAGTTACTTTGATACATAACTTTGGATGTGTAACATTCGATCTCAAGCTGTCAAATAAAATGAGCAATGGTCTTCCTTAATTCTCGTGGATTAGCAATCTAATCATTTCCCTTGGGGTCTTAAGAAGACTTATATGATATCACCTCAGCTCTAATAACATCATGTTACGAAATCTTGATTTCCCCGGGGCTGGGGGGGTCAGCGTCAGCCGACAGTCGCTTAGCATACAGCCAGAAGCCCACCTTGGCATGGTTGCACCTGCACTGAAAATTCAAGTTTATTATAACGAAATTCTGGAGCGGAAGATTTGATTAGTATTGTAGGCTGTCTGTTTAGTGCCCTGAATTTGTCTGTTCGTACTTTGTACTATTTAAAGCAGCACAGTATTTATTTACGGTTAATATTTAAACGAGTGTGTGAGTGTGTGTGTGTGTAAGTGACAAAAATAATTAACTAAGTGAGTTTTTTTTAAAGATTTTTCCTATATTTGTCAAATGATTTATTTATACTGAGCGGCATTTTATCTTAAATGAAGTGTTTCGAATAGAAAAACCACTTAGAAAAATACTATATTGAGCGGAGTACCTACTATGAGCTCACATTTTTTTGAAAATTTTCTAATGCAATAATTATTTGAAGAAACACTATTACCCAAGAAATTTAATTATTTAAGGGTAGGTAATTAAATGAAACAATATATTCCGAAAAATAAAAGTAAACAAAAAAAAAATAAGATGCTTCTCCCAAGGAAATGGGATGAAACTGGCGATTTTGTGTCAGTGCCAATAATTAATCAGCACCGAGAATCCTTGCCACATCAGTTTGTAAGTGGCATCAGTGTGTATGAGATCCGTGAATAAAATTATTTTCAATAATGTTTTTGAAGATAGATTGAATAGGAAACTTCGCTAATCACCTTCAATAACGTGGTAACTAATGACGAGAACGTCATTGTCATCTTCTGGAATAGCGGTACGTTTAAATATCCACTGCTTTAATTCCCCCAGACAAATACCCGATTTTCCAAATTTTCGAAATATCTACCAGAATGGATAAATGCTCACCAAAAGGCCAGACCACGAAGGGGATAGAGGGGTCTAACCTAACCTATCCGAGTCGGGGTGCCCCAAGTTCCGAGCTCGCTTAGCTCGCTCTTGCATCCAAGTTCTACTAGTAACAGAAGAATCATTGTATTTCAGGAAAACAAGATTTGGTGAGCATTTATCCATTTTGGTAGGGAATAAATACAACACGTACTGACAGTTGTTCTACGTGTTATTTTTGGGTATGCAGAAGACAGTCCGGTTTCAGAGAGATACTTATCCAGCGCAAAAACCAACGGGGAAGAAGTTCGTTCCTTGAGAGAGGCCATGGTAGAACGGACAAATTTGACCTTAAGTCTTGTCTCCCAGTGGGGTGATGACAATCTGGTCTCTTTTAACGCCACCAAAACACAAGCATGTCTTTTTACCGCAAAAAGGAGTCGTTTCGAGCCTTTTCGGGGTACATCTGTCCCCGTAACCGATCGGCTCGAGCTCCTAGGCATGGAGTTGACACCCAGTCTCAACTTCGGTGCCACCATTGAGCACAAAGCCCAAACTGCGGCCAAAAAGCTGGGCATCCTAAATAGAGTGAAGCGATACTTCACGCCTGGACAGCTTTTAACCCTCTACAAAGCACAAGTCCGATCCTGCATGGAGTATTGCAGCCACCTNGACACCCAGTCTCAACTTCGGTGCCACCATTGAGCACAAAGTCCAAACTGCGGCCAAAAAGCTGGGCATCCTAAATAGAGTGAAGCGATACTTCACACCTGGGGCCCAAGTCTGCTAATTTAAGAATGGCTCAATTGAATATCAATTGGATCTCAGTAGCAGATTTAACTACATTTGGTATTCCGCTACTAATTTAAGACCAATGGTTTTCCAGTGACATTCCATTGAACTGCTATCAGAATAATTGCTAGTCTGCTCTTCAATCGTGTTACAATTGTAAATCGATTGTGGACTTAATCGGTATTCTACACTTATTTGACGTATGTTTGACATTTAGATCAATCGACACTCAATTGAATCTTAGTGTCAATTTTACTATTGAAGTACGATTGTGCAACAATAGATAATCTTAGGATTTTACAAGCCACTCAACGAAAAATATTAAAAAAGATACTGAAAAGATGCTGCGGTCATTGTTACGATGGCGTATTCTAGCATTAGCTAATGCGCAAGATCGCCGCCGTCACCTTTTGACTCAGCGCCGTAAAAAGCGGGCCTCGATGAGGGAAACGGTGGATGCCGTGGAAGATTTACCCTATGCGGAATTTATTAAAACATTCCGCCTTGGAAAAGCGGAAGTGAGGGCCCTGACAATTAAGCTCACACCTTTGCTACCACGACAACGGAGGAAAGATGCAATATCACCTAATTTGAAGGTTAGTAAAGTGCTATAATATTTCTTGTATTTTGTATGTATACTTTACTAGCTTCCGCCAGCGACTTCGTCCGCGACATTTTACAATAGGTACCTATTGTAAAATGTTTTTACAAAGTTCTATAGATGTGAAAATATAATTTGGCGAGTACTTACCGATTAGAAATTTACTGTAGATATCCAACATCCAATAAACCAATTAAATAATAAGATGTATTTTGTTGATTTTGTTTTCAGACGGAACTTCAAACAAAACCGATACCGGTAAGGCGGTAACAATAAATTTGTCGTGACATTGACATTGACGTGCAAGATGACAGATGTTTTTTTTTAATTTTCAACCTGGTCATAGATAATTATGTAATACAGCCACCGTATTTGAAATAAAGTCTTTCTAACATCGTTTAAGTCATGTTTTATCGACAAGGCGATTCATTGCAGACAATATAGTTCGTAATTGAATCACAGAAAATGATAAAAACGTATATTTAAATCAAACCAATAGTTCATTCACTCATTCAGCTTCTTGGTAGATTTTGAATGGCAACACCTATAACTGTTCAACTGAGAGTCAATCACACTTACACTACGATTCCATTACGACTCCATTGAGCTTACATACAAGTTTTTGCAGAATACCAAATTTGTTCTAATCGTAATGGAGTCGTGATTGACTCTCAATTGAATTTCAATAGCATGTGAGTTAAATATAATTAGCAGACTTGGGCCCCTGGACAGCTTTTAACCCTTTACAAAGCACAAGTCCGATCCTGCGTGCAGTATTGCAGCCACCTTTGGGAAGGCTCAGCTAAATACCAACTTGCCGCGCTTGACTCGGTGGAACGCAGACCTAAGAGGCTCATTGGCGACGTAAAACTGGAAACTGGTGGAACTCTCTGCCTGCGTCTGTGTTTCCGAGCGCATACAACCCTAATCTCTTCAAAATTAGAGTGAACCGGCTTCTTCTGAGTAAGCTCGCTCCATCGTCGACTTTGTCTGTGTCATCTATGACCTAGAATAGAGTCAAGAGCAATCCCTTTTAAATAAAAATAAAAACGTACAATTATTCTGATGAGTGTATAATTCGCGCGCATTAAACAATCTGTAGTTTTCATTAAAAAATCGTATGAAAATAAAAAACACATAAGGCCTCAAATACAATATCAGTAACCCATAATCATTAATAAAGCAGCTTACAAAATGTTGCTAAAAGTGAACTTTTCTGTAGTTAATTTTGAAGTTGCCCTTTCTGTATTTCAAGTCGCTCACTTTAGTCATTTAGTCGCACAGCTAGAATTTTAATATCTGAAATGGATTAATCACAACCCACTTTTAGTAAGCTCGTTCTGGATTTTATTATTAATCAATATTCGTCGTTAGTTTACTTAATTTTTCGCTTACCCAAATTCATACCGCTCAACTTATTAAAACAGTATCTCATCATCAGTCGCTAAGTTTTTTTTATTCGATCGTTTTATAATTTCTCTTTATTTATATGGTACGCTATACTCTTAATTGTTGTTTCTTTTGTTTCTAACCATTAATAAAAAAGGGATTTAAAAAAAATTTAAGCGACTCTAAAACTGTAATTTATTCAATAAATAACTAAAAAGGGAGAAATATATTTTTAACCTTTAGTAAATCTAAAGTAAATATGCCAACTATTTTTTGAGGTTGATATCGGCGGCATACATTCGCGTACTAGTGCAGGAATTTAAAGTAAACAACACGCATGTTAAATAAACTGCAATGTAAACTAAAAGCGGTGCAACAACCAACCACTTTCCGAACTAATATCTTGAAAAATGATAACAGTTATCATTCGCGAGCCACAACCCTGCAAAAATACAGCTATCAACTTAAAAGTAAGTTCATAAAGCAATACTTCAACTTTCAACTGCCTCGGTCGTCCCTTACTATGTGTCTATTATCTACCGGCTTAAGACTGAAAGGATAAGCCGGCTCAACCTTCACGCTTGCCCCTTCAGGTAAGTTGTGGAGCTCATATGAACAATAGGTCAGCGGAGCAGGATCTGACTCGAGACCTCTCGGCAGACGCCACTGCCTCTTTTGTAAGCACATTAATGACCAGGGTTGCGGAATTTGCTCGAAAGAGTCACCGTGGAACTGGAACGCAAAGGACTTTAGAAGGAACACGGAAGGCTTTTAGTCAGTAAGAGTCTGACACGCCCTTCCGCTCCACCCAGAGCGGAAGAAGTAATTTCAGTCAATCAGTCAGTTAGTGTGTTCAGTCAAGTTTTTAGGCAACATCATCATTTGCCTAGCCTTTTCCCAACTATATTGGAGTCGGCTTCTTGTTTAACCGGATTCGGCCGAATATCAGAATTTTACGGTCAACTTTTAGGCAAAGATCTTATTAAATTTTGTTACTGAGTAGACCTCATTACTTTTTATGCTCCAACAGAAACAAAGTGACAGGAAGCCTCTAGTAATCTCATATTCGACCTTAATTAAAGTCATAACAGTGCACAGGTCTCAACATTTAATTTAACTTCATCGAGAACAATTATTAAGCCTTTCTCGTGCGATCTTTGCGGAACTTCCTCAGATATTGTTGATAGTATAAGCTCCAAGGATCAACTGTTAACACCAGTTACTGGCCAAATAGATTGCTTCTACCCAATGAGGAGGAAAATGAGATCAACAAGTAAGAAAGTCCTACTTAATTACTTTTGTAGTAACGAGTTTCTTGACAATCAATAAAATTGGTAAACACTTTATTCGTTAAGAAATTGCTTCGAATTGTTTTTGATTGTTTAAAGTGTAAAGGACGAAATGTTTCGCTATTCTTGGCTCCTGAGCTTTTTTGTTTCGTACAATATTTTCGCTGTTTATTGAGCTTTAAACTTTGGCTTTAAAGGTCGAACAAAGGAAGTAGAATGAGACGATTCTAATTGCGAATTTTGAAATGAAAATCTCATTTTTCATTAATGATATCTTTTTAACCGACTCAAAAAAAGGAGGAGGTTCTCAATTCGGTTGTATTTTTTTTTAATGTTTGTTAACTCATAACTCTGTCATTTATGAACGGATTTGAAAAAATATTTTTTCATGTGAAAGGATACGTTCCGATTGGTCCTATGGAAATTTTATAAAATCGGTTCAGTTTAGATTTCCAATCAAAATAACTGGAGGAAATAGAAAATATATCATCCAAGTAAACGAAATCGCGGGTTTTGCTTTCCTGTTACTTTCCAGTGCCGTTGTTAGGTGTGGGTGGGTACCACCAAAAAGTATAAATTAAAAAACTTTGTTTACAAAAAAATACAACCTTTATAAAATAACTTTAATTTTGGAAGTCGGTGTTTTTGGTTGTTTCTTCGTATTTTACACGGGCTTTCCGAAATTTTGTAAAAAAGTTTTTAATTGAACAAAAACACCATCAATAAATGGTAAGTCGGCCATCGCAGGTATCATCCATTCCACAATTGTCATATATCTTATTCCTTATATTATTACCCTCATCAATATATACCAAAGACTCTTTTGAGTATTTTACGCTATTTAGTTTTAGTTTCGGATTTGGTCAACCACGCCCACTTGACAAATTCCACCGCCCACTAGGAAAATGTGACGGATATTTTAGGGTTTTTATTTTCAGACGATATTTGCGTTCTCCCGCTCTCCCCCAATTCCCAGTTCGACTACTTCCTAACATTTAAAGTTCTACGAATGAACAAATTCAGAGATTGAAAATCTCTGAATTCGTTCAATCTAATGCCCGGTATGAGTTGAAACTGAATAACTCGAGAAAAGACAGATGGCAAATAAAAACCTGAATCTAAAAAACTTGTGGAGCGTACAACGGTGCGGTTTCATCTAGATTTTTCAATTACTTTTCCGGACACCGTAAAAGAAAATTGGTTTAAAAACAAGGAAAGAAAGGAGAGCAATTTTAAAGATTCCTTAAGTTCGTAATTCAAGTCTAAATTACCGGGTTGTAGGTTAACATTCCTTTTGGGTTTCTCTACGAGGAAAATAGATTAGACCCCAATAGGCTTACTGAAATACCTCAAGTAATTAAGTCTTTAGCTTTTAGTCTATTGTAGAATTTCACGGTTCCGGGAAGCTTTAATCCGTTTCCTCTTTAAATTTATTGTTTTAGGTTTAACAAATGAAAAAACCGGCTAAATGTGATTCGGACTAGTACACGAAGAGTTCTATACCACATACCGGAAAAATCACGTTTCTTATATTAATTTGTATATTAGTTCATTACTTTTCTTAAAGCGACAATAGAAATACACACTCTGTGAAAATTTCAAAAGTCTATCCATTACATTTCATGAGATACAGCCGGCTGACAGACAGACAGTCGTGTAGCGGAAGCTTATAATTGGGTTCCGTTGGTTATGCACGTTGGAACCCTAATATAAGAATTGCTTTTCTTTTTTTAAAGTCATGCAAGTAGCAAAATTATATCGTAAAAAAGTCAGCAGCACGTTTCTGTACCAGCTATTGGTGGACGTTCTCTGAACGCGATTTGGGCGCAATTTTCAAGTATTATAATGGATATCAATATGCCATTATTCCACACATCAGCTTTTCTCAAGTCGGTAGAACCTCTTTCATTCGACTTGTTTATAGTAAAATAGCAATGCGACTATCACTCGACTTTTTGTGTGTGAATGCAACCAAGCACCACTTGCACAGCGTTTTGTTGTGTATGTGTTAAAAAAGAAATGAAAGATATATTTTGCCATACAATTTCACAGCCATAATGAAAATAGATTCGTTAGGTTGTAAAGTTAGCTCATAGGCCTTACTTTTATATGCGGAATTAAATTTGTCGTCTACATCCCTTACATTTTAGTTAATATTTTCATGGGCCGCATATTTTTTAGTAAATAATGAATTATGCAATATTTATTTAATAGTTAAAATTATATCGCCTCTCATCCAACCATTACAAAGCATTAACTCAGCTTTTAGCCGAGAAATAGAAATGGGGTTTCCTTTTTACGACTTCTAGGAGCGCCATTGCAGTTAGTTTATGGTTCCTTAGTGCAAAATGTTAAACCATTACAACAAAATACTGTCATTAATACTCCAGAGGATTGTAAGAGATTTAAACATTTAAACAAAAATATTTTATTGTAGTCAAGCGTAAATAGTCAAGCGAGTACCTAGATGAGTCGAGGAAACAAGCAGAAAATCAAATCAATAAAAACTGTCTTCCATCCAATTAACTAAAAAAATTCTACTGTAAAAATACTTTTTCTTTTTTTTTCTTAAGGCATTATGAGAAATATTGATTAGAGTGCCCACTCTATAAAAATCAACCGAAACGTGTCATTTAAATTTTCATTGTCTCCGGACTCTGAACTATTGTTGTCTTCAAACTCTGATCTGTCATAGTCATTATCACTACTAGAGTATTTACAGAATTACAATCAGAAAACGAGTATTTTTAAGCGGAGATTATTTTCGGATTATTTTCGGAACGAGAACACACTGTACAAGAAGGCGGTTCACAGATTTCATAATCAGTAGAAACCTGAATATTCTCTACAGAACCCGTACTAAAATTATTTGATCGCTCGTCTCCAACCGTGTTCACAGCCAATGTGGATGTTGATTGTTTCAATCTTGTATACATCTTATTACTTTCTGTCGGAAACCTCAACTTCTTTTAATTTTTTTTTCCACTGATTATAGTCCATTTTCGCAAAATAAAAGAAAAAACAGATTCAACAAAATGGTGTTTACAGTGCTGTTAACAATTTTATTGAGCTTTCATACCACTATTACGCTGAATGATGGCTTCAAATACTGTTCACACACGTACACCTTTGGGGCTGTAATAGATTTGAAAGCCTTGCCGAAAGCTATCATATGACATTAAGGTCTGTTATGGTAAAAGAGTTGCTACTTTGATGAATAAACTGCTTTTACTCTACATGTTTTTTTAATGTTCCAAATATATCGCAGAGTATCAAATATATATGCTAAAAACCACAGAACCTTTTGAAGTCTTATATATGGCTAGTGAGTTCGGAATAATTATTTCTAAGACTATTAATTAATAATACAGATAATAAGTTTGTGAGCTTTACATTCTATTAATGCTTTTAAGTACCTTATATAGCACAATTAAAGATGGTAGTGAGAACATTAATGCTGTAATAATTAAATGTCAAAAGATAGTGCTATAAAAGTTAGTTTGACGACAAATTAGCAATTCAGTTGCTTTCAAAAAGCTGTCATAACACATACGGTTGCATGAAGGCGATCGAGAGATATCTTTATAGAATTATCGAGTAAATGCGATGTGAGTTCGTGGAATCCACGTTTACTAGACATGTTTATAGACCCAAAAAGCGTTGAATGCAAAACAGAGCAAAAAGCTGCTTTTATACGACTTTTGAAATAATAGGATATTTCATACGAGTGTTTCTCGATCCATAGTCGTGAAAGTAATTGATTATAGGATCTATTTGCTAGTTGGGTGTGAAAACTTTGGAACACTTGTATGGACAAACATTTTTACCCGTTTTTTGACTGATAAATGCTTTCAAGAAACATGATCAAACATTTCAAACTATCCTTAAACAAAATGATGAGAATCTTTCAATGGATGGCTACAGAACACTGGGGAATGGTGACATGCAACATTTCCGGCGCGGATTTCGGCGATACCTACAGCAAAGTGGATGAAAAAGATAAGGACAGCTGTACCACCATATTGGATTATTGTTTACCACTATAGTAGGCGCCAGATAATCGTGGAATAACGGTCATTGACCCACCTACAATTATTGCCATTTGAAAAACGGAATTAATGACACAAAGCTGTCCCGAATCATCATCTCTCGTGATCCTTAACATTGTCTAATAATGAAAAACGATTCATATTTAATTGTTCAGGTACCTATGAACAGTTATTAGGGAAAGGTCAATATACTTTATTCCACATTTATCTGGCGCATACTATACCAGATTTATTCCTGATGCTGTATTTTATGTTTTTAATTTCTATTAATAATACTGGGTACGTATTTCGTCAGAAAGTTCTTTTTGGTTTCGAACATTTCGGAGTCTGTGTTTCCTGCTAGCTTCAACCTAGGGTCTTCAAGACTGAATAGGTTACTCCTAAGCAAGCGTGCTACCGCCGACCATGTCAATAGCAAAAAAACTGCCAGTTTACTGGTGCGAAGATTTGGTAGGTAACAGTGAACGCACTTTTTCTGCATGATGTTAACTGAGTAAAGGTTCCCTTCCCTTTATACCCATAATCTTTTAAGTGCTTCACACGGGAAACTTAAGGGTGGTCGCCCCCATCTATTAAGCTTAGAATAGATTGTTAGCTAAGGCTCACACTGGATTTCTGTACCTATATGCCGACAAGATTATTAAATTGATTCACGCTCCGATAATATATTTCAGTTTACTGCGGTAACACCGCCAAACTTAACTATTACTTAAATATTAGTCTCACATAAGCAAGTCAAACAAAACTGTCAAGCTTCGCTAACAAAAGTTACTGAATACACAAAACAAGCTACGACACAAGCGCGTATCAACTGATAGGTGTCAATATTGTTCGAACACACCCGACGTTCGAAATAAAATCTCTTTAGAAAAAATGTGTAAAGGTATGGGTCAGTTTTCCTTAGTGAAAATACCTGCGTCACGGTAGCTGGCATCATAAATCTAGCCGACTTCCCCGGCTTCCGAGGAGATTTCTCGTTGGGACGACTTCTCTTAGAAAGTTTTAGTACGCGTGCTCGAGACAGCCGGCCAACATTTTCAAGTACTCCTAAGTATTTTTGCCAAATTATGGGCGAGACCTTTTTACCCCTGGGTGGGGCTTGTTGTGTACTAATGTGGCTGTAAAGTGAGTTATGTGAGGCACCTACCTACCTGAGCCAGCTATGGGACGTACCTAGTTATAGTTATGTAGACAAAAAGCCTCTATCTAAAAAAATCAAAACATGGATTATACAGTCTAGCTTCGTACGCTAATTCTGACAACACTTATCATCTCCTTAATTTGTCTAGCTGAACCACAAATATTTTGTAGCAAAAGAAATCACGGTATTTTACTCAAAGACTTTGAATTCTCCCGTCTTGCTTTTCGTAACGCCTAATCCAACGACGGACTGAAATAAAATCACGCCATAGAATTCCTTTTGTAATATTTTCAATAAAGCACAAACATATTTTTCTTCGTTCTTTGATTGAAACCGAATACAATCAATCTAATTATTACATGTGTGGAAACAAACAAACAAAAACTTGATAAAAAAACATCTTTAACCCGAGCCTTTGTTTCCGTAATTCAACGATTAATTATAAAGCCATGGTAATCTGGGGAATGGCCGACCATTGTTTTGCGCCATTCCATATTTTTTAGTCGGGAGAACCTACTTTGTACACGCCCCAATATTATGCAAATACTAATGTATAATCTTTAATTGCACCCGCGCCGCCATACCCGCGAATACGCCAAATTAAATCTTATAAATTTAAAAAGTTTCCTTGGCTTTTCTATATTTACCGTGTTAAACGCTTTTTTGTTTGAATAAGAAATAAAATATGCGAAAACAATTTGCACCCGCCATCGCTGAACATTTTGAGCTCCAAAATGTAGTCAAAAAACAGCAAAATAAAGTTATTTAGACATACTAAGTTCAGGACCGTTCAAGTTTCATGTGGAATAAATGTTTGTATAATGTACAGAGGAAGTAAAACAGCCGTACTACATATAAACCTCCACGAACCTCCATCAAGCTTATTTGATAAATCATAATAGTAAATGTTTGCTTCGTAGCCTCTGGCCATTTTGTTTTTATGTCAACTTTCATTCTGCACTAAAGCGCCAGCCAAAAATGCTTGACATCAGTTGGTCCACTAAATTATAAATGTGATGTGTCTCGTCGAGTCGTCGCAGAGTTTATATTTTCGTAATACAAAACTGTCCTGTCTGGACGCTGTCACCTGTTATATTGGACGTCACATAAGCCCGAAAATATTAATAACCACTCAGCCTTTTCGCCCCTACGAAGGTAAAAGTACGATACGATTTAAAAAGCTACAAAATTGTAGTGTTTTACATAAGTTCTAGAATGTTTCAACGGATAACGGAACATTTAACGCCGGGCCGCTTAAACTTCGATAGCATTCAGTATTCAGCGAAGAAAATTATTTCGGGACCATTACCTCTCACAGCTGCCACACACAACTTTTATGTGTTTGCATCACGAACGAACACGAACCGTAGCACTACGTTACAGGCTCGCATGAGCCCGCTCTTTTCATACTGTTGCGTTTTATAATACTCTGAAAGCACACCTTTTAGTGCCCCTGTATATTTTATTGAACTATCGTAATCATGTTTCGTTGCCAGGATTTTTGCATCAAATATTAAATATTACATCCAGAATTTACGAATGGAATAGATAAAAAATGAGTTCTGATATTTGTGTACACCAAAAAGTCGGGAGTTTTACGGTCGTCTGAATAAAATAGTTGTTCAAATAATAATGCTTGCGGCAAACATGGCCACAGAAGGCAACTCGAAAACTTTGTATCTATTACATGTTCGAGTACGTTCACTACATTAAACTTTTGAATAAAGTTAAGTATACGTTCATGAATATATCTCATAGGTTTTGATCCCATTACTCGTAACATAAATATTGTAGACAACATACTAATTGTTTGATCCTTAAGCTACCGAAATAAATGATTCGATCCAGACTTTTATAAAATAAATTATCTATTTACTTTTATCATACTGCACACATAATATGAACTCCGTAGCATTTTCCTTATCACAGTGAGTGTAGAGTAGGTACGGGGCATCCTCACGAAGTTTATTAGAGCGGCTTGAAGCCACGTGTAGCGATAACGAGAAAAGTCAATAGCCCATCTCCTACCACCATATCCGCCCATTTCCGCCAACTTTCGGAACTTTGGCGAGAAAACTGTTGCGATACAATTTGGCAGCAAAAGAGAAACATGAACAGAATCCGTCGCGACGATTTTAGGTAATACAAATGGGGCTAGCATTCACAATCCAATCATATTCGATTACTCGCACCAAAGTGCAGTGAAGCTTAGTTAGTGACTCATTAACCGACTTCAGGCAAGGGAGAGGTTATTATTTGTGTTTATCTACTTATTTATTAGCTGATTATTTGTTCTGTGTCTGGGTGTAATTTGTCTACAATATGTATGTATTTGGAAATATATAAGTATGTTTATCAGTTGTCTGCTTGCCATAGCACAGGCTCTGCCTAGTTTGGGATCGGATGACCGTGTGTGAGTTGTCCCAAGATATTATTATTATAGTTAATACTATCTTTATCACCCTGTTATCAGGTCTTACTAAAGCCCTCGCTTTGTAGAACATGCAACGCTACTCGTCTAGTTCAACACCGTGATCAATGTGATAAAGCCCGTGTCTTACAGAGCTAATCGAGCGCACATTTCCTAGAGCACTGTAATTCCTTCATCCACACATGCCAAGACTCGCGAACGCGGCCAGACAACCGTGCTGGAATCAGGTTATTCCAGGATTATATAATCTGTGTAGCAGTGGATATACTGGATACTTCTCATCCATTTCAAATAGTCTGCGCCAGAAACAACACGCTCGGACTGACGTAATTCTGATATGCCTCATATTCTGCTGTCACTTAAACGAAGTCGCTGTCATAAGTAATGAGAAACCAGGGCAGTAATAAAATACCAAGTGTAACACTAAAGTAGAATAAATTCTACGTTCGTTGTTAGTGAGGGCGGTGCAGGAGCTGGTTGATAGGGCTTCGACCAATTTATTGCAGTCTCCCAGCTGGTCTAATAGCGGAATATTCGTTCATATGTAATGAACCCTAGTGGTGCTAATTTACAGACCAACAATAGAATTTGAGAGGATTGTGTGCATCTACTGTTTTAATGAACGTGTATTCCGTTTTGAGAGAGGAATATAATGAACTGCGTGGTTTTACAAAGGTAAATTGAATACACGATACCATAATGATGTTTTCAGATGATTTACTCTTTCGTACACAGGAGAATGTTTGACTGTATTATGCTTAAAACTACCTAAACCAGCGAAAGTAATAAAAAAACCTGAAAATAAAACATTCAGGAATCCTAAGAACGACTTTAAGAATATCTAAGAACTTTTCTGGAATGGGGAAATGATAGCATAATCAGCTATATTCTTCTTACGATTATTGCCGGAATAATTTTGCAGAATGATGGGAAATAAAGGGCTAGCCTTTTACTTCTCATCATTCTGCAAAATTACTTATTAAATACAAGAGTGAGTTCTATTCATTAAATGTGGCTTTGCCTACTAAGCTGAATTTAGCTTTATAATTTTCGATTTTTTTTAAGTGACATTATTTTTTTTTTTTTTGAAACAGTTACTGTTATATCCTATTTTAAATAATCAAGAAATTAATATGAATGATTCTAGCCATCGTTAAATTGTTATAACGTTATTAATTACTAAACTTAATAGCTTTCACAGCATACTATAAATGAATGACGGTGAAGGCCATTCAAAATAGAAGTCCTTTATTTCTACAAAAGCTGATAGATAGTATATAGATAAAATACATTTTGGCGCAATCACACACTTCGTCATAAATAAATAGGCATGCAAATATTTCAATAATGAGGATAACTATAAAAGATCTATACTCTGAACACGTTGCCTTTTTAAATTTATTTACTTTTAAACTTTCTTCTGAAATAAAAGTATAAAACATCGTTGATCCGAACAAATATTATGAATATTAAAGTGAGTTTGTTAGTTACGCTTTCACACCTAAATCGTCGAACCGATTACGATGAATTTTAGAATAGGGATAGATAAGACTCTGGAGACGGTTATAGGCTACTTTATATGAGCGAAAGCGTGGGAAAAAGCTAATTACAACATAGATATAAATGATTCATTTATAGGATTTACTTTAAACATCAGACTGAAAAATACATTTTCTATAACGCTGTGATTTCGTCGTCTGTTATCCCTGAGAGCCGTCTGCTGTCACAGTACCTCCCAATGTAACGGCCAGGTCACGTGAGCCTGCACCGCCGTCGAGACTAACCAGCTTTGCAGACTGGATAATCTTATCAGCGCGACGTTAGCTAGAGAATAATATTTATTTAGCACTTACATGAAACACGCACGGGAAAAGAAAACATACATTTTCCGAATCGCAGTCTCAGGCAAGCTGTACCATGAGTGTCCATATCTTGGTCTGCCACAAAAAATTAATATGATCGGACCTGTTTAAAAGCTGAAATGTCCACGAAAGTGCCGTCAAAAGAAAGGCATTTAAAACCAAACTGTGAAAATATAACATAATTTTAAAAGCCTGACGTCGAAATGCACTCAATCTACACGAGAAACCCGGCCACCCGTCCGATGAAGAGCTTTTAATGCAAATCACAGGTGACACCGTTTGTTTTAGCTGTATTATTCAAAATGGATCCTCGACCGAAATGTCCATTATGAAAAGCAATGCGCGAAAATAACCTCCAGAATCCACTTCGAACAAATGGGTTGTTTGAAGTGGATTCTGGAGGTTATTTTCGTTCTATTCATTATTGGCTTGTTTTTGATTAGTGATTCTGCTTATCACTTCAATCACACGATTATTATTGTTTCTGTTGAAATAAAGTTGAAACAATATCTAAGTACTACTGTTAGTACCTTCAATCAGCAGTCTGATAGACCACCATATCCTACACATAGATAACATATTTGTACCATATGATAGATAGTTGCGATATGCAGCTTTTGGGCCTGACACAGGTCAAATTTAAGTTTTCAGCTTTTATAAATTAATTGATATTGTTAGTTATCAACATTTTTCTTACTTTCATCATCATAAAATTAGGTAATTCCATAGTGACATTACTAACCTCAATCTCAGAGGTCCCTAAATACTGCAAGATATTTCTCCACACCTAACTACCTGGATTGATGTAGAAACTTGCACAAGTTCAGTAATAGTCCAAACCTTCATAAATGCTAGACGGGACGCTGTTCGAGCGGTTGGCGTTTTGACAGCAACTAATAACGGTTTGCCATGAATAACATCTTCGGAGGAGAATACCTTCTGCTGAAGGTAGTTAGATTATATTGACGGCCAAATATTCGGTACAGTATTGAGACATGTTTATTTTATACTAACTTCTGCCCGCGGGTTTGCCCGCGTGAAATTTGGAAATTTTCTCAAAGGAACCTCCCAAAATAGATCTGCCAAGTTTCATCTAAATCTGTTAAGATTTGGAACCTTTTACAAACAGTTTGACAGAGTTACTTTTGCATTTATTACATTACCAGCGACCAGGATTAGACCATGTTGTTGTCTGAGCCTTATAATTATCGTACTGTTAATACTAACCCCACTCAAAAACAACACAATTTAGCATATTTACCTTTATAATTTCACCAGACATAGATCCAGAGATAGAACTATCACTTTTTACCTGAAAGTTTTGTTGGAAGGAAAACACCCTCCTGCTCGAACCCAGACTAAAAACAGCACACCAAAATCCACGATCATATTCATAAACACTAAATAAATGAAACAGATAAAATGAACACAAATTACTTCAAATAAATTCCAGCACATCATCGAAAAATGGCTGATTACAATAATTTTGTAGCGGAAAATGGAGGCTGCATTCGAAATTACTTTCAAGGCGAGTATAATTCAATTACCTAACAAGCATTACATATTCATTAAGTTGATGCTAATTAGGTCTCGTCGCCTGCCGAGCTACCTCGCGTCCCTGCCGAAGTACCGACGTACCTACAGATATAGCGTGGTGTTTTAAACAAGAGATTGTATTACGCACAGCGCTTTTTGGTTATTATGTCATCAGTTTAAATAGTGTTTAAATGCAAGGCAATCAATAATAACAAATAAATATAATTAAGTTGATGCTAATTAAGTCTCGTCGCCTGTCAAGGCCTGCCGACGTACCTGCAGATCAGGGTGGTGTTTTGATCACTAGATTAGGTATATCACTGACAGCGCTATTTTGTCTTTGTGTCGTACGATAAGGTGATATTGTGGTCAACCGCCTATCATCATCTGCCTTGTCTTTTGTCAACTATATTGGGTTCGGCTTCCAGTCAAACCGGATTCAGCTGAATACCAGTATTTTACAAGGAGCGACAGTCTATCTAACCCCCACAACCCAGTAACTGGGTGCAACAAGCCTAATAATAATAGAAAAGTGTCATTACATGTGAAAGAAATACTCTAATATATTTTGTTATGAGGAACAATCACGCTAATTCAACAGAAGGGGAAAAGTTACTGGTCCTGCCAGGGTTGCGGAATTTGATCCAAAGAGTCACCGCGGCCCTGGAACGCAAAGGGCATTTGGAGGAACACGGTTTTAGTCAGTAAGAAAGCAACTCCTTTCTGCTCCGCCCAGAGCAGAAGGAGTCGTTTGATGATTTCCAATCCATAAAAAGGGGCAAGTTACTGACCGCACGTCGTACGATGAAATGCAAATGCAACCGCTTTAAAAATGCTCATCCTAATAACCACGTTTTTATTCAGTTTCAGAAAATTCGGACGGACTCTTTTTTGTGGCATGTGTCATAAAAACGAACCCGTTTTCTTTTTTATAGAATTTCACACAATGAAAATCTGAATTTTACTTAAAAATTGTTCATCTCCACCTCCACCCTCTAGTTCTACATAAAGAAACACTGTAATCAGGTAACAAACTATTTGTGAAGTCCATGGAAATAATGACATCTCTTGCCACCGTCGCGTGCCAGGCTATTGGGTTCTAACACAGCCGGAACGCCAAAGGTGACAGAGCTCGTCGGTTGATGTCGTTGATATTCGCGTGCAGCGCTATGCGGCCTGCGCTACAGCGGCAAGACAGGCCGTGGTGGACAACAAGGAGCGACAAGACATGTCAAGCAGCGAGGCAGAAAGTAATATCGTCGAACAAGGTGGCAATGTTCGACGACGGTAGTACGTGAAGCCAGAGACCCTACTCCCACTAACCCACAGCCAGCAGGTGTGCACGCCTGCTGACTATAAGGTTTAAGGGGTATAAGGTTTTCCTGAACTAGCCTGCAGAGCGGCTCATCCCACCGCCTGTGGGATAAAGGGTAGTCAGGCGGTCAGCCTCGGTGAAGCACGGCACATCAAAATCAATCAGTATAGAAGCTAGAATATTCCTGATTACTTTATCAGTGCCGTGAACCGAAGATGTAAAAACCGGTAAACTAATACTGATAATTTTGCGGACACAAGACTATTTACATTTAGTGTAAATTACTGATTCTATTTGTCTGTAAATCTACCATGCAATAAATGGAAGTCGTACAAAAACACAACCTGTATAGCGAGCCTCCATATAAATAAGTAAAATGACGCGCGGAATCTTTTTGATGTATGTATGGTCACGTCACTTCCTGTACGAGGTACAATTCATTATTATTATAAACTGGTAACACTTAACAACTTTATCCATAGGTACCTACCTGATTTTACGTGTAGGTACATATGTATGGATGGGCAATCGTCTAATGACTTCTGCCGCTCTGGGCGGAGCGGAAAGGAGTGTCAGACTCTTACTGGCTAAAACCCACCCGTGTTTTTTCAAAAGGCCATTGCAATGCAATGTAATTTTTCAAAATGCGTTCCAGGACCGCGGTACTCTTTCGAGCAATTCCGCAACCCTGGATATGTAAGCAACTACACTACATAACGTACATAGGTACTGTTTACTTTATAACGAGCTGTAAACTATTTATCCGAAGGTTACTCAACAATGTGTATGTACAACGTTCAAATGTAAATTAACAAGTTCGCGACGAGTTTCCTCCCACCTTTGTTTTCGTGAATAAGAGTTCAACGAATTGTTGAAAATTTGATACTTCCTGTGTAAACTTTCCAACAATTAATTATTAAATTAAAGTACAAATTGTGTCTAGCTATGTTATCGACAGTCGTTACGTGGAAATTAAGGAGGTAATTCATCGCTACACAATATTTAATTAGAATTACATGTAATTACAATTAATTCAATACAAACATAACTTTACTCAGTTAGCCACAAAATATACTTATTTATCTCCAAATTCAACAATATCTATACAAACGGAGGGCGTAACGAGACAGCTTTGTTCCCATAAACATGAAAGCCGTAACTCCACATAATCTTCAAAGCCAATCAGTGGCGAATGATTGGCTTATTACCAATCACGCGGCGAACAGCACCGTAATCCTAATACTATTGACGCGACCGTCTCTAACGAGATACCCCCAGTCGGAGATAAGGCGACTGATAACACTCCTACGGGCAACAACTCGACAATTCATCACAATCGCCCACACCCGCACCCATTCACTACGGGGTGCTACGAAGTGATACGAACTGCTACGAATAAATGTCGTAGACCCTACTGTCGGTCTACGCCGTAGAAGACGTTGCCCAAATATAATAAACTATTGATCAGCTTCTGCCAGCGGCTTCCCCCTAATGTAAGTCGAAAATTATCCTAAGAGAACATACTGCTGAACTCGGGAAAAAAAGTATTCTACGTCCTTTTCCAGAACATGATGTACCCATGTGCAAGTTTCATCCAAATCCGCTCAGCCGTCATGAAACAAACAGACAATAAAGTTACTTTAACATTTATGATAGTAACATTTATTTATGCACATACTTATAAAAAACTTTTTTTTTTAACTGCACTACAAATGTTGCTGAATTACTTACTTAGCAATTCAAAAGCCTACAAAGCAAATCATGAAAGACAAGTCGGCAAGTCTTTATACATGGCCTTTGAAATATTAGCTAGGGATCCGAACAAACTAAGATAAAGCTGCTGGAATAAACTAGACACCTTTTTCTCAGCGATCAAACAAGACTCAAGTGGGGAGCGTGAATTTCTGCTCGAAGGACTTTCATAATAATCAATGGTCCAATTGTGATTTTTAACGTAAGTTTCTTTTTAAATAATATAAATGGTGTCGCTCTTGTCCTTGATCATGCCTTACTTTAAAAAAAAAAGGTTTTATTATTACTTATTAAAAAAGTAAGAAACATTTATTGCCAACACTGCACAATCATAATATTGTAAACAAAACAAAGATTTCTTGGAAATTTCAATTGAACCTAGACGTAGAGTTGCGGACTGTGACTGTCCACTGATGCGGAACTAGGTAGCGTGGAGCGGAATTAAAGCAAAATTACTCGTCGTGTGTTCAAGCACACGCGACGAGTAATTTGAACGGGCGGCCGGTTTTCTTGGCTACCCCGCATCGCTTCCCCGCTCCACTGCCCCGCTCCGCTTCCCAGTTTTATATTAATTTTTTTAACTAGTTCGCAAGCCCCTATCCACTAAAGCGGAGCGGAGATTTTATGCAATTCCATGGTTAGTGCCAATATTAAGCTCCGCTCCGCTCCTCTCCAGTAGACAGTCAGCCTTATTATCGAGTTAATTTTCTCAGTATTTGACCAAGCACCCACGATATACCAGCCGGCAAGTATATATTCATTCATCACGTAATTAAAAGACGAGTCGTTAGGTGCAGCGGCCCCGCGCGGGCGGGCCCGGGCGCATTCATAGTCACAAATGTAATACATCCCCTCCTGTCCCCTTTTTCCCAGGTGGATGGAACTCAATTAGCAACAATTATTCCGACGACGCGACGCCAACCCAAAAGTTTTCTCGACTATTTCGTAATTAATTTTGTTTCTACGACCTCGGGCCGAACTCGCCTTGACTCGGCTCACCCTTAACATTTATTTAGCACTAAATTATTTTAAAAGTTTATCGAGTGCTAGTTTCCAAAACGGAAATAGCTATTGTAGAAGAATTATATCAAATGAAGCGATAAGGGAAACTTTCCAATGGTTTTCTCACCCGCGCCTCCGTAGCGGTCCATAACGACCATATAAGGCCGATTGCTTTCTTAAACTTATCCCATTTGTAGCCCCAGTGTGAAGGAATTGGAACTTCTTTATTGTGCCAAAGTTGCGAATGAGAACGCCTATTTCCATTTCTATCGAGCTGGTGTGCTGAAACTAATAAATTATAATAGCATAACTGTAATGTATAGTAACGTGTAGCGACATAGAGCGGTTATGAAAGTTGGGAGTGATAAATGGGAGCGCCACCTTCTCCGAGAAACTCGGCGCGTCGTAAACTGACGCCAACTTGGACACATGAAAATTAAATAAATTACGAATGGCGTAACCGACCTCATCCTTAGTGAAACCAGCTTATGCTGCAGAGAAGGGGCAGATTAAAATAAATTCATTACATTGTCTGCTGCTTTGCTGTGGATTTTGTTGCGGAACTTGTATCAGAGCCGTATCAATAGTGCCTGCTTTTTCCACTTTAAAAAGAAAGTCGGAGACCCTAATTTAAAAACTTAGTTTAATTACTATTCCCACTGCTAAGGTATAACAGCAATCTACATGAGGAAGCAAGGATATAATTATAGATATTCTTACCTCCGTGTTTTAATCCACTTATAAGGGCTGACTAATGTTTTTACACAGTCCTAAGTAACACTAACCATCAAGTAATGAGTCAGCATAATCAAGGGCTATTCATAACATAAACGGTTATGCCGCAACATCCGCCTGCATATTGCTGGAACAACGCGTGAATTGGTCCGCTCGGTGTAAAGTCCCATATTAACATAGTAAGGAACCCATTTCCATTATCATCCCCAATTTCGTGCTCGGGAGGCACTTAAGCACTTAATGGATCTCGGCTCCCCGTAATTTACCGGGACGTTGGATTGAATAAAATCGTAAATCTTAACAGCAACCGAGCGAAGGTGTTATTACGAAGAATGATTCGCACTCTTCTTTGAATGAAAGGATCATCGCTAGAGACAAATTACTGCCTTCGAGATAGCTACGGCCTAATAAAACAATGTGCTCAGGTACAAATTACTTTCGTATATTAAGGTTATGAATTCGTCTTTATTACTTCGTGTTTGTAGCGTAACAAAAATAAAATAAATACGATCTACAGTGTACAGGGATGACTTTGTTACGACTGTTCCGAAACTAGCAACTGCCTCTCAGACTTTATTTGAACGCAACACAGAGCAGAATTCTCAGAAATATCCAGTTTTGCCATTAAATAATTTAGCAAAGTTTGCGAGGAATACAGTAGCATTTTAGAGCGGCTAGACATAATCTTTATTTAGCCGGTTTGCTGGTGTGGGGCGACGGGCGACGGGCGGAGCATGGCGGATGGCTCTGGCGGACTGCTGCAGTCCACAAATAAACGGAATCAATACCATTACGGCGCAAGTTCACGCCGCCGACCTCAGATGTGTACGAGTGCCTTGATTGCGATCACATTATTAAAAGAGACATTGTTGTCTATTGCAATTCGAAATTGTTTACCTCTACAATTTTACAGTATACTTTAGTTTTTATTTAAGTTCGCGAGAGTTCAGGACACATTTTGCCACGTGTTTAGAGTTAGATGCGATGCTGATATATCATCAATACTGAGCTACTACTTATTTTAACCAAGTTTAAATCTACACGTACGAAATCATAATAATTGTACACATTGGTTTGTTAAATTAACTACAGTCTGTATACGTATTTTAAAAGTTTATATTTTACCGGTTTCGCAGAACAAAAATCCTCGCCAGTTAAGCCACAGGTAAATTTAAAATGGAAACCAAACAATAAAGGCTTTTTATTTGGTTTTGGGGTCACGCGGTCTCCTCAGTGAGCCGTAGAATTGCGACCAGCTGATCAATTATGCTCCACGACTTCGCTACAGGACCGTTTTGAAACTATATTTCAAGTTAAACCGAATTATTGGTCTAGAGAGCGTGGGCGCCGATTGTTTCCAGTGTTAGGAAAACAATATATAACTTAGTAAATACATCAGTTAGACTATAACGTAGTTACACATCAGTACACGCTGTGTTGAACAAAGTGTTCGTTTGTTATCATGATTACGATGTAGAACTTATTCCGAGAATTTTCTAGTTTGAGTTAAGCTACCTAATTATTCAAATACTAAAATTAAATTACGAAACTCGTCATCTGCCTAGCCTTTTACCAAATATATTGGGTTCGGCTTCCAGTCAGCTGAATACCAGTATTTTACGTGAAGCGGCTGCCCACCAAATCTCCACAACCCATTAACTGGGTAACGTACCGTGTTCCCCAGTTTATGGGTTGTGGAGATCTAATTCTTAGCAAGACTGGAGTCAGATTGTCTGGCTTCTGCCTATCCTAACGACTGCCAAAGATCTAGAAATGACAGCCAGGGCCAGCGGCTTAACGTGCTTTCCGAGGCACGAAGGAGTCTCGGTATGTTAAGATGGTCACCCATCCACAGATCAACCTTGGCAAGCGTTGCTTAACTTTTGAAGATCGATCCGTATGGCTGTTATTATTTAGCCACATTACGTAACTCGTTCATATTTAATTATTTTGTTAAAATAATTTTTAACGCTTTTCACTTTCTGTAATCTTTAGAACCCTAAATTTCTGCTTCGTTTAAATAACAAATTCATCATCTGGGTTTTGCTCAGGCTCGTTCGAAGAATTCAAAACAGTGTAAGTTACGTCAGATCACTTCAAAGTTTACGAAGAGAGAACTATGCAGACGTATTTCAATTAAGTTCTAACAACAGTGGTATTACTTCTCGAGACACGACTGCTTAAGTTTATGTCAGCATATCTGAGCCTGACATTGCCTCCACGAGACAGGTATATTTGACGGAACATGCAATTCCAAATACATTTTCAGAAGGCCTTTGGGAAATACCAACTCTAATACAGTCGGGCAATAAAACATTGTGTTGCGTGTTCCCATGTAAATCCCATAACTACGTTTGAGCCATGAATCCCGGGTGACTTGTAGTTCCGGTCTGGCTTTAGGCTTCTGTTACATTCCATTGGATGCGCCCTGTTCGATTGAGTCAGCATCCGTCGTAGTAAGCGAGAGTGTACTTAAGGCAAATAGAATATGTATGAACGAAATTTTGCGGACGTGAATCGTGCGTTGATTTGTTGGGAGCATTGGTGATGGCTTCACACTCTTCAAGAGGGGTGATTCATCAAATATTATACGTATACTCTACTTCCACCTTTCTTATTGGTAATGAACTAAGTCACATGACAAAGGATGCGCAGATGATGCAGTCACAAATCCAAAACTCTAAAGACAGTCCCCTCTACAGCCTCTTGACAGAGAAAAGGCATGACTGGATTTTTTATTACCTACATTTCTCAAAACAAGATGCAGTAAATAAAATATTTAAAAATCCCAAAAAGTGACGCACGCCATTTTTCCACCAACTTTACTTATTTTTTCGCAAATTACTATTTTAGTAACATCTTTCAAATAAGTAGATTATTGTTGTTTGTAGTCAAATACCCTATTCTTAAATTATCACCCAGTCGTAACATAAGAGTAGTGCAAAGTGCACTAATAAACAGTTGACATGCTGACCACCTCTCCGGGCTCACAGCGCGATTGTATAAACTTTAAACTCGCAGTATCTGTGCCAAATGTGGTTTTAATTAGTACTCCGGCACTAATTGAAGCTCCACTTAACTCTTTAGGCGCCTTTGATCTCAGTATACTTTTATAAGTATCGGACTGTTAGTTTCTGTTATTTATCTTCTCCTATTCTGTACGAGAGAAATGCAATGGCGTAGATGGTGAAATTTCTACTGGGATGTGGAGGTCAAAGTTCAATACTGGTTTCTGCTGCATCCGAAGGCTGTAGTTGGGAAAAAGAAAAGCCGCTAATGATGGTGACAATGTTAACCGTTCTGCATTAAACTTATCAAAACTTTAGTCTAAGCTCTGTTTAATTTTCGTAAGGTCTGAATTTACTCAAATTTTAAGTTATATTTTACATGCTTTCTCATTAAGAAAACATGTAAAAACATCATTCATAGTAAGAAATACGACTCTTGAAAATGAGAACGTATATCACTCAAGAAAGTCGCTAAGTAAATTCACGACTTGAATTACATTGTAGTTACAAACTTAACTTTATAAGCATTACAAATTGCTCGCTTTTCTTTGAAATTTAGCCTCCACCAATTATTTAAACATGCAAAACTTTTGATGTTCGCAAAACATTATTCTCAGAAGTCAGATTTAAGAATAATATATTAACTGCTTTGAAAACTCTCAAAGAAAATAATCTTATAAATTCGTTTCTGTAAAGTACTGAAAACCTTCTGTATGAAGTTTACAATAAACAGCACAAAATAAGCCGTTTAAAAATCTACAAAATCTTTTCAACAAAATAAATGTTGGGACCGATATTCGTTATAGCCGCGCTAACAGAATTTACCGATTAGCACACGGTAGCGGACTTATGAATTTTACCGATGACTTTCCAGGTATGGCGCCCATGTAATATGATCAACGCAAATTACATTACGAACTTTGGACACATGTCGAAGAGCAGGTTAAAACGCTAATTGAGTTTTGATTCTGACTGTACTAATTAAAAATCTTGTTACACGAACAAACTTTTCTAAAAATCCTAATTAAATCTTATATAACTCAGCTCGTTATAAAACTGGGAAGTTATTTTTTGTAATAAAGTTATCCTGATTGTTATTTGCTACGGTCCTTGGTAGGTTTTGAAATGAAAATTTCTATAAAGCACGAATATCTTATTTTGCGAGTTAAGAGTCATATTCATTATGAGACGCAATCTATCAGAAATATTTCCAATTGATCGAAGGTGGTCATCTTGTCCAAGAAGTAACTGAAAACTTTTTCTTCATCTGCGAAAACTATACTCTATCCGTTTAGGTAGTTAACTAAAGGTAAACAATCTTGATGTGTCTTTTTACACAAATTCGTATTAAACAAATAAACTACTTTTCAAACTTATGGTTCAATTGATTTAGTATTCGTTACTGTTGTATTTACTTTGGTTTTTACTTGCATTTTATTTTTAAACTGAGTTTTTAAGTAAAAAGTTACATCAAGATTGTTTACCTTTAGTTAACTACCTAAACGGATAGA
>NDFZ01005337.1:335065-376086 GCA_002192655.3 Mamestra configurata
CTATACTCTATCCGTTTAGGTAGTTAACTAAAGGTAAACAATCTTGATGTGTCTTTTTACACAAATTCATATTAAACAAATAAACTACTTTTCAAACTTATGGTTCAATTGATTTAGTATTCGTTACTGTTGTATTTACTTTGGTTTTTACTTGCATTTTATTTTTAAACTGAGTTTTTAAGTACATCAAGATTGTTTACCTTTAGTTAACTACCTAAACGGATAGAGTATAGTATAACACTTTGGTAAGTGTTTTATTCTTAGACTTTGCCCTTTTGCCACCTACACTAATAAAACCATTTACCTATGCAATCGGAACTGAATCATTTAAGACCGTATATCAGGAGAGAAATATGTCCAGTGTTCAGACAATACTTTAAGCCAACCTTGTCGCGCAGGTCGGGTTCCGCTTAACGGCGTCTTTAAATCCCAACTTTTCTAGCGATCATTCATTATAGACTTCTTCTAGATAGCCAATATTTACAATCTAGAGAAGCTCTTTAAATTCCAGTTTGGTTGCTACTTTGATACTCTTTCAAAACTAAGTTAACTGTGACATTAGGTGATTTCGAAAATAGATAATTTATTAAAAACCGAATTGAGAACCTCCTCCTTTATTATGTAGTTGATTAGACTTCAAAAAAAAGGAGGGGTTTCTTGTGTCTTTCCAACGGTGTTGTTAGGTGTCCACTAAAAAGTGAAAAATAAAAGAACTTGTTCCAAAAATATACAACCGACTTCCAAATTAAAAAAGACACTTCAAAGTATAAAATAACTGTAATTTCGGAAGCCGGTGTTAAAATAAGAAAACACAACCAAAAACACCGACTCCCGAAATTTAAGTTATTTTTATACTTTGTAGTGTTTTTTAAACTTAGGGTAAACACAAATTAATCCTAAGCTTTGACGCAGGGCATTTGCTGGTTTGATTTACAAGTTACATGATGAGTGATAGTGCGACTTGTCCACCTTTCCATATCAAATTGACGGATGAATGAGACTAAGTGTCTGTGATGAAAGTCCAGTAAATAAGTGTCTCTTAAGTACTTTTAAGAAATATCTTGTGAAACTGGTCCGATAAATGGTAGTATCGAAACGACGCAGTAACAAACTGTCGTATTAATTCGCAGCAACAGCGTGCGATAGCAACACGCTGCGCCGATGGTCAAACAGGCACTGGCTAATTGAATTTCCTCGAGGGCCCGAAGCTCTATGAAATATTCCACCGAGACTGCATAATCTCACTATACGGTTTTTACGTGCTTCGGTCTGTATTAACTTGCTGTTTGAATATACCTACCGTGATTTGCATAAACTCATCTTCATTATTCTGAACAAACAGTTATTATACTATACTTTTAGTATAATCGACTTCATCTATCCATGATTACATTTGCATGAACGATGCCCTCACAACAACTGAGCTCACAAACTTTTGTAACACAATCACGTGCACCGAGCCATCACAACATTTATTGATTTAAAACTTTCTGACTGCACCGAAATATCATAAAACACGCATGTAAAGTTTAGTTCACAACACACTGAAACTGCGCCAGTTCGGAAAATATAGTCGATAGGAATAAACACAGTACACGGCTCCTGACGAATAGTCTACATTCATCAAGTTTACTTACCGCGACCACGCCGGTCGTGTGAATACCAACGTAATTTATTCTGGTGCAACTTTGGAACATTTTGATGAAATTCAGTGCAGGTAAAGGATATTAGCTATACATCAAGGTGTCGGGGGTCGAGGGCCGGCCGCGTGCTCGGGGCAGCTCAAACAGCGGCACACGTTCGCGCACAGCTGCCCATCGCCCGTAATCCGATTACCGGCACTGCACTGTGTCGCCTCCTGTTCTCCCATCAACAAGGTATGCGGCAAATAGTGCCTGATGCTTGTTTGATCCATTACCATAACAGCTTTACTTCTACATCCACTTGCATCACTCTCAATAAACTGACAAAGAAGCGCTCCCGCTATATCAAAGGTAACTTGAAAGGCTTGTATGGTTGTAATACTTTGTCATCTGAATTTCCGCCGTTGTTCACTTTATATGCAATTCGAACTCAAAATAATAAAATTATGAGAGTAGTACATTTCATAAAGAAACTTTCATTTAGATACAGAGTGAGTTAAAGTAGCAAGTGCATTCAACAATTCCGAAACTCTGTTTCACACATAAAGTAGTTGAAAAGACTGACGTGCGCTGAGTCTGCCCCTATCGGCCTCGCCTTTGTCCCCAACATACCTAAGTAAACAACTTTGGTAAAATAGCATAACAGCTGTTCTAATTTTATTCATATATTTTTGCTCAAAAGTACTTAAATTTAATGATCGGAACGTCATCCTTGATTGATTAACCGAAGACGACGATAAGAGCGGGATAAAGCAGAGTCTATTTTTAGAAAAATCGATGTAAATGAGATGAATTGTTAGGAAGTTTCATGTCAAGCACTTAAATGATGTCTAGACTCCAGACACTTAAAGCAACTACTTCGCCATGCATAAGAAAAGCTATTTCAAATGCGAAACAGGCAAAACGAAGTGTCAAGAATTTAATAACATGAAAATAAGTATTCACCATTAAATAAAAGAAATTAGAGGAAACGAATTCATTTCCATTCTTCCTCTAATTACACTTTTTGCCTCACAGTAACGCCTGGCGTGGTTTAAACCGGCTAAAGTTTATGAAAAACTTCACTTGCATACAAACTAGTTCCATTTGCGAATGTTTTGAAACAAGCGTCGTTTTACCCGTAAGGTTTTCGATGTGGTTTCGACATGCGCCAGTACAATTAGAATTTGCAATCGAAATTTGCTCCGGCAGCGCCCGGCAGCGCCGGGCAGCGTCGGGCAGCGCCGGACAGCGTAGGGTGGCGGGTGATGGCCTACACACTCGGCATTGTTATTTTCTACGCCTACCCTCTCACATTGCAGTTCAAACTTAGTAAAGGTTCGTTTGTTTAACGAGATAAGGATTTGTGTCTATTTGTTAGAGCATTTTTCATGGATGTTTAAAAAATTAAGTCAGATAAATATCTAATCCTATCAATTCGAAGATAATTCTGACACATTCAAACACAGTTAACTGCGATGGATAAAGCCTTTACTCCACCCTTGCCCAGCACCGGAATTAACTGCGGCCTTGACTTTGTTAAAGATTTTCTCTTGCGTCACACAATTTTATTTGTCTCTTTTACAAGCAGATTTATTTTAAGCGCTTCTCAGAGTAAATTACCCAAACGGGTTTATCGTATCAAATAAAACCTTCGCACGGACCGAATGTGCTCGCGAAAGCAGCCTGTGTGTTTTAATTTGTATTCAGTACACGACTATTTGAGAATTCGTCGTATCTTCACGGACTGGCAAAACATGCAGCGGCCCGCATTGACTCACTACAAAGTTATCTGCCAGCGTGGCAGCGTAGACTTTAGATGGAAAACAAAGGGCTTCACTTCAGCTCTCCTCAACTATCCGTAGGTACTTAGTTCACTTAAGGCCACAGACACGTCATTTACGTGTATATGGCATTAAGTGACTTAAATACCAAAACAAACGAATGATTGACTGCACCAGCCGTACTCAAACTTTTTTCTTTTTGGGCCTCGTAGCGCTTCTAGTATTTTTATGATGGGCTGGCATAACCTACGTTAAATTAAACTATACATTTAATCGTATCTACATCAATGAGACTTTTGAATTTGTGGCAAATGGACAGTTTTCGATAAAAAAAAAACACTACATGGCATCAGGGGCGTAACTATGATGGGGCAAGTATGTCCTGGGCGCCTTTCAAAAGGAAGCGTAAAATCAAAATTTACCAAATCAGCGAGAGGAAATGAATGGTGCGCGGCCCAGGGCGTAAACTGACGTCCAGGTTTGGGTTTCTTCTAGATTTAGAACACTGTTACGGCGACGACTACGACGATTTAGAAAATAAATGTAAAGAATTTAGATATTGCTGTTAGTATGCCCCACGTGGGCATACTGAAAGTTTCTGGATCTGGCCACTTACAATAAATTGATGAAAAAAACAATTATGGAATTCGAAAATGGAACTCTTTTTAATTTGCGAGATTGTGATTTTCTTTTTCATTGTTGAATTTAACTCGTGAATATTTTCGTTCGATGATTTTTTATGATTTTTGCTGCGGCTTAAGTCAAAGAGAGTTGCCAGAGACTTCAATTGGCATTTGGTGATGAAGCACCATATCGCAGCTCTATGTATTCGTGATTTGGAAAATTTATCGTATGTCTTATTTCTAGTCTTATTTATCAAAATCCAGAAACTGTCATTATGCTCTAAGTAGTTGCGATGTTAACTAACGGACCCTTTAGCCTCTAACAGTTATACGAAAACAGGGTTGGACTGGCCATACATTCGAGGTGGCGTTTGCCAACCTGGGCATTAGCCTACGTGGAACTACACGGGACTGGGTTGCGGGGCTCGCCGCAACCCAGGCGGTAAGTAGGGTAAGGCCCGCGCATCCTAGGGCCCGGTTCGTGCCGAATATCTAAGATGCAAATATTTTATTTAAATATATTTGAGCTCGCTTCGCTCGCTTTTGCATTCTACACCGTCCAGGTTCTTAAGCTTTTCTGTCTATAAATATTATTATAAATACGAATGTATTTGTTTGTTACGCTTTCAAACCTTAATCGCTGAACCGATTGCTACTTTTTGCGAAAACTATATCAACGCGAGCGAAGCCGTGGGAGTAAATTTGTTTATTAATTAAAACTACGCACTAGTAAAACACACTGTACAAAGGCGGACTTAATGTCTTAGGTATTTTCTACCAATTAACCTTAAAGTGGTGCAGAGACAACATGACAGGTGCAACTTAAAGGAAAAAGAAAAATATAGCATCCATAATCTGCTAGAGGCTAAAGGGCCGCGCAGCGGAAGACCGCAGATTGAGTATAACTGGACTACACACTGTAATCATCTCAACTTCATGTTCATGTTTCAAGTTGTTTCTTGAAATGTTAAAGGAAATAATGTCCTTAACCTTTTGTTGCTTTGTAAGCTTTGAATGACTTACACGAGGTTTTGGGAACAATACAAATGTTTGTAATTACATTTGTGGGCATAGAATTACGTCGACAGAAATACTTTGGATAAGGTTAAGGCTTGATTTGGTCACAGTATGATATTTTTAACGCGATTTGGTGTATACATTTACGTGTTTTATTTTACTTTGTAACCTTAGATCAAATGTTTAAAATAATGATCAATTAACTTCTTTTTATTCAAAGATTCATAAAAATGATGTTTTAGAAACTGGCAGTCTTAAGCTGGGTACTTTTACGGTTACGGGCCGTAATGTAACATTCGCAGCGAGCATGTTACGTTGCGCCGTGTCCTAAAATCCATGTAAAACAAAACACATACGCATCATGTTCGTGCTCGTTTCCACGTACTGACTGCACGAATGCTCGCTTTGTAACATGTTACATTACGCTCCGTAACACCGGTCAGTACCCACAGTAAGGTTGAGTCGTAATAAACTAATTTAAAACCTATAAAACAGTATTTTGGAGACCTTCACAGATTAAACACCTATTACATTTTGTGTAACTATGACATCATATGAATATCCAAGTACTAGTTACTCATAATTTAACATACCCAATAGGGATCTGTCTGTAGATTTACTATTGAGCAAATGAACAATCTAAATCCTGCATGTCGAACATAACAAGATTGCAGTGAAATACCCATCGGACTAACAAACACTAATTAACCAAATTCCGACAGTCATACAGGAACTCGACACACGCATAGCGATGGCGATAAACATGTACACACGCAACAGTATTAGTTCCCTCCCAGAAACATCACACACCGTTATAATCCCTAGTAAGTCCTAAATAGCGGGCCAAATTCTATCAAACGTTGCAATACGAAATGCTTCAGGCATGTAGTAATGCAATATAAAATGTACATGAGGAACTGTTCCCGTGAGGCATCATATTTTGATGATGTTACACAATCATTTGCAACACAAACTAATTTGGAGCTAATAATAAATTTGTTTGGCACTGACAAACAATATAAAGAAGTAAAAAAACAAGAACAGGGAGGCAAAAAGAGAAGTATTAAGTCAAAGATTTCAACTATTTAAGAACCCATTTTGCCCAATAAAATCTGCGATTTACGAAAAGAAAAAGGAACGTCGCGTAATCGGCGAGTGGACGCGTTATTATGAACAGCCCATTAAACTTGTCGCAAGCTGTGTATCGCGGATGTGTAGCGGGACCTGCGACGGCCAAAATATTCAATTGGCGTATCCTACATTGGCCACCGGCCAGGCGCCCCTGCATATTGATGTGCCAACTTTTACCGCCGACTCAGCTCATCGACGCAAACTTCACCCGCCAACCTGCCAAGCTATAGCTTATGCGTTGAGCGCTGATCGCATGACTTTAATGACGTGGCTTCACTCTAACAAAATGTCCATTACGAAACGCGCTGACGGTTCGCTCCCCATGAAGCGCATGTTATTAGAAATTCCGTGGATATTGAAATATCGGGACGCTGTAAAAGTGCTTTTAACCATCCCATGTCAAAATTTATCACTATTACAAACGAGTTTTTCGTAAAATATTTTTTATTGGAGGAAACCTTGTGAGCATAATTGGAAATGCTGCTTGTTGATAAACCGAAAGACTTTTTATATATTCCGGCTCTCCCCGCCCTTTTCTTGATTAAGTTCGTTATGAGTTCTTAGACAATTTAACGTAATCCAAATATTCCGAACCTTATCTTTCGTTATTTTCGCCGTTGCTCACGACGGGTACTAGGCATATGAACTAGAGCAGTTAAATAATAGTAATAACTTCATTTCGGGTGGCATAGATACATATAAACCTTCACCTAGTACATATTTCTTTGAATTTTTATTTGCTTTGACTCGCCACACCTACACAGGACATGACCCACTGATTTTGGAAGGGACAGTCAAAATGTTCAGCAACAACGGCATTCTAAACGCAATGTTCAGAATGCGTTGTTCCTACCCTGCATACAGGCCAGCGAGGAAGCTGCTTTTTAGAGCATAATGGCCTGGAAACCATCAGTGCTCACTTCAGCAAACATTTTCTTCAAGGTCCCATCCAATCCTATATTTATCACAACTACAAATAATATCAGCTTACTAATTGCCACCTTCATCGAGACAACAATATCGCTTTATTCGCCGAGCTCCTCTGGGGCGGCAAAAAAGCGTCGATTCTTCATAAAGTTTTCCAATATGACAGAGATTATTATGGCGGCACGAAAAGCAAACTATCGGTTTTCATAAATCGAACAAAGATCAACTTTGATTTGATGGATGACTCGGCTGCGTTTGCGTTCGAGGGCTTCGCGAGCCACGCCGTGGGAATCGAAATGGGTCACGACTAGAATTAATGTCGTTTAAAAATACTTGTTGATTTATGCGCTGCGCTGTTTGTTCAAAACTTGAGTTTGAATACGAATCCAATCAAGTGAAGGTAAAACAATCTAAAAGAAAATGTAATTAAGAGTTAATCGTCTCTACTCGTCTAGTACTGAACTCTCAAATGGAACTATATTTTCATCACTTCAACTTTCTAAGTAAGTACTCTCTTATAATATTCGTGCAAATACAGAGACTTTAATGTTACCGTCTCTTGCACTCAAACAGTTACCATAACGAACGAGTTCGCGCCTTCTTTTATCAAAAAGATGGAAATATTGAGAACAAAGAAACGTTTCAAGTTTAAAAATAAAGCTCCGTTGACGCTTGCCGACAATTACAATATCAAAAGAATCGATTTTCTTCTATGCGCGAGTTTCTTACTTTTACACCCACCTAATATTTTCCCTGAACTACATACCTTTCTTCAGATCTATTAATATTATAATATCACAAACATTTGTTTATTCCTTTCTCTTGATATTAAAAGCTCGCTATGAAAATTATAAATATGTTATTTGCTACAAATAAACAGTACTAGTATTCTACTCGTATAGAAAAACAAATGCGTTACTTTTTACCCGACTGTGCAACAGTCAGACATGGTAATGTTTTTGTAAGCAACTTTTACTGTCTTCACCATTTTCAATCTATGGTTAGGTATCTATATCCTTTATATCATGAGTGCCTGTTTTTCATATATGTTCTGTGGGGATAATACCAACCTCCACATACAAATTGGTGCTAAATGCCACCGTAAAACGTAGGTCGGTCGAGCTTCCAAACTGCCTGAGATTCTCATGAGACATTTAAGTATAGTGAATTAGCAATGATCAAAGTCATTACAAAGTGATATAATAATGCGGCTCAAAAGCTAATATCCATTGGATAAATTTACATTTACTACTTAAAGTTTAAAGCGAAATTTTCTTGGAAATTACGGGCTACGGTAGCTCACCGGACCGCGTTCAAGTTTGCAACGTTCGTCGTAGTTCACGGGCTCGCCGTACTTCCAAAGAGCAGAAACCTGAAACTTTCGCTGGCTTTACTCGTTTTACGGCGCCGCTATCACGCCCCAGAGGCCTAACCTCTTTCTTAAAACCTGAAACTCCTTACTTTTGTGGATAACTGTAACGTTTGGAACGTGTTTGTAATTACGTAATGGGTGACATGGTGCTTCTTAATTATTATACCTGTGTTGTGTTTAGCCTTGGCGATCATTTAATATTTTTCTCCTACAAGCTTCGCCTACTTGAAATTTGTATGGGGGTGAAAAGTCAAAAATCCTTTGAGCAGTGGGAACGTGAAATTGTTACAGTCAGACAATCACATTCTCATATTTATAAAATAAACGCACTGCCTAGACCAGTAGACCTACGTTCATACAAATATCATGTTAGTTTAAAAAATATTTGTTAACATTAAAATAAATTAAGTAATTGATTTTTCTCGTAAGACCAATTTTCAAATTTCGAAAATTTATCATTAATATGATTACACACATAAATTCAAAAAGCTGATTGAAGTGCTTGTGAAAGCGATACTCGCAATCAAGCGATTATGTTATTTAATACGACGTAATTGTCGTATTTAATGAGAGAAAGGGATACGTTTTATTATTAACTTAAAACATAGGACATTTTATTTTCAAAAACAAATAGAGATCCCTACGAAAATTGCAATAATGTAACACAAAGGAGCAAAATTTTGCCCAATATATTCATTATTTGGCATACGCTGAGAATACTATTGATGGATGATACATAAAAATAATGAACCACATGATTAAAGTACTCATCATCACCTATAAAATTTCTGCAAGGGTATATGTCTAACTATTATGGTTAAAAGTCACAATGAGCGCGTTTTGTTCAAATTACTCAATCAAAAACCGGATGGACTAGAATAGTGGTGATTTTGGTATCATGATATTAATCCTTTAAATCCATTCAAATGATAATTAAGGTTAATTATGAACATGTAGATTACACTTTAAATTGTTCAAATCGGAGCTTTTGTTTTTAAGTTGCAACGGTATAAAAATACTCTTAGTAAGAAAAATGTTGCGGTTTCAGCGAATTGGGGAGAATTTTAATGCTTGGTCCGATAAAGTTGAAACACGGCATTAATGATTTTTCGAAAATGAACCCCTTTTTTATGAATGGAATATTCTTAAATGACTCCTTTCGCTCTGAGCGCAGCGGAAGGGAGTGTCAGACTCTTAATAATGACTAAAACTCATCCGTGTTCCTCCAAATGCCCTTTGCGTTCCAGGGCCGCAGTGACTCTTTCGAATTCCGCAACCCTGAGAGGTACTGGCCTTAGCGGGCCCTGACTACTTTGCTGACATCTCTTAAGGCGTGCGTCGATCACAATACGCCTTCGATCCCGGCCCGTTACTATCGGAAGCCCGCGCCTACGATGACCGGGAATCGCCCTGCGACTCCCGACGCCCGGAGCGTCTTCTTCAAGGGGCGAAAAGGGGTGATGAAGTTTTTAGGGGAGGACATTATTGCTTGTAAGTCAATATTTTGAAAAAAACATTCAGGAACTTATAAAAATACCATCTAAATCGGGAAAACAGTTTGATAAGTTTTAAATATGCTTAATTCGCACGTGATTTTGGCATTTCGTTTGTATGAAAAATTCTTTATCCGCAGGCCTCATCCATAAAACTTTCGAAGGTGTACGACTGTACGTCTTCAAGTCTAGGGTAAACTGCCTAACCCTTCAAGAAATGCAGGCGTTATTCTCTGTACGTACTAGGTACGGAATACCACTAAGTCTGTCTTAGTCCATTGTATCTCGTAGTCTCTGTAGGATTGTGGGATTGCGGCCCATTGCTTTCGATTAACATAGATCGTCCCCCGGCCAACTAGAACTTACGGGTGAACGTAAATTAAGGGAGTTACTAACGCGTCGTAGGCGTAGATACGATACGTGGGCCCTTGTGCTTCCACTTAATTCTATTTAAGGTGTTTCCGAATCCGTTTTCAACACAAGGATCGTAGTAGGTGGCGGTCTGTAGATTTTTCCTACTCTTATGGGAGAATAGAGTGAGTTTCTCTGTTCAAATATATTTTTTGCACATATGTAGTATTGTTGCTGTGGCAAATTGATCCTAATTAAGAAGGAGCACGCAAACAATGTAATGCACCAGTTTGTACTTTCAGGAGCTAAAATACTGGTATTCAGCTGAATCTGGTTCGACTGGAAGCCGACCCCAATATAGTTAGGAAAAGACTAGGCAGATTATGAGTTTGTTCTTTTTGAGCAATGAAAATTGTAAAAAATATTATACTTATTTAAAGGACATTTCTAGTAATTCGAATTAAAATTTTAACATATTGGGTCAACCTGAATTGCACTTCCTTTTACCTTTCTACCTACTACTAACATCATGATCTGTACTATTAATACCAAACTGGGTTGTTTCATGACTTACGCAAAATTGATATGCGGCGATTCTAAACCTTCTTCATTCTACCAGATACCTGCATCATTCTTTAAAGTTATCAAAAGTATCTATCAGGAATAGTGGGGGGAGTAATACGACAGCCAAGTATCAAATAGTCATAAAGTGTGTCACGCGCAGTGCGACAGGCACATCTCATGGAAATATGACTCTTTTGCACTTTACGAGGGCATTAGCCGCTGTTGTGAACGGTTTGATTTAACGGCTGTAAACGTAATTTTTCAGCAGGGAATTGTCGCTGAGATGTTTTGTGAAATAAATATTTGCGAGGGTGAGGCTACGCACTGAATGGGGGCTTGTTTAAGGCTTAGAGCCTAGTGACCACCTTAGTGCAAGTTTTAAACTTACTCGATCACGTTACCGAAAAAGTGAAACGAACATACTTAAATGTTCGTAAGCGGCCGACACTGATACGAAAAAGTGCACAATACGGCAACAAGCGAGAAGACGACATGGAACATTTTGGAACGTAATAGGCTCAGGCGCTAAGCAAATCAGCAGTCAATGCGTTTTCAGCCTAACACATCCTCTATAAACTGTCACAAAAATGAATCCATAAACAAAAACTCAAGTATTCAAACACCAAGCCTATTAAACAACTGTTAGCCTACCGAAACTAATATTAAATCAGCTCCTATAAACACAAACTTCGCACAAATTGCTCGTGTAGTGAATTTGCTTTCATTAAAATAGTAGGAGTGGCTTAATGACTTGCCCATACTATGAATATTCAACGGAGCTCATATTGCCAGATGAAGCTTCAAAGGGTTTATCTGAGCGACAAATGCTTTAATTCCTTGAGGCATACAGTTATTAACAAGCCCCACGGTGCATTGAAAATTATGTTCTACACTGTTAACTTGTACCTACCTACATAGGTTCTTTGACATTCTGTTTTAGGTGCCTAAATTTTTATATCACCTATACAAAGAAAATTTTACATCTAAATGTAGTTTTAAAGCCACGCGCAGTGTACGGGTCCGTAGTTGCACGTCACAATTGCCGACTGACAATGGTGCTTTTTGTTTGATCCTAGTAACCAGCATCTTTATTTAACTAATTTGTACGAATTTAATGGAATTTGTAAGAAATTTTCCATCTCCAAGTACATTTTATAGGTTTGCCGACTATTACTCGTTAACTTGTAAAGCCTACTTAGCTGTTATAGTTTTCCTTTTAAATTCGTTTTACAACGTGTAACGGAATAAACTGTACTCATCATTATGAACAACTTTTACTATGTGACCACCTACGAAATCGCGATTTCAGTGTTGGTCCCAAAGGAAAAGTGTGTCATATGTATTGCGTTTATTCTGTTACACGTCTTATATGCTACTACCATGATTATTTCACGTCTCCAAAAACAACCGTTTAGCTGGCAGAGGGGGGAAACACTTGACTCTAACAATAATTAGCAATATAAAGCTTAATATTTCGCAAACGGATACTTTGATGGAAAAATGGTTTCGGCACACCCTCAATATTTTAAAACGACCTATCCAACCACACTCCACATCATGGGATAGACGTTAAAAAAAATCATCGCCACTTTACGTGAAAACTTTTTTTTCAAGATTTTATTTTTCCACTTTATCGACATGATTAATATGTATACCCATACCAAATTACAACTTTCTAGTGCTAAACGTCTCTGAACTAAACCGCGGACAGACAGACAGACGGATATAGGGAAACTATAAGAGCGGTCCGTCAATATTTCTTTCGAATTGGAGACTCACGGAAGACCCAGAGAAATCCGATTACGGAAGTCGGTTCTACTGCGTACAAATAGTTCTATGGCTACTTTGGCACGTATTTTCACGGATTCGTATTGGATGCAGTGTGGAACCGCTCTCAGGGTGCCTTGTTGACTCGTGCCTTGTTGGGTCGGTTTCCAGTCAAACCGGATTCAGCTGAATACCAGCATTTTACGTTGAGCGGCTGCCTACTAGATCTCCACAACCCATTAACTGAGTAACACGGTACTCCTTGGCAAGACTGGTGTCAGATTATCTGGCTTCTGACTATCCGTAACGACTGCCAAAGATCTACAAATGACAGCCAGGACCAACGGCTTAACGTGCTTTCCGAGGCAGGAACCCTAAATACCTAAATAGATCGAAGACAAGTTAGAGAGTAAATAGTAGTAGTTTTCAATAGAGTGAAGTGATACTTCACGCCTGGACAGCTTTTAGCACTTTACAAAGCACAAGTCCGATCCTGCATGGAGTATTACAGCCACCTTTGGGATCGCCCAGCTAAATACCAACTTGCCGCGCTTGACTCGATGGAACGCAGAGCTAATAGGCTCATTGGCGACGTAAAACTGGTGGATGCCAAGCTTCACAGCTTGGCTCATCGCCGCAAAGTTGCCTGCTTGTCGGTATTCTACAGATTGTACTTCGGGGAGAGTGTCCAGGAACTCCACGACCTCATCCCACTGGCCTCCTTCTACCATCGGACATCTAGACGCACTGCAAGTTACCATCCCTACCTTGTTGCTATTCCACCAATTCGCACTAAACGTTTCCAAACTTGTTTTATAATGCGCACAGCAAAGGAGTGGAACTCTCTGCCTGCGTCTGTGTTTCCGAACGCATACAACCCTAATCTCTTCAAAATTAGAGTGAACAGGCTTCTTCTGGGTAAGCTCGCTCCATCGTCGACTTTGTCTCTGTCATCTATGACCTAGACTAGAGTCAAGAGCAAACCCATATTAAATANTTAGCTCGCTCCATCGTAACTTTGTCTCTGTCATCTATGACCTAGGCTAGAGTCAAGAGCAAATCCATATTAAATAAAAATAAAATAAAAGTTTTAATATATTTTTGTAGTTTTTTTAAAAGATTTTGAGATAATTTTCCCTGACTTTGAAAAGTTTAAAAATGTTGAATATAACTCGATAACTTTTTGGACGACGGATTTCTCAACTATTTATAAAGAAACTTATTTTCAGCAAAAGAAACTCATTCAACCAAGAAGATAGATATGGCTCCAAAAATATAAAGCCTAACTAGGTTTTCTGAATCCCAATAAAATAGTTGAAACCACAAATTACAAAAGGAAAAGGGACAAAGTTGGACTCGAACAAAGAAAAGGGCGGATAAAGCAACAAAGTGCGTAAACAAGGGGTCTCATCGGTTTTATTTGAAAAGTTTCGATGATCGCGGTTTACTACCGGCACGCCGCCTCGCGACGCCCCACTTCCACGAGCAACCGTCTTCATTAGATAAAATCAGCCAGAAAATTTACATTATCTTTGATAACAGAATTTACTCGTGTTGACGCGACGAAATGTAACAGAAGTTACCAGAAAACAGCGCGAAATGTGATTGAAATAACAGCCAAATGTGTCGCTAGACCCACCCAAAACTTCGTTAATGCTATAATTCACTAGGCATCGATACTTCGCTTACAAAAATATTGGCAAAGTTCCTACGCCCTAAATCATAATACTGTGTAATAAATAACCCTTCACGATGGCTGGAGATGTAGAAACTATTGTTGTCATATTTCTGGATCACAATGGCAAACAAAGCTTCTATTTCAATAGTGGCTTCAAATGACGCAGCGCTTAGCGCAAACGGCACTCATAATCTATTCCATCAATGGCGTCAGATAAGATTGTGCCGTCATTATTGGGATGTAATTAATCTTTGTCATTGTTACCTTCGTCTGCAGATCTGCTCCTCACTGATACAGACCTCTCTCGGTTACACTCCATTACTTATTTTGCTTTGTGACGTCCGCAATGATTGGCCAACATCTTCATTGAATACAGTAACGCTCATAATTATTTCTGGAAATATTATCTATAATCATTAGGAGTAAGTAATATTTAATGTTATTTTCATAGAATAACTTAATGAAATCGCTTTACCAATATTTATACAGGTCTCGACATTATTTGATTAATAACAAAAAAATTAAATCATGAAACCATTTTATCTTACCAACCAAAATACTCGTAGATTAAACATATTTCCGTAAAATCAGATTATCCTTAAGTACCTATCTAACATAAGGTAAATTATACAAGCGGATATTCCATCTTTTTGAGTTCAAACAGATTCGTCTGTTCAGAGACATTTGGAAAATCGGATTACGTCGACAAAGACTCATAGATAGGTACTGTAAAACGAACAGAAGAGAACAATGTAAAGCAGGGTTATCGGAAGCTGGGCTGACTCGTATATCTCTTTTGTAGGTGAGATTAAAGAGGCGATGGCGTGGCCCGATGCCATCCATCTCCGTTAATGCTGTATCGACGGCTCCACCCAGCGGCTGCGAGCAGCGCCGTGATGCACGGCCACATCAAGTGCGATGATATTTATTGGGAACCAGCCGGACTAGCTTTTGGTCAGTGCCTCCCGCGCCTGAGTTGTGGTATCACGTCGATGTTTTATGTTCTAGCTAGAGCCTTCCCCAATAAACGACAGTGCTTTTATATCCGTTTAGTCAAGTTATGTCCACACTATTGACGCAGTGGCTGAGTGATTGCCTGTGCTCTTAAGGACGCTGGATTCGAATGGCGCATGAAACACAGGTATTTTTGCTTGGTACCTAGTTGTTTTGATTTTGTGCTTGATAACATTTATATCTCCAAAAGCCATCACAGTACGGGATGAAAACGTACAGTAATTGTACAGGCAATCCACTTTCAAATTTCTCCAGAAGTTTAGTTATGAGCACATATATGTTTGCTGGAAATTCATGTTTGCATTGATTGCAAATATCTGGCACGGCAAAGGATTCTAGTTTCAGGCAACTCGTATGCATGACTCGCCCCAGACACATTCAAATATCCATTTTGCAAATGCACATTTTAACGACATTCGGCATTTGGCAAGCGAGGTTTTTTAACGGATATTAGAGAACGCTAACCACGTAAGCACATTTTACGCTGGAAAATGGTTAAATATGTTTTTACAAAGTAGGTACCTAGTTAGGGTTCCGTATCTCAAAAGGTAAAAAAGGAACCCTTATAAGATCACTCTTGTACGCAAAAGAGTGATCTTATAAGGGTTCCTGAGAAAATCGGTGACGACACACGGGTGTCACCACCGATTTTCTCAGGAACGGGTATATCTAGCAAGTTGAAATTTTATACCAGATACTGAGGTCTAGTCCCTATTAGGCGTATAAAATCAAGGTCCTGAATCAACACGGTAAAAAGCAAATTTAGACTTTCGCGAAAACTTGTAGGTACCAAAATTTACCTTAATTTTCAACTTTTTTTTTTATTTTTCGAAATTTTTCCTTTTCTTGTGCTATAAGACCTTGCTTTTAACCAAAATTGACAATTCTATATCAACCGGAAGTACCCTATAGGTTTTGGATCGAAAACCTATATGGTAGTTCCCGTTGACCAAGAATCACGAAATTTGGCAATAAAGCAAGGTACAGCACAATTAAAGGAAAAATATAAAAGTTGAAAATTAAAGGGTGTCCCCATACATACATAGTTGACGCCTGCCACCAATAAAAATGATACCAATTTTATTATTTGTCTGTAATATGAAATATGGTATTTATAAATATATAAGTATGTTTATCAGTTATCTGGTTGCCATAGCACAGGCTCTGCCTTGTTTGGGATCGGATGACCGTGTGTGAGTTGTCTCAAAATATTATTATTATTAAATATTATTATGGCGGCATCATTATACCGCCATAATAATATTTAATAATAATAATATTATAGGTACGGTACCCTCAGCGCACGAGTTCGATGCGCACTTGACCGGTTTTTTTTTATTGGGCCCCAAAACAGATTAAAAATAGCATCAAATCAAGGGCTAACAAATAATACAACAAGGTTTAGGTACAAAAAGATTATTTTCTAACTGCCATAAATCTTAATTGAAGAAACCTTATCAAAGTTTTTTCAAATATTTCAGCGAAGACATAATTAGGAACGCGTACTTGGTAATCCGGGAAAAACTAATAGAGATAGAACCACAATATTTGGCTTCATAACAGTATTGATCAGAAGGGTACACAAATTCGTTTGAACTGGGTAGGGAATATGAAAATATTAAGTAAACACTGATATAATTTATATGTTTTTTTATTGTATCGTACAAATACACTCCATTCAGAATCACGTACACTTAAATAACCATATTATTGCACAGTGGTTTGCTAGTCAGTCGGTTGGTTCAGCACCAGGGGTTGGCTTCTACAAGGTACACTTTCCTGAAACAAAAACATTATAGATTAGGAACATGTTATTCGAAGCTATGTTTTATGTACAATGAGATTGGCTTTTAGTTTATCAGCAACCCAAATCTTGAAGATAAACAGCAGTTTTGTTAAGCGCAAATATTCGTTGAGTTAAATACTAACTAATAAGCTGTAATTTTAATATTTCATGTATACCTAAGTATTTTTTGGGAACTTTTCTGAACCCCTGAAAGATTGCCAATAACTTAAAAGTCCCCTTGTATAACAGATGTACGGTGCAAAAATTGCTATTTAGGTAAGGAAGTCAAATAGAGTGTCATAGACTACAACCACATCAAATGTACCAAAAAAAATGCACCTATAATAAAATTGGTGATGAAAAAGATTGCATTTTTGAATAAGTAGAAAATAGGCTTGATAGACGACCAAAAGCAAGTGCAACTTGACCTTATGTGAAATAGAAAACTGCCACAGAGCACACGGTCATGACTCTACCGTAATAAAAAAAACAGAAGAACTGGTATCTGAATTGAGAATTTGGGGTAAAGAACATGTCAAACCCTACTTCAATTTAAAAGTTTGACTTTTCAGTCTAAAGTAGAAATTGACAAATACTCAACTTCAAATTCTTAATTCAGAAACCTTGTTAAGACTGTCCAAATGTAAGACGAACATGATCAACTGATGACACAGTGATGATCGTGACTGCATCATTCCACGAACTTTACTAAGGCACGTGTGCCTTTTTGCGGTGACATAAAAAGTGCCTATACTGGTCAGTTGAAGTATAGTTCTACTGAGAACACCGCAGCACCATCGGTATAGATTAATATTCATCCTTTTACAATAAAACTACCTTTTTGCCATCCTAAGATTTAGCCAGGTTGTCCAGGAACTTAAGTAACTCCATCATGTAGACTGATCCGAGTTTATGATAAGAACAATAAGTAACGAATATAAAATGTTATTCAGTGTTTTGTAACGTGTGACTGACTGAAGTATTATTTAATTTAATTGGTGAATTGTTATTATGTGGACTATAATCATTTTGTTTTTGCGGGAGTTATTTAAATGATGATATCGATAAGCTAAATGTTAACCATGATAACGCCTGAAATAAACAAATACATAATTATGAGTATGTAAGCAGATTAATGAATACATTCAAAATTATTCGGGTGATAATAATGAATCATTCAATCAATAAATCCCAAACAAGATAGGAATTTATTAATTAAAAATATTTGCGCAAGTTAACATTATTATACAAAGGCAGATTTAATGCCTCAGGTAATTTCTATCAGTCAGCCTTACCAGTAGATTTTTACTTTGCTTCAGTACTACTTTTTGTTACCGGCTTCGCTCATGTTAATTTATATTTTCGGTAAATGAAAGTAACCTTCTCCATGGTTCTATCTAGCTCTGTACCAAAATTCATCAAAATCAGTCCTGCGATTTAGGTGTGAAAGCGTAACAAACTCACTTTCACATAACAATATTATAGTTAGGATTAGGATTGAATAACGTGGTCTAAGACTACATACCTGTAGCCACCATGTCCGTAGCCACCACCGTAACCACCACCGTAGCCGCCGCCGTAGCCGCCGCCGTAGCCGCCGCCGTATCCTCCGCCGTATCCTCCGCCGTATCCTCCGCCGTAGCCGCCGCCGTAGCCACCGCTGTAGCCGCCGTGGTAGCCGCCGTAGCCGCCGCCGTAGCTCCTGCCGTGCGAGAGGGCGCCTCCAGCGAGAGCACCGCCGATGAAGCCGGCCTTAGCACCGATCAGACCAGCGCCAACCAGACCAGCTCCCAGGCCCAGAGCACCGACTCCTAGAGCACCAGCGCCGAGGACACCGGCACCTGGTAATGGAGAAAGAATACATAAGAACAAGAAAGACTAATAATAATAAATCCTTAAGTTTCTACCTAATTGATATAATTATTGCCTTAATTGTGAATTTTATTTTTAGTACTCAATGTAAAAAGTGGTTGATCGTTGGTGTGTTCAGTTAATCAGAAAGTTGAAGCGATTTAAACAGCTCTTTTAGTTGGTTGACTTACCTATACTCAATTCTGGATTAAGCTCAGAGGTGTGCATAAAATATCAAAACTTTGTCACAAAGTGTGTACAATAACAATAAAGAATCAGCAAACAAAACAAACAGTATCTTAACTAATTTCAGTAAAATGAAACCCAAACATAAAATAAAATAAAATTCAACGAAAATGGTGTACGAGTATACCAATCTAGACCCATTTTATGCTCTAGAATTATCAGTTTAAAACATAAAGAATATGATATCATACCCATACATTTAAGATAATATGCTAATACAAATTGAATATTCTGAATGTTGAAGACATGTGAGAGAGTTCCATAATTTTTTTTAAAAAAACTTGCAGAGCAGGTCAAGACATTTTGTCTGATTGACAACAATGTCTTTTACATAAATTCTATCAAGTAACAGAAACACGTTGGTCGAGTTGGTATTTGTTTCGTATTACTTCTATTTTATTTGTATTATCAATGTTTTAGTGCATTACTGCCAGGGATAAAACTTGTGTAAAAAATAATAAATATTCTCATAAAAACGATCTTACGACCGAAAGTTTCTTACTAGCAAACGATAAAAAAACTGAATAAAATTCGAGCGAGTACTAAACCAACGCGCGAGGTGACACGTAAAGCAGAATTTACGTGAAAAATAAACGAGATTATCTTGTTAAATAGACAACGGACCTAATTGTTAATGAAAATAAATCGTCGTACATATTTGCATTTTTGAGAGTACCCCCTAACCACCACCGTGCGTACACTTCCGTTGACCATTCTCATAGGCACCTGGGCCATTCGACTTTTCAAGGAATAATAAATTTGCAATCACTGAACAACTGCAGTATCAAATAAGAACATCCTTGTTACCACATACTTATAAAATTAATAAATAAGCTCGTAATTTATACGACAATAAGTTCATCAAATAAATAACTTAAGCAACACATCATACATTAAATAAGTTAAAATGGTAATAGTAAAAAAAAATAAGAAAAATTTTTACTTTTACTCAGCGACTTTATACTTCGAAAAGTAGAATGGTTCACCTACACATTTTTATAACACCTTTAATTCCTTTACTTACTCTGCTTTTATTATTTATAGCTCAAGGAATTTACATTTTTATGGTTTTTGTATATCCTGTTGCTGAGCATTAATATAAAAATTATAACAGTGACGGTAAAAGTTCAAGGTCTTTATGTGAAGAAACTGTTGTTGTTAACTCCGATCCTGCTTATTTATTCAAAATATTAGCATATTACGGCCAATCGGGTGATCCGTCTAACGTGGATGTTACCTCGCATGACGTCATCAATCTCTACCTCTAGGGTTAGAAAGTAAGGTCTTTAGGGATCGACATGACGTATTTGTTACGCAGTATCCATTTCTCATCAACGTTACGAATATGCGCAACTCGTTACAATACCTCATCCTTGGGGGATTCCATAACATGACTGATTATTGACTGCTCAAACAAAGTAAGTATGTTCCTAACCATTTAAACAGTAATAGAATTGTTTTCGCATAAATCAACGAGACACGAATTGACTCGTTGGGATGATTGGACAAAAATGGATAGTCATATAAATTAGTCATTCATAGGATGACTATTATTGTACTGAAAACGACCACTAAGTTAAAACTTATCAAATTTCTTCTTTTTACCTTTTTGCATTATACTCGTAACGTTTAATATGGAATATATTAGTTTGGTATTTAATACTAGATATAAATGTTTTAAAGTCGTAAAGGTCAACGGCCAGTCATTAAAACCTTAAATAACAAAGTTATAATATCGCTAATGCATTTCGCATTGACTATGTTTTATTCATGGATTTGTTTATTCATATTGAAACAGTAGGTACTTTTACACTTTTAATTCAGAATAAATATTTATGAGTCATAACGAAAAAATGATATGAAAAACGGTAAGCTCTGTACCTAATCGCTTTTTAGACTCGACACTTTAATGTACAGACAATATTTTCTAAAATGAAATTTACCAAAACGAGCAATCTTTTACGTTTTTACGTGTGTATAATAGTTGGGTCATAAGTTCATAACGCAAAGGTAATGCGTATATACTGGAAGTCTGAAACATGTAGGTTTCATACTATGACTCTAGGGTATTACTACGACCTATTCCGGTATAGCAGATAAATGAAAATATTCCAAACTTGTATGTTTAATTCGACATAGGGTATTTGAATTCTTAACCACCAACTCAAGATTAGACTAGGGTAGCTTTGTGCATTTTAAGTTGATTTTCAAGTGACCATTTGTATTAAAAACAGTCCTTTAATAATGGGTAAAAATGGGTCGCAATGAAATTTGTATTTTGACTTGTATGTCATGGAGTTTATTATTAATAAATTTAACAATAATTATCTGATAATATTCTGAGTTCCAATATATGTCCCATAAAAAGTGAAAAACAAAATAATGTTTAGTTTAAATTCTATTCTACAAATAGCATATTCAAATAATCTAAACCATTAGGTATTATTTCTGTCTCATGCAAAACATTTCATTTTTCATACAAAGAACGAAAATAATTTTAAAAAACTTAGTTATTTGAACTTTCCTATCCTTCACGTCTGTATGTAAAACTGTAATCACATCTCTTCAGCGGGGATTTCAACCGTGTTCTCATCATTGCAATATTTCACGGCAGTAAGGTTGTAACAAATCTCTTGCGACTTTAACAGCCCAGCAGGTGAGATAAGTGTGAGATGCACAAACTATGGCCCAGCGGCGAACACTCGGGTCGCTACTTTATCATCGTTAATCCACTATTTCTACATAAACGGACCGTTTGCTCTGTAAACTTTTTATCAAGTAAGGTCTACTTTCAGAATCTTTCGGAAAACTTTCAATTCAAACTTCAATAGGTTTTTTGAATGAAGCAAGCTGGCTTTATAAATGACATGATACGAATGATTAATTAATGAAGTTTATAACAATTGGAGGCAAGAGTCCGTTTATGATTTAAGTTTTACTTACTGTCAAGCATCATTGTGTCCGGGTTACACGAGGCTGACAGCTTGGAGTCGGAAGTCCCAGCCTACTAGCACAATCTTGGTTTGCTAGCTTGAAAAACTAGCCTTGTATAACATGGGCATTATTATACTTTTTTTGTTTAATTCAGATGTTTTATAAATCCAGTTGACATCTCAAAATGCTACCAAAATTAGACTAAGCGTTAATTTGCATACAAATAATTAAGAATTTTAATAAATTAAAATGCATAGACAAGACCGGTTTCTAATACCTAGACCAAACAGAACAATCAGCTGATGCGTAGGTAAACTATGTAAATAGGTAATATACTTCAGATTATCGAAACTAGGGCAAGTAACACACGCAAGAATTGCGTGTATGACTTACAACCTTGAATTGTGCACTTGCTTGTATAATTATAAGGCACTGGTTAATCCCAAAAATGGTATAATTGGCTTATTATCGACAGGAAATTAAGTAATAAAGTAGAAATCGTGCCCTTGAACTGAACACTGAAAAGACCTCGCGTGGAGATATACATATTTGAATGACCTGCCCCTAAAACTTTACGCACGCAAAATATGAAGATTGCAGAAAACTATGATTCACGTTATGTTAATACAACTTTTTGTCTCAGCCAGCATTTTGCAGCCAATGGTTTTTAAGTAGTTTTTATTCTAAAGTTTGGATGGACTTTGATTTCCGTTCTTTATTTCTGATTTGATTTAATAAGAGTGGTCTACATTTCCAGAAGGTTGATCCCTAATTTATCGTTACATAATTAATCGTTTTGTATTCTGCAGTCTAAGGTAAATTCGTGAGGCGGTAACACGAATCGCGGGACACAATCGTCGAAAGTGTGTTCAGGATGCGTCGCAGGACAAGGTACGATATGTCATATTATTTTTGAGCTATGTCATTAGTCATGTTGTTGACCCATGACAAACATGACATAATCATATAATTTGGTTTTTTTACCGTTTTGTTTTGTTTGACCAATCGTGATCGTAGACCACTTTTAATGCTTGATTCTGAAAGTGATCGTCTCTCTCAACGGTCGTCAAACAAATGAAAACTCACCAAGAAGGAGATGCCTCTTCTGCCTGTTGCCCTGTCCGTCGATCACCATGACCTCCTGGGTCTCAGCCTGGTCCACGGGCTGGAGGGCAGCCATCAGGGGTCCGTTCTCAGCCGCTAGGCTCGCCACACAGGCCACCAACACCACGAAGACTAATGTGCACACCTTCATCTTGATTTGGTCTGTGAGAGAACGAAATTCTTGATTAAAAATATTCTTAGATATTGACATCTGGAAATATTTTTCCTGCTCTTGTTAGTCTCGGCAAAATTTAGCTTGTAAAACTTCAATAAAAAATTGGAGTATTTTCTTTATGTCACACCTTTACAATAAGATATTATGTATTTGTTTTTTTAAGTCATGGTAACATTTTTTATTTTTACTTATAACAAGTTTAACATTTCACTTAGAACCTCCTGATTGAATGAAATGAAGACAAAATTATTAGTTAAAAATCACTTTGTTATTTTTAAAAACATTTTTACTTCGTACTTTTACAGCTTTTGGTAGTTTTGTTGCAAAGTTTGGTAGCGCGACATTCGAATTGCTTTTTTATTGTTACCGAAAGACGTAGCTATTCATAAGTAGAAATTGGCTTTAGCTAAAACTTTAAAATACTCGTTTCTATATGTATTTGCTTTTATTTTAGATAAGAATCGTGAAACTTCGTTTTACCCCTTCGTGTCATGTATATGCATGTTAATTTAAAAGAATATGATATTTTGCCGAAGTTTTAAAGTTTACTTAAAGTAGACATTATTTTTAGTAAAATTTAAAAGGTCTATTTTTAATTTTACTTACTAAAAATAATGTCTACTTATGCATATCGAAACTTAATTTGAAATTGTTTGAATACCGCGAGTCTCATTGAAATGGCAAATAATTTAACTAATTTATCTTTATATTTAATTTAATTATTTAATCTAGATGCAGAAACTTCCCTTATTATGAATATAATGAGAATCAGATTTAGATACACTCTACATCTTTTTATATTATTTTACTGTTGTCGAGTAGCTTTGATAAAATTTATATATTTTTTAATAAATGCTTGACTCACTCCACAATAAAGGAAACCAAAAAATAATAATAATTAATAGTCGAACGCTTTCAGTTATCTAAACTGCGAATCACCAAAATCAAAGTAAAACTCGTCCATTTAACAAAATTGACGTCACTAGAAAATTCAAACGCGTATTTTTTATTTAAAGAAAAAATTCTATTAATTGTTAATTTTACCTGTTTCGAAATATCACCGTCCAGCACAAACACTGATCACTGATCTACTGTGCTGTGATGTCCTGCCTATGACTTTTATAGGTCGGCGAGGCGAACTCACACGCAAACAGATAATATATTATGTGTAGCCTTTAATAAGGTACGTTGTCGCCCCACCAACAACATATGCTACCTTAGACCACGCAACGGGCTCCGTAGTTTCAGATATTCAATATTCATTAGACGTAATTTCAAACGTGAAATAGTTACTGGGCATAGTTTGCGATCACAACTTTGTTGGGCCGCAGGACATTCCTTACGTACTAACTACTAATCAAAAGCTAGGGTAGCAAGTACCCATGGTTTATATAGTGCCTGTAACTAGATGTACCATCGTCTTGTTAAAATAATAAGTCGAGTCAATATACTCAAGTGTTTTACACTAAAAATGTACTTTACCTATTAAGAGAGTTGGAAATTGTGTTAATTAAATGTGTAATCGGTTACATCAATGCCTTTTGGACTTTGTGAAAGAAATTATATAGTACTTAGGCTTTTGTTCTTATAAACAGGTTTATTGGTAATGAGTGATCTATACTATAATATATATATATATATATATTATATAATATTATAAAGAGGTAAAGGTTGGGAGTTTGTGAGGTTTTCGGGGGTAAACTCTAGATCTACTGAACCGATTTTGAAAATTCTTTTTGTATTTGGTAGCCACATTTATGAGGAATGCTATAGGATATGGGAACGAGATATGCGCGTACGAAGTTGCGGGCAAAAGCTAGTCGTTAATAAAGTTTGATTAGATTCTCGAAAAGAACTCAATTTGACCGTTAAAATCGATAGTTGCCGGGGGTGAAATCATTGCATGTGTATTAGCTCTGTAACATCTTTATCATTTGAAAGAACGCACTCAATGTCCAGTCACCCTGTATACTAGGTTAGTGCTAAAGGTAGGGAAGATAATTAAAGCATCAATCTTAATCGACGCCGGCCTTGATGTAAGTAGTACCTAATCCAACGAAAAACGGATGCACAAAACTGATTACGTAAAGCAATTGAATATCAAACAGTTTTTTGCAGATATTGTACATCGATGCATATCATTCATCTGATGACCCACTATACCACATCTAAAAACGAATGTCACCAAGCAACAAAGCCAGTACTCCTTTAAACAAATTAACGTCAAAGCAAACACAAATAGAATTTTTGTCACCAATCCTCATACCTTTAAGATAGTTGTTTGACATCAAACAATTGGCGCCTCGAGTGAACAACCTCAACAGGATCACTTCAACATTTTTCACACTTTACATAATAACATTATAGTTTTGTATGCCAAATTGAATCATCCAATTTCGGTATGCAAATTTCGAGGTGCCCCGGTAAATTGCGAACATACATAGCACCTGTTTTATCAGCTGTTTAGCTCATAAACCGCCCAGAATATTTTGAGGGAAGGCGTCGGGCCCTTCACAATGAAATATATTTGAATACATTACTCTTTTCCATTGCTACCGAATAATACAGTTTTAAGCCGGGATTCGATAGTGATCCAATCAAATAAAGATTATTCCACATCGTCGACTGTAATGATAAATCAGCTACGAATACAATTGGAAATGTTTTCGTAAAGTAATTTGTTAATACAGGTAAATTAATCCGCTGTGGATATTCACGATTTAACTGTTATTGAAGTGTTTTGTTCAAGTTTTTACCCTTGTTAATCTTGGGAAATAGAAAGGCTGCAAGGATTATCGTTTAAGTAATATGTATACTATGATGATAAAATATGTAAACGTGACATAACAAAACAATCCTCTGAAACAATTTTATCCCGAATGCGCTTCCCTAAACACAAGACGCAGCATAATATAATCCTCACAAAAAATAAAGAATATGTAAGCTTCCCCTCAAAATATATGAGCCCATAACAATTGCTGCAAAGAACACAATCCAACGTTTACAGTATCTCGCTACTGAAAAATTGAGATGTGGAACGAAAATTTTGGAGAACGAAAATTTTCGTGAGAATGCAAGATGGAAGAAAAACATACTATGTATGCGTTACGGATCCAATTCACACCAATAGACCGAGGGATTTGAACAGTAGGTATATATACCTAATAAATCTAATAAACTTAAACAGGCGAGTATCCTAGAATACGTTGAGTGCAGTGCTTTGCCAAATATATTATAGAAAAACTTCTAAGTATATTCTTGAATGATTTCTAATAAGTAAAGTTGTAGGCACAGCATGAGTTGCGATTTTTTTTAATATCTTTTCGATGGGATTTCCCATCGGCTAAAATTACGACCTTCCTTACAAGCTTTTTCCCCTATTTGACATAATATATCAGAGCTGATTGAATAAAAATCCTTTATTATAAATAAGAGACTCTTTTACAAAATAATAATAATATATAATATATCTTGGGACAACTCACACACGGTCATCCGATCCCAAACTAGGCAGAGCCTGTGCTATGGCAACCAGGCAACTGATAAACATTATATATTTCTAAATCCATACATATTATAGACAAATTACACCCAGACACAGAACAAATGATCATGCTCATCACACAATAATGTCATGATGCTTGATCAAGCGGTTAAGGCTGTATGCTGCCTGACAGTGAAAAAATGTTTTCTTTTACTCCACTTGACCTCGTTGATTATGAATAATGGATGGAGTCCACTATGGAATCGACTAAGTAAAATGCTTCTTGACTGTTGCATTTAAAGCTGACGGATCAAAGTCATTGTTGGTAGGGAACAGACATCCTGATAGAGAGTTCCACAATTAGGAACACCTAATACAATGTATTCAGTAATGCTATTTGCTACTGTATACTTTGTGGCTCAAATGCGAACCAAGTTCAAGTTCACGACAAGAAATCTCGTAGAGGTGTAAAATTTATAACGGTAGGTACCGGACTAAAGCCAGCATCGGGCGTCGTCCCCACATAAATCATCATAATAAAAACTACAAAGCCCTGAACACCCTTAAGTAAGATAAGTAGCTTTTTTCATTACCGGTAAAAGAAGCATAAGTTATTTAAAAAGTCAATTTAAAGATAATAATAAGCACATATTAAAAGGGCTTTGACCACAAGGCGAAGAAATTATAGATCCAGTTTTCATCTTTTAGTGGCCATTTCTTTTCAATGACCTTATCAGAAGTCGTGTGTTTTACCACACGACGCCTAATTTATATAATCATAACAGAAACTGTATCTACCAAGTTTATTTTTTGTTATAACTGGCTTCTTCTGATGTCAACGACATTTGAAAGAACGATATCATCTGCAAGCGACCTTTTACCTCTCTGTGAATAGGTAATAATATTAAAATTTGGTGTAAGATAGAATATTCCACTTCATTAATTTACTACAGTTGTACGTTATCAAATATGTTAATACAGGGGTTTAATACATTAAGGATTTTTCCCATCAACTATTTTGATGTTTGTGATCTCGGGATTTTTTTAGAAATTTTAAACTAAATGTTTTGAAAAAAATATCATTTAGGTCTGTTGAGACTTGCTTCGTTTACATGGATGCCATTGAACAGTGGCACTTCACTGGCCTTACAAACCATGTGTACTTGCCCTGTGCCATTTAAGTTATTACAAGTGTTGACTAAATTTACATAAAGCCAAAGATTTTGTCGTCAAGTGGGCGTGCTGGGCTAATGATTCTTCTGTACTTTTTTAACAATAAGTGTTAGCGTTTGAAAGCTTTTAGATAAACTTACATAGGTGTTATTGCCTTCTACTTTCTGGGCCGGATTCGGCGACGTGATCGACTCTCTGGCACCTATTGCGTGTAAGCTATTGCCAGGTGAGATGACTTGGACCCGCACTACGAAGGCAGGTTTGAGGTGGCGCATGAAAAATTTGAATGGACAGATATGGGGAGGCCTTTGTCAAGCACTGGGATACTATAAGAGAAATAGTATAAAAGAAATTGCGTTCTATCATAATACCTTAACATAAAGAAAACGACATGCTAGGCTGAAAGCAAATAAATGAGGGTTATCGCGATTGAATTCGCCGCTAGAAGCGCTAGTGTAGCGTGAGGTCTTCTAAATGTCACATGTCACTGTTGGTTGGCTTTACACGTGGGTTTAGTTACGTGTGTAACGTTTGAAATAATAACAAAAGTTCTAATGATCATATGACCTAATTTCATTCAATATACTTTTGTTGATATAATTTCATTTTACCTAATTTTATATGGTATAATTAACATTTTATAAAATGCACATTTAAAATAATATTCAATTAGTATAAAATTCAGTTACATATAATATTGAAAATCTGTAAGTTACTTTAAATATAATTTTACTTTTAGTTACATAGCTCAAATCTCTTCCAAAACTGACTCGGGGCACCCCGACTTCACGTAGGTTTTTGGCTGCTACAAAACAGGAATATTATTTAAATATTGATCTATCAAAGAATGGAGGCTTTGACGGTTTACCACCTATCTTTATCCGGTTATGCGCTACCACCCTGGTGACTCCCTTGCTCATTATATTTAATAAATCTCTACATGAAGGCACATTTCCAAGGTTATGGAAGATAGCAAAAGTCACACTTATATATAAATCTGGAGATAGGAGTGACGTCACGTACTACAGGCCAATTTGTATATTGTTTTTTTTTTGCAAAAATATTTGAGGGTTTTGTTTATGAACACATTTACACTCACATAAGGCACATATAAGATACACGACAGCACAGATTTATTACTGGTAGATCAACGAACTTTAATTTATTGTGCTATACAACATATTTATGTGATTAATTTAATTTGAATTGTCAGGTGGACTCTGTATACACAGATTTTTCGAAAGCTTTCGATCGGGTTGATCATTTTATATTGCTTACAAAGATGTATCATGTCGGGATTCACGGGACTCTTTATAGATGGCTCTCGTCCTATCTGTTAAATCGCACGCAACTTGTCGCACTAAGCGGTTATGAATCTATACCATTTGTGCCAACATCTGGAGTGCCCCAAGGCTCGTATCTGGGCCCGTTGTTGTTCTTGGTCTTTGTAAATAATTTGTTAAGTAAAATTAAAAGCGAATGCGTAGCTTGTGCAGATTATATAACAATTTTCAGGCGTATCTCAAATAATCATGACTGCAAGGCTCTTCAGTAAGATATTAAAACAATTGTGGAATGGTGTGATGAGAATTCGATGTCACGAGTCCGGGTACTCTGAGTACCGACTCAGAGTACCCGGACTCGGATAGGTTAGGTTAGGTTGTCAACACCAAAAAAACTCAGGTAAATTTTCGAAAAATAGTAAACACATAATTAATTATAACTACAAAATTATAAAATTATAACTACAGGGGAGTAGTAGTAGATAGGGTAAAAGTGGCACATGACCTGGGTGTAATGTTTGATTCGGTTTTGTCACTTAGGCCACACTATGATCACATTTGTAAAAAGTTAGCTTACTAACCGTTTACTGTCTTTTATACTACGAAATACCAAACCATTTAAACATCCGCTTACTTTGTTAATACTGTACTATTCTCTGGTAAGATCTATATTGGAGTGCTGCTCGTCTGTGAAGTCTCCAATATATATCACTCACATAGATCGCATAGAATCCATACAGAGAAAGTTTGTCAGATTTTTAAGCGTGAAATATGGCCTCAGATGTAAACTACCCAATTACAATCAGCGACTCACACACTTCCACATGAAGAGTCTTGAAAGAAGGAGATGGGTTAGTGATTAAAGTACATTGCATAAAATGGCTAATGGCTCCTTTGACATTCAATTACTTGGCCAAATAAACTATGAAGTACCAACTCGATCTGTGCGTACTATATATATACTACAATTATTCATTATTCCCGCTAGTAACAATAATGTTTCTGAAAACAATTCATTGTCCAGAATGTGCAGTCTACCGTTCTTGAGAAAAACAAATTATTGTAACCTAACCTCAAAACACTAAAGTTGCTTCTGCATCGTCTCCGGCGCTGCAGAAAGTGCTCTCCCTTCGCGCTTCCTGTTTTTATATACACTCTAGGGGTAGCAGTCAAAAGACTACGTGAAGTCGGTGTGCCCCAAATCGGTTTAAGAACAGATTCTACCTATTCAACTACAAGTAAAATTATACCTATTAAACGTTACTTATAGATTTTCAATATTATAGTAACTGAATATTATTCTAATTGAACATTATTTCAAATGTGCATTATATAAATGTTCATTATACCATATAAAATAAGGTAAAATGAAATTATATCAATAATTCATTTTACCATTTGATCTTTATATTAAACAAAAGTAAAATTCAATTGGGTCTTATGATCATTATAACTTTTGTTATTATTTCAAATGTTATACACCCCGTCGACTATGGAGCACGCTTACCTAGAAATACGGGAGTACACATTTGTCTGTTTTTAGAACCATTGTTATCTTTCTTGTATGTTTATATGGTGTTTCTCAGTTTATTTATTCAAATTTTTTTATATACCATCCTATGTTGGACTGGCCTGTTGGTCAAGTGGTTAGTGACCCTGACTGCTAAACCGGAGGTCGTGGGTTCGATTCCCACCCGGGAAAAATCTTTGTGTGATGAGCATGATCATTTGTTCTGTGTCTGGGTGTAATTTGTCTATAATATGTATGGATTTAGAAATATATAATGTTTATCAGTTGCCTGGTTGCCATAGCACAGGCTCTGCCTAGTTTGGGATCGGATGACCGTGTGTGAGTTGTCCCAAGATATTATATTATTTTTATGTAGCCATACTCAAGTAATTCATTTAAAATAACTGTAACCACAAAACCCAGCATCTCAAGATACAATGTACCAACATACTTATATGTCATCTAACAGCAGCGATCCGCGATTAAGAGAATGTGCAGCCGATATTTACGTCAATGGCAACAGCGCCCATCTGTCTGCTTATAGCAAGAAACATACTGTGCTCACGAATCTGTGCACTGCAAATGGTAAGTATGACAAAAACCGAAGGAGCAAATCATTCTGATTCATCATTTTATTTCTTCGCTGCACTACATGTTCTTAATATTTATTTCGATAGAGAGAAACCTTTCGATGTGAAACATCTATAGCCGGTTGTTGGCGTGGCGACGCACGCGTCGCCATGCTATACGATGGTACATAAAGTCTATATTTATTTTTTTCATTATGCCATATTTAGTTCCTGTAGTAATCTGTTATTTTATGCATATTACTTGTACAAAATAAGTTCAATGTTTCACATCAGCCAGGCGTCCCGTGATGGCTCACAATTTTGTTTAATATACCTACAATATTATCTTCTTTAAGAATTACTAGTAATTTTCGGACAAAATAATTGAGCAATGCCATTAATTTTATTTCTTTTTAATTTTCCTTTTTTGTGTTTTTATGACTGACACATATTTTACGTTACCTTTTTTTCTTTTTTTTTTCATGGAACCTTTATAAATGACTGAATTCAAATTAACAAACATTTTAATTTTAAAAACATGTTTACTACCCGTGTCTTTTTAGGGTTCCGACCCTCAGTCAGGAAAAACGGAACCCTTATTCTCTGTCCGTCTATCCGTCTGACAAGACCCGTCTTCTCAGGAACGCGTGGAGGAATCCAACTGAAATTAACATAAGATACTCAGGAACAGTGAAAAAATAAAACTTCTACGTCAACGCAATCTGAAGATAAAGCTCCATGCATTATGCTCCATTTATGGCGCATTATTTGAAGCTCGCAGGGAATCAAAACCTATAGGGTACTTCCCGTTGACATGAAATTTGGCAAGAAGATAGATCTCACAGTACAAGTACAGGTTAAAGTCCGAAAATTGTTGTTTTATCAAATAAAAAGAACTATTTTGGGATTACAAACTAACATTTTTGGTGAAGTATTGACAGTAACGTACATTGACGTATCCGTAGGTAATGTATACTCGGAAAAAATCAAGACTCGATCGGAACCCTCGGTGCGCGAGTCTGACTCGCACTTGTCCGGTTTTTTTTAGTAATTAAAAAGGAGCAGGTGAATGACCTTTGTAGGATGTCAATTTTAATTTACAATCTCTTATTAATGAACTGCCAGAAACCGTATGTGAACAATGTAATCAATTTACCATGATTTACTAATTTATTCATATGGAATTTACCTTGTGGATGTCTAACGGTTCTCTAGTAGGTAAAAAGATCTTTATTATATTGGTTTTTTTTTTGTAAGAGTAAACTATTCGAATAAAACTAGTTTTACGATGACAATATTATGTTGATACATGAGCCAATGCGTATTTTTAAATGGACAGGTGCTGCTGACGCAATTGGTAAAAATATCATAGGCATAGATAAGCCCTTCTATAAAATTATTTAAGCAATTAACACTTAACAATGAAAACAAAATAAGCTTCTTATTTTTAATACTTAAAATGAAAACAGGTTAAACCTAACAAAATAAAAGACAAAAATCATCATTACACTCATTTAATATTCGTAAAAAACCCTGAAATGACAAATATGTATTAAGTGCCCAGGCGCGGCACTTGTGTTATAAATACTACATTATGTATAATAATATTAAAAAGCTGAAGAGTTTGTTTGATTGCGCTAATCTCTAGAACTACTAGATAGCCCATTTATCGAGGATAGACTATATAACACCACGCTACGACCAATAGGAGCGAAGCATCAAAGAAAAATATTGCAAAAACGGGTTATTTCCTCTCTTTTGTGTGACGCAGATGAAGTTGCGTTGGAATACGCGTAGCTTCAGAAATGACTTTTTAGTATATTTTTGTCAATATTTACTGCCAAGTATACAAAAGCAAATCGATTGCAATTCGATATTAATTTACAGCTCACTGACTACCAGTTTTATTAACATTCGATCCCCAAATACCTTGCATCCTGTGACCTGGGCTACGCTAACATGATTGATTGATAAAAATATAGCACCAGTTTATCAAGGCTTCATACGAACCATTATATTATAGAGCCTTTTCGAAATCCAAAAACCTTATTTAAGTTTACAAAAAAAAATAAACTCATTTCTGTATTTTAAAATGTCTACAATATTTCCCACAGATTGCAGTTAAATGGATATAAAGATAATTGCCAAAAGGGTGTCTTAATATTCAAAGATTTTACTGCAATGTGGGAATGTGAGGGCATACCTACGGCCTACTAAACTATCTACTATGGCAGTTCTTGAGACGTTGACTTATTAATAAATCTTAGGTTTATGTAAGAGGGCATTTACATATAATGCAAGACTGCGTGACTTTGTTGACATAACTAATATTGAACCCGCTGCTCCGGCCATGCGTGTGCGCTTGTCTTTACTAATTCGGAATTAATCATTGTCAAGTCGCTATGGAAATTGACAACCTAGCTGGCCCTTTTTTAAATAGGTCTTAAGTTGATTCGTGTCCTGCTAGATAGTAAAAAGTTTATTGTAATATACTTCATATGTCTATGACGTAAATCATGGCCAATAGCGTTTTATACATTGAATAATTCGAACAAAATACTTGAATAACCTTCACAAAAAACAATAACTATCTACTTCTTCAAAATGCGACAAAAAACACAGTTTCTGGTCAATGATGTGACAAGAAACCATCACCAACATGAATTTCTAATATAAAAGTAAAATAGTATTAAAATTAAAAAAAGCAACCCTACAATAACTACATGGACTGCTTCCATTACAATCAGGTTTTTCATGATTAAGTGCTGATTCTGAATATAATCCTCAATTAACCTGGCAGGTTACATTTACGTTTCGCCTCTGGGGTGTTATCTCGCTTGCATACAAGCTACGATTTCATCAAAGCTGTCTCACAATTTAGCATACAAGTTAAAGGGAATCTTTGTCCAATTTAAACTAATAACACTTTAAACGACGTGTGTCAGTGCGTTCAATTCAAAAATATCTCCCATGCAAGCAACAGGTTCAATATTTCGTCACCAAGCTCCGTTAAATCTAAATACCCATAACATAGAAGCCTCTCTTAGGTTAAAACTTAGTCCCCGCAATTAATACTATTGTATACGCCATCTTGGTTTCTCTTAGAACGTAGACTCACTCGATGCGTTATAAGAAAACCCCAAGTGTAGACAATCACCAACTGAAAGATAAAATATACACAATTATAGCTGATCATAATAAAACTTAACGAAAACTACGGACATTTCAGTTTGTCGTTGTATATGGTAAGGTTATCTCTTTATGGTTTCAATATGTTAATATCAAGTACTTTGCCATCGAAACATGAGCATGTTAATAGCCATTTCGGCAGTCTACAGCGACATATTTGGATGATGTCACCAAAAAAATTACAAGCCATTCAGATTGTAAGAAAATGTAGTGCAACCACGCTGGTTAATATGTTTGTTCTCTAAATTATAACTGAAGTGGGACAGCAAAGACTGAAATTAAACTATTTTCCCATCTTTAATAACAAAAAAATAAATAGTGGAAAATCAACAAACTATAAATACAGATTCAGGGAGAAATAACCATTATTATTGAAATCAAGCCAGTCTAACTACAAAATAATAATAAAAAAACTAAAGTGAATTATGTAACTAGACAAAACGCTCAAACAGTGCAATGTCAAAATAATATGCAAACTACTTAAATAAAACAAAAAAGATGCGATGCGTGACGTGAAGGAAAGATTAGAGATAAATAAAATAATAAAAGAATGTCGTGCCCCTGCCCAGTAATAATATGTGCTAAGAATATATGTTACGTATATGGGTGAACGATTTCTTTATTTCTACTCTTTTATCACCTTCGAATCCGCATTCCATTCAACTCTATGGTTTAACCGCTCAAATCAACCAATCAGTTGGCGGCGGATGTGCCCATCACTATTCATAGATCACATACCATGGTGAAATATGGAGATGGGACACCGGTTTATATAATTTACCTAATTAATAAAACTACACTAATTAAAACGACGTGACTGTCATTTCATATCTCATTAACATTCCAAATTAACAATTACGCAAAAGGTTCAAAGGTAAGGAATTCTTTTGGGTGTAATTCTTCCTTGATTTGGGGAAAACCGCTAATGTGCGAACTCTTTAAATAAATGTGAGTAAACAGAAAAAATCTCATTCATACTTTTGTTTAACAAAATACGTGCGATATCGAATTATGACATTCATGACACAAAATTAATTCTAAAACTGGTTGTTTTAGAATTAATTTTACGTAATTTGAGTTAGAATTTACTTATGGGTCTATTCTCATCTCACTCATTAAATTTGTCAAAAGCTTTTAAACCTTTCCATAGTACTTGACCTTAAGAAACCCAAATTACAGTTGTCAAAAGAATTCCCTTGGTACCTAATCCGACCTTCGAACTCAGTAAGACATTTTATACATTCGTCATCATATTGTCAATAAAATGAACCATTCATGCCTAAATCTTTTAAAATTGCCATTTGTTGCTCAATTTATTCACTGGTTTCGCAACTTGGCAGTCAGATAAACCTTTGCAATGTGTTGATAAGCATGACAGAACATTTTAAGTTGTTTGTTTAACTTCGCTAGATCGGAGGCTGTTCGACACTTGCGTTAAGACTAAAGGTTATATGTATTTAAACTTCTAGCATGTGTAATAAACACATGCTAGAAGTACATACTACGGTGCACAAAACACAAGTAGACAAAATTGAATTAAGTATTTTTTCGTAACTTTTGAAGCTTTTATACCAAAATGAATATTAGCAGTATGTTTGTCTACTACTATTAAATTTTCTTTTATTAACAATTGTATTATAATGTGGTAATACTTTTATAGTTTAGCAAAAAAAAAGGCAAAAGCCAGTGTTTTTTCTAACTCTACTCAAACTCAATCGTCAACAATAAGAGATTGTCCTGTGCGATAACACCGCGTTTGTATAATTGTTCTTATAAATGTGTGTCCTATGCCTATTATGAGGTGTACAATGGTGTCTAATAAATACACTGGGTAGTTGTGTGGTAGATGATCATGCTTTTCTGCAACTAATTTACCTACACATGCGAAAATAAAGACTAAAATACTGACATGAAACTTCTCTGCTACTCATCGTATACACTATTTATGAGCGAGGAGAAGCTGTCGACTCAGTACCTGATTACCAGTGGGAGGTCCCTGCATAACATACATACATAAATGTAACAATCAAATAATAATATTAGTGAAAAAACATACAGGCAATTTGTGTTATTCCTTGAAAACAGTGCAAAAAACCACACATTACGTCACTCGGTTGAATTCTTAAACGTAACTCAATTTTAAGACGTGGTTAAAGTAACATAGCGACTGAAAGAAGTACGTCTTAAATTTAAGTTTTGTTTGAGAGTCCGGGATTAAGCCTGTCAACTCACCGCTCCGTTTCGGCTTCCGACTCATGGCTATCATGGCTAAAATAGCGGCTGAAAGAAATTAGATATGATATCCAACTATTCGTAATCTAGGTATCAATGTGCCTCCTACTAATTGTAGTAAGAGTACAATGACCCATTTTGGGTTTCGTGTTATTACAATTACACCTTGTAGAAGACTACGCCAATTTGAGAGTATTCGAAATTAAACCCTTACCCATAATAGAACGGTCATCGATTCGAATGTGTTATTAAAGTGAATTACTGAATCGTATCCTTACGCCGAATGAGCCCCAATCGGACCACTATCCGAAGTACGTTCTGATAACAATGCACGTTTTAGAAATTGTAGTAACAGGTGTTACATTGCTGAGCTTTCAAAAGGATACTAGGTGATGCGCATGACGGGGACCATTTAGCGGTCTGTGGTCCGTACAAAAAATAAAAATAATGCGATAACGCTCTCTCTGTAAAGATTGATCGCAAGCAACGTTTTGATAGAAAATTTAGGATAAGAAACCAATAATGGAACGAGACTTCTCGAACTATACTGCTGCTTACTGAGATGATAAATGGATTTAGGCGGAGTGGCCGGGACGAACTTATTAGGGCTTCGTCATATACATTTGACTGCGGAACCCAAAATATGTTTAGGTAATTTAAAATAGAAATAAAAAGCAAATGTTTAAATGCTATGAAAAGTATTCAGGGAATGACAATGTTTTAGTTATGCGCCAAGAAACACTAATATTTAAAAGCTTGTCATTCTTAGTCGTTCTTCGTCATTATTAGTTTGTTATTTTAGCAAATATATGTATTTTATTAGTATTATATATAGTATTTGTGTATTCTTTCCGAAACAAATTCTATTTTAAATTTTATTTTTATTTGTTGTACACCTATCACATTGTAGTTTTTTTAAACCAAAGGAAGGAAGAATTTTAAAAAATACCGCTAGAAAGTTACTCGGAGCTTAGAATACGGCTGGAATGAGATATTTATATTTCTGTGACGAGACCTGACAGAACTTTAACATCAGTTATGTTTTTGACTAAAATGGCCCAAATGTTAACTACAAGCTCGTGACGCCAAACTATTTGTGAAGAGTAAACATTACTAGAGNACACCTATCACATTGTAGTTTTTTTAAAACAAAGGAAGGAAGAATTTTAAAAAATACCGCTAGAAAGTTACTCGGAGCTTAGAATACGGCTGGAATGAGATATTTATATTTCTGTGACGAGACCTGACAGAACTTTAACATCAGTTATGTACACCTATCACATTGTAGTTTTTTTAAAACAAAGGAAGGAAGAATTTTAAAAAATACCGCTAGAAAGTTACTCGGAGCTTAGAATACGGCTGGAATGAGATATTTATATTTCTGTGACGAGACCTGACAGAACTTTAACATCAGTTATGTTTTTGACTAAAATGGCCCAAATGTTAACTACAAGCTCGTGACGCCAAACTATTTGTGAAGAGTAAACATTACTAGAGGTTAAGAATAGTTTATTTTAAAATTAAATTTTATTAACGAGAAGAACAAATCCTTCGACGGTGGTGAGGGTGGTGAGCTGGGAGGAGGTGCTGTTCTTGGGATGTCTGGTTGTCTGGTGACAACTCGCTGCCGGCGCAAACGGGGGGAAGGGCGGAGTGTCGGTGATTTTGACACTCGTATTTCAGATTTTTTTGTTATGGCTATTGTGATCTCTCTCTATCACTCAAAGGTTTGCTGGGAGAACACTCAACTTTGAGTTAAGCTCGCCTTTGTACATGATCTTTTCTTCACTGTAATAAGTTGCTATGGTGTACTACAAAGAACTAAGAATGTTGTGGCGTCAGGTGTCGCAAATTGTAGAATTAATAAAATCTAATAATCAATAGGGAATATTTACAATAAGTTATTGTAAATATTACAAGATATGTATATTCGGAGACGGTTTATGATTATTCCGTGCACATTCCGTGGCTCTCCTGATTATTATCTAAAGTTTTTTTGTTAAATAGAGTGAAGTAGTTATAGGAAGATAATTACCCGTGGTGGTAGTACGACGTGTGCGCCACAGCCTTAGACTTCGCCTTCAGCGCCAGAGCGCCTACCACGCCGGCGGCGCCCACCGCACCGACCTTCGCTGCCTTGAAGCCCAGAGCTCCTGGTAGGGAACAAAATATGGTTATTAGAATTTAAAGCTACGTACCAACAAAAATATCATATCAACTCAATACCAAAAAAAATCTAACCAGCTGATTAGAATTTGTTATACTAAACAGCTAGTTAGAATTTGTTAATGGTTGGCTAATTTTGGATGTCTGCTGTCTGCTAATGGAATTTTTTTTTTTGAATAATACTATTGGTATTTATAAATCACACGAATTTACCCGCTAGGTACCAAAATATGATTTTATTATGTTGCCATAGCGCTCGAAATATGGCGAAAGTTGAGAAAATGTTTAGGTGATGTGAACTAATGTTATATTTTTGATGATAATTAGATGACATCCCCTCACACATCAAGGATGTTACCATTCGATGAAAGTCGGACTTTGTCAGTAGACTTGTTCGGCAAAAATTACTACACACAATATTCTTCTAATAAACAAAACAACAATATTATAATGTACAAAAACTAATCTAAACTGCAACATTGTTACTCAACAAAACAAAACAAAACAAACGCACGTACGAGCATCGATATTTCGGTACTATATTTTAGCATCGGATGTTAAAGCACGCCTATCAGACGTATCCTGCCTTGGAGTGCTGTTACATCCATCAGTGGATTAGCGCCGCCAAACCACCGGGATAATGATTCGCCTACCAAAATATGTTTACATTAACGCAAGACGATACAAATGTGAATTTTCCATGTCTTTTAGCGAATACGTTCTTGTAAAGGAACCAGTGTTTATTTCTTTCAAAAAGTCGCTCGTAGCAATGTGCTACGAGGTGCTACGATTCCCATTTTCGTAGCAAATGTCTACGCCAGCTTAGGGAATTTTGTCTAGTCATTGAAAAATAAAAAATGCGAATAACTAATACAACCCACTAATTCCGAAATGACGCATATCCAATATTTACTTTAGCTTACTTTGATTTGTGCAATGTGTACAGTTTAGATGGGTTTATTGGAAAATAAAACCCGTGGGTACGTGTGTACGAAACTGACGTTCAGTAAATATCTGAACAGCGATGTCCGCAGAACTCAAATATTGAGTCTGTTGCGGAAATCGTAACCGTAACACTTAGCATACAGGGATTTTATTATACTTTACCGCATTTTCTTATATTTTAGAATTTTAAAAACGAAATGTGACTTTATGAGTGTCTTGAGGGTTTTTTTCTAATAAAAGACCTTCTTGTCAACCGGTTAATTACTTTCATAATATTTTTAGGTATTACCCACAAATTTTATGTAACCTTCATAAATATTCAATATTAAATTCACAAGGGGATATTCCATAACATTTAACTCCTAGATGAACTGTAATCATACTATGCATAAATGAAGACAAAACATACTAAACGAATAATAATACATCTCACCAATTAAAACAACCGATTAAGCACTAAGTAACTGCCAGCTTGATGCAATTATTTTAAACAAGACAGTAATTATCAACTATTATTTTCCCAATCAATTTTATGCTACGGAGTTTAGCTATGCTAATGACAGACAATAGGTTCTCATATAATTTTACTTATATATTTCTAAGGCCTCGTTTATGGAGACGTGGAGCGGCGCGCGTCGCGTGCAGCATGGCGTCTCGCGGTGCGTCTGGCGTTTTTTTCCGTTTACAGACTGGCGGCGCGTGTAGCGGCCCGCATCATTATACGTGCAAACATAAACATATGGCAATGTACGATGTTGTTTATGAAGACGCGGGGCGTGACGCAGCGCGTGGTGCGGGGCTTGAAGAGTAGTGGTGCATTGCTGCGGTGGACAAGGCGGTCAAACTCCTCATGTTCGGTTATTGTCATCACTGAGCCACTTCTTATATTAAATAATTCACTTTTTCTCAAACAAGACTGGCAGCTGCCGCAGGCACCGCTTCGTCTGCGGTGGCGGATATCGCCGTATGTTTGTATTGCCGCGGGTGCCGTCGCGGGTGTCGCAACTTTTTACCATGAACGGAGAGTCTGG
>NDFZ01005337.1:376782-461259 GCA_002192655.3 Mamestra configurata
CGCAGCGCTGCGTGCGACGCCGCGATAAACGCCGCGTGTGACGCGGCGGTGCCATTTGCCATTGCTTGAAATGCAGGCGGGCACCGCCTGCATTTCAAGCAAACACGTGTAAAATCGCTTATCCGTAAACGCTCTCATACAACGCCATATGTTTGAATTTAGTGCGGGTCGCGCCGCCGCACGCGACGCCCGGTGTCTCGTCTCGTCTCCGTAAACGAGCACTAAGGCTAAGTTCAGATGAACGCGCGACGTCGCGCGGTTGGCTCGGCGCGCGGTTTAAGATTGTAACAAATCAATGTTGTTGTGTACATGACCGCGCGTCACCGCGCGTGCCCGCGCGCACCGCCATGCACCGCGCGCAAGATGTTGACCCGCGCGCCACCGCGCGGTTTAAGATCTACACTCCTATATCGACCTGTTCAGTTGACCCGCGCGGTTTGAGGCGGACGGACGCAAGGAGCGACGAAAAAAATGGAGGACGACATATCAATGGATTTACTAATAGACGAAATTGAAAAAAGAGATGCGATTTGGAATCTTAACTCGAAGGACTATTCAAATAGAACAATAAAAAGAAGGTCTTGGGAAGAATTTGTGTTAATTTTCTGTGACCATGGTGACTCAGAAGAAAGAAAAAAAAGCAAATTGCCTCCTCCACGTCCATTCTCACTGAATGTTCACGCTAGACTGTCGCGCGCAAACCGCCACCATCTGAACAGGTGAATCGCGCGGCAGCGCGCGTCGTCGCGCGTTCATCTGAACTTAGCCATAGTGTACCTGAGAAGTCGGTGAAGTACAAAGGATACTTGTAATTTTTTTTTCAGTCGAATTGGGTTTTGCTTGGCAATGGCACCGGGATAACGATATTTTTCTGCCTGATATTATAATTTAATTTACTTTATAAGGGAAAAATTAAAAAAAAACAATTAATTAAAATAAATTCAATTTTTTTTAGTGAAACCTTTATTTTGTTTTAAATTTAAATACGATTGCCATTATTAATACTACTATTAACTTTTTATGGGTTTTTTATAGGCTGTTATATTTTTATTTAAACACTTATTTGTGTAACTACAGATTGAAGTAGTTTCACGTAATTTGATTTAGTGCTTCTTCTTCTTCAAGAACTTCATAACCATGTTAAAAATTTTCAATCCCTTTTTGTAATACTTAAGAAACATCTTCCAATATTTTAACGCCATTTCTATTTTGGCGATACCTGTAAAAAGGTAAAGGATAAGAATATAGTGGAGACTCGATTATTCCGTTATACGGATTCACAATTATCCAGGTTGCCAACCGCAATCAAATATTTTTTCAGTTTAAAATATAACTATACCTATAACAAAGGTTACTCTATAAAATCTCAATCTAAAATCGCCGCGGACGAACTTGCTAAGGGAGGTTTCGAGATGGCAGTGCTAGGCCGGTACCCACTCCTGCCCCTACCTTTCTCACAGTTTCGTTCGTGGATTCGCCAGAGATCAACTGAACTTCATAACAACAAATGGTCACGGGCTGCCGGCAGTCAAAAATATCAATGCCAAGTCTACATTCCCGACTATCAAAACGACTACTCAGCCTACTTACAAATAACCTCAGAGTAATAGGGACAATTACGGGCCATTGCCATAATAACACATCTCTTTAGCAAAGGCGCCACGGACAGCCCACTCTGCAGGGGCTGCCTTGACGCCGAAGAATCAGCCACCCACGTCATCCTGGAATGCGAGGCTGCGGCTACCCAACGTGAACAAATCCTCGGAACGATGAGGTCGCTCCGCGAAGCCTGTAAAGCTCCCAGGAAACTCTGTGCTTCTGGGCGGAGCTAGGCTGGCTAACGTAGCCAGGACACCTACGCACAACGGACCGAATGGGAGTCTAAGTGCGGAAAATGGAGTCCCTACTCTACTCTACTTCTGGGGTGTCGCAACTTTCCTCGTGGACGCACGCTACGAATGTGTGGTGCGCTCGGGCAACTTGATGTTAAGACACACCTTTCGAACTATCAGAAATAATTCGGATATGCTCTTAAGCCTATTCGTTACAAACAAAAACACAAACCTTTTCTCTTTTTTATTAGTTTAGAGAATCCAGAAGGTTTCACATCAATACATTAAGTGTTATTGAATTCCGAGAAAAAAACTTCCAGGTGCTTCACTAATAAAGTCCTTGAACTTTGTTAAGTTTAACTGACTAACCCCCGATTTCTGAATTAAGCATTTGAAGTTGAATATTTCTCAATCTCTACTTTAGCCCGAAAACCTGTCAAACTTTGAAACACGCCGTAAGGGTCGCATCACACAAAACTATGAAGCACGCCGTAAGGGTCGCATCACACAAAACTATGAAGCACGCCGTAAGGGTCGCATCACACAAAACTATGAAACTCGCCGTAAGGGTCGCATCACACAAAATTATGAAACACGCCGTAAGGGTCGTATCACACAAAACTCATACAAACACTTCTCATCTTTCATGAAATATCCACTGCAGTCTAAAATGTTGTTGTTACCACTACAGGCTTTTGCAAGTCACAACACTGCATAGGAGCAGTAGGTCGCACGACAGTGCTAACAATATCCGTATGAGCCGTCAAGGGCTGGCCTTGGAGGCTTGGACAAAGAATAAGCATTGCCATACAATACAACGTGGCAATGCCGCCAGTCTATTGAGCACACTTCCATTCAACAACGATGCCAAGGAAGTTTTCGATGCCATATGTTTACGTATTTAGGAGTTATATTCTCTGGGACATAAACGACTAACATAGACGACCCTAATGAGTTCTATGCCGAGTTTTTTTCTATATTAAACTCGCAATTTAATGACACTTTTCCTTTAAGGTCTAAAAGTATTTACACTAAGTTCTTATTTAGCGATTGGGCAACTCCAGGCATTCGTATAAGCAGGGAAAAGCTATATGAACTGTATGGCTTAAAGCAGCATATGAATAATATAAGTTTTTATAAGTATGTTGCAAAATATTCAAAAACATATAAAAGTGTATGCAAAACAGCAAAAGCTCTGCATATTAGCAATAAAATAAAATCAGCAGACGACAAAATAAAAACTACTTGGAAAATAATAAATAACGAAACAGGTAGGAAGAAACAGCAAACAACAAATTTAATTTAAATACTGTACATGGCAAACTCGGACGCAGAGGTAGCTCAGGAATTTGATAACTTCTTTGCCAATATTCCTCTTAAAACTACAGAAGCTCTCAACTCGTCATCCACGCTCGCTGCTGACTTACTTAGAAAGAATGTAAAGGTATGCCCATCGGAGTTTAAGTTTCAACATACAAAGCCCCAGGCTATTATCTAAAAGCTTTTAAAGATCTTAAAATTAAATCAACAGAAGATCTTTGGGGAATATCTGTAAAAGTTTGTAGATCTATCATTGAAACTATTGCCCCCTACTTAGCTGTCATATTTAACACTAGTGTAGACAAGGGAGTATTTCCGGATCTCATGAAACACAGTAAAGTCGTTCCATTGTTCAAATCGGGTGATTCTCAAGAACCCAACAATTATCGGCCGGTGTCAATTCTGCCAGTTCTCAGTAAAGTGTTTGAAAAGTTAATGCTTAGTCAGATGTTACGTCACTTTAATAAAAATTCCATCTTTCATGAACACCAGTACGGTTTCACCAAAGGGCGTTGTACAACTGACGCCGGTGTCACCCTAATAAAGAACATTTTTAACGCCTGGGAAGAGTCGCAAGATGCCATTGGAATATTCTGCGACCTCTCGAAAGCGTTCGACTGCGTTAACCATGAGACGCTTTTGTTGAAACTTGAGCACTATGGGATTAGGAATAGAGCCCTTGGTTTACTTAGTTCATACTTGATGGGCAGACAGGTTAAAGTTCAGATAAACGGTGTAAACTCAATAGGGTCGGAAACGACAATGGGCGTTCCTCAGGGTTCAATATTGGGTCCATTCCTTTTTTTAGTTTACATAAATGATTTGCCCCAATTACTTAAAAATCAACCAAAGATGGTGTTATTTGCGGATGACACATCATTAATATTTAAAATAGACCGACGTTCACAAAATCTTGACGACGTCAATAGCTCTATTCATCAGGTCCAAAATTGGTTTACGGCAAACAACTTGGTTTTAAATAAAAAAAAAACTAAATGTATTAGATTTTCTTTACCAAATGTTAAAAGTAGCGAATGTGACATCATATTGAATGGAGAAAAACTGGAGTTCATTAATCAGACGGTTTTCCTAGGTATCACATTGGACGAGAAATTACAATGGGGGCCTCATATAACATCTCTTGCGGGTCGTCTAAGCTCAGCCGCGTATGCTGTTAGAAAGATAAGACAGTTAACAGACGTAGAAACCGCACGTTTGGTCTACTTTAGTTACTTTCACAGCATTATGTCGTACGGTATTTTGCTGTGGGGTCGGGCTGCTGACATTGAATCCATATTTATTTTACAAAAGAGAGCTGTCAGAGCCGTTTATAATCTGCGTCGCCGTGATTCTCTTAGGGAACTTTTTAAAAAGATTAATATTATGACAGTCCCTTGCCAATTCATTTATGAAAATATTATGTATGTGCGGAAAAACCGACATCTTTTTAGTAAAATTAGTGATAGACATAATTTTAATACTAGAAATAAAGACAAATTAGATCAACCATTTTTTAGATTAGCTAAAGTCCACACTTCTTTCATGGGGTATTGTGTTAAATGTTACAACAAAATACCTTCTGACATATTAGAACTAAATGAAAGAAAATTTAAAACTCATGTTAAAAGTACACTTTGTGAACAAGCATATTACAAATTAGAAGATTACATTCAGGATAAGAATGCTTGGAAACATGCTGGTCCTGCTCCATAGGACAATCAAGGGTGAAGGTCAAACTGGTTGATTAATGTATTAACTTTATAGATATACTGTTTCTTTTTTTGTGTTTTTATTTTTCTGTTGACTCACACACTGTTGTTTAATTAATGGTTCCAAACCAGTAGAGTACCAGAGTACCATTTACCTAAATTTCTTTAGGAAATTAATAAGTTTACCTCTGCTGGTGATACTTTGTTCTTATAAGTAGCATACTCTGGGTGCATCGTCCTCACATTATATTAAATTAATTTTTGTATACCAAATTTTGTAAAATTATTATTTGAAAAGAGTAACACTATGGAGTTTCTTGTCCGTTCTTCTCCATAAGAATCTACCTTTCCGAATGGACAGTAGAGTCACTTTATTAATGTTACATTATTATTTTACTGAACTGTAAACGATGACGTTCAAAAGTGCCGTTTAATGGCCTAATTGAAATAAACGTTTTGACTTTGACTTTGACTTTGACTTTGACTGGGTAAAACTGTTAAGTACCACTGACGTGCGGCTTACCGTACCATAAATCAAATAACGTCAGTTAAATACAGCAACTCGTACTTCTCCAAAACACCCACTTCTAACACCTTTAAAGAAGTACTTACCCAGTAGTAACTTCTTTTTCAGCAGCAGCAGGCCTCTCTTGGTCCTGGGGCTCCTGTCGTGCGTGGGAGTGTCGAGGAGCGACTCCTGCGCATCCACAGGCGTAGGCTCCTGCTGCGCGCGCACCGCCACCGCCGCAATCAGGCACAAGAGTACCACGACTGTTGAGGTCTGCATGGTTGATACTGAGGATTGTCGAAGGAACCCTTGTTTATGGAAATTGTTAAATAGGACACCATGGTAAATTGGACCACCACGCTTTATTTACCCTATAATATTTTTTTTATTTTTTTTTACAATTTATATCCACACATTTTATAAAAAGATATGAAGAAGGAAACAGAAAAAAATAGGTACAAAGGTGATGCGTATTTCAATAGTAATTATTATTATTTTATTCGCAGGATGATCAAAAATAACTAAACGTGTTGTTTACTCTGATGTCAGAACCAAAACAACTTTCAAGCAGGAATCAAAACTACTGAACATAATATTTTATTTTGCTTTTTATGTTCAATGTCGACACCTCGCTCTTTTGTTATGTCACCTAACAAGACTACAATCGATATTAATAATATAATCAGTTCGCCACAAATGAAGCCTTGAAATGTGAATCATATGAGGAGCAATAACATTTATATTTCGAAACAAAAGGATATTTATCAGTATAGTAGGACAATATCGGTTGAGTCTTCAAGTTTTCTTCAACATGATCACAAATACAATGTTGTCGAAAAGTTAAATATATCGTTTGAATCTGGTAGTTCTTCCTAGGTTGTCGATTAAAAAATACCTTAGCCTTATAGGGGTCGTGTCATCTGCCAAATAATAGTGATGTTACACGCCTGCCCAAAAAAATGAGTGTTATGTTTTCAGGGTTAATGTATGTATGTTTGTGAATTTCTATATTCCACCATAACTTCTAAGCGGCTTAACCGATTTCATTTAGATAGATTATCGTTAGAAATGTGTAGTTATCTCGGGTAACATAGGCTAGTGAACATTTAAAAATATATAAAGTACTATTTAATTACCCATAGAAAAACAAGGAAAATAAAAAGCAATTAATAAAAAAACAGCCTGCCAAAAATTGAAAACTTAAAAACAACTTTTTTACTGCAATCGGAGGGACCTATTTATACAGAAATGTTCCAGAGTACAGTCAGGGCATCTTTATCATTTTAATCTCCTTTATTTTGATGTTTTACAGTATATAGCTATCTTGTATATTTTGCGAATGATTTTTTTGGGTTAATAGGCATGATATTTGCACTTGAGTTTTGCTTATAAATCTGAATTCAGTATCTGCTTAGTAGTTTCGTTTTGTGTATATAATTACGGTAACTCTTCTAGCTACTTATATTAGACGTATTCTTAACATTCTGAACTATACTTTCAAATATTATTTTAGTCTGACCTTAGAATCGAACCCATGGTCCCCAGATAAACAACTTCATGGACAAACTGCTCCTACTAACATATTAGCATGTTCTATGTTAATAAACATTAAGTGGACATTACTTAGCCCTGCCGTTTTAGTTTCCTATTCAATACCTGTTCTTCCTTAGACATTACACGATAATCGATCGCGGATCATCCTAAAAACAAACAGGCGTAATTGTGTATCGATTATTCTTCATCATCCACAGCCCGACTTCGCCCACTGCTGAGCATAGGCATCTCTTCTCTTGCGCCAATCCCCACGTTACTGTACCAGCCTCATCCAAGTTCTACCCGCGATGGCAACAAGTTTGTTCTGTATCTATGTTAATTAACAGACAATCGACTGTGATTGGAATACCAGAGACGCGTCGGTAGGAATCGTCTAAATCCTTGCTAACGTTACGAAATGAGAAAGACAAGTAGGTACCTACTCAATACGAGGCTAAGTAGCCTGATATTTTTATTAAAAAAAAATAAGTTTATTTCTCTGTATATGGTACATTGAGATCTACGTGAATATTATTTTGTCATTCGTTTTAAATTGATATAAACGAAACATATTCCGGTACAAAATTTTCTTGAAAAAGAAATGTTGCAATTCCGCTAAGAAGCGTTCCAACGGAAATTGAGACATTTCTATTTGGTTTTCGTTCAACATTTCCTAGCCATCTCCTCGACGATCCGGTTGCGGCTGCCGCGCGCCCGAGCCGGCGAGAAAACATTTGCTTCGCTACCTATCGACGGATCCACCCCAAAATACTGAAAATATACCGAAAAAACTAACAGAGGGACAATTCCCGTATTTCTATTTAAAGGAACATTCGAGTCGTAATCAGTGAAAAATACTCTAAATTTTGGACATTGATTGTCTGTGTAACATTTTTTAAGTATCTACGAGAATTGGTTGTCAGAATGTGAACCAGCGACTATGCAATTTGAAATTACTAAAACGAGTAACATTTCAGGATTGACATTAATTTGAAGTTGTATTCAAATAAATACCGAAATAATTATGTCAAAACCCGACATTAAATAAGTGTAATGAATAATTCATTTGTGGAATCATATTATTCTAACCGACACGTGGGCTTTAGGTGTGTCAAATATCGAATGTAAATGAGCCATCAATATCTCTAGGCTTTACTTATCTCATCATGATGGGTAGTTAAATAACACCAGTATTGCAAAAATATACATGAAGTGACTCAACCGCTAGGTGATCGATAAGTTATGTTGATGACGTATATCTTTAGAGATGCTGTGTTTCTTGATAAAAACATGAAAAAATAGTACCGATTTAAAAAAAAAATATCACTCGTCTATTTTCGACTACTTTTGCCCCACCACTGCGCACTTTATAAAAAAAATCAGCCACCAAAGACAGATGCGTGCAAAAAAAAATTACGCAAGTACCTTGGCGATTAGGTAACGAACACACAACACAGCACTGCAGCTACCACTGACATATGATGACAATGAGCTGGTGTTCAGTCCTTTTATAGATTGCACTCCGGAGCCTCGGAGGAGGGCGATCGGCGGGGCATATTGCATAGGGTTCAAGGAAACCACAAGCACTAGCACCGCCATGACAGACGTCCCTTTTGTTCGTAGGTACCGCTTTATAATTAATATGCAAGGTTTCCGTGTCTTCTTCAGTCATTTTCGATTTATTAATGGCTGTTTTATGGGACGAAAGTATGCAGTTTTGACAATTTATTTGGGCTTAATGAAAGTAAACGTCCATTTCCTATTAATCGGTGAAAATCACAAAATTTTTATTATCTTTCATACTTTTAACTGAATATGTATCCTTTCCCATTTATATATTTGATATTTATTAGTATATTTATTAGTATATTATTTAGTATTGTGTGTATTTTATATTATTATGTCTATATTGTTTATGATGTTTGTACACTGACCGCCCTAAATCTAACTTCTTTCGTTCAGTCCATCCAAAGGTGGTCTGTAAGAGATTGCCCTGTGCGATAAGACCGCCCATTGTACACTTGTTTTTTTTTTAAACGTTTTTACTATGTTTGTAATGAGGTGTACAATAAAGTATATAATAAATAATAAATAATAATGTATCTAAAGCTATCAATTGCTCGAAATTGGTACCAACACCTATTTTAAAACAGGTTGAATAATTAATTCAGAACCGGTATATACTAGGTACATGCAGTTCCTCTTGATCTTTACAAAAATAACTATACATTGAAAGTAAACCTCAATTTACAGATAAAACAAAAACAAAACAAAAAAAAAATATGACAAAAGCGTAGTTCTACGTTGACTTAAGATCTTCAAAGTTCACGAGCTGTGCACCTCATGTGCCAATGACTGGTACTTAGCATACCATACATTCCTGCCAGGGTTGCGGAATTTGTTCGAAAGAGTCACCACGGCCCTGGAACGTAAAGGGCTTTAGAAGAAACACGGATGGGTTTTAGTCAGTAAGAATCTGACACACCCTTGCGCTCCACCAAAAGCGTAAGAAGTCATTTGATGATTTCCCATCCTTAAAAAAAAAAGCGTACCATACATTACCGCTTTACTGGAAACCTCAGGTTTTGGTAACATATTAACACGCAGAAAATTGCCGCTTCATGCTATATTATCAACATTACATCAAGGTCATTGTCAATGCATTCGAAAAACGGATAAAGTCAAGGACGACATTATTTTTGCGATACATTCTACGATCGAATAAAATCTTTAGTTATGAGTGAACGTGTTTTTAGTATTGTATTTATCTGAAGCCTGTTACCTAAATGAGAAAAGATAATAGAATGAAGAAACATGTTAGAATTTTCGGAATTTCTTTTATTGATTCATCATATCACATAAACATGATCTTCATCATACTCTTGCCACGGTCATAATCATAATCATAATCATCTCATCAAACTTAAGTTTTGTATCGAAATAGTCATCAATTAACAAACATGAACTTCTGATGGAATACAGACCAATGGCCTAAAATAAATAATAACAAGAAGTTATTAAGGTACGTCCTGTAGAAATGGACTAACTTTCACCCGCGACTGTGTACGCACATATCCCGTTTTTTCCCGACCCGTAGGAATTTCCCGTTCCCGTATAGCCTAAAGCATTCCTCATGAATGTGGCTATAATATACAAAAACTATTTTCGAAATCCTACTGGTAATTCCATACATTAGCGCGTTCAAACAACCAGACAAACTCTTCAGTTTTATTAATAGTATTTAGATGCACCAATAGATTTATTTTATTAAGCAACTACTGACTTAAAAACAAAAATCTAGCACATCAGATCAGTATTGGTTTACGTGGGTAGACCAGTACTGATCTCATATGCTAATAAGGAACCTATTACGGATTGCAGCTAATAACCTGTAATGTAACTAGTTTTTTTCCGCGCAGTTGAACTCACGTAAACCCGTAGATACTTACTGCCAAAATGATACATTTCTGCGTTGCAATCAACTGAAATAACTCGTATTGTAGCTTCAAGACCGTGTCCATTATTCCACCTAATTAGTTGGTCAAAGCTTAATTAAATATCTTAGAAAAGATTGACTGACCTACATAATATTCGTATCGTCATTGAGCGACAAAATAAAAATGGAAAAAACACTGTTCAACTTTTTATAAATCATCTCATTATTAACATACTGATCGTTGTGATGCAATTGCATGAATACAAAATGTCAACCAAATGTGGCCTCAGTCGTTTAAACTCTTTTCAGCTTGCTCCTGCATTAACAATTCTTAAAGTGTGCGTGGATGGCCAAATACGTAAGTATCGATACGCTTAATTTTGAAAAAAAAAAACACATCCTGCATTATTACACCATCCGAAAGTGTTCCCGAGTTTTCGAATGATCTCAGACGATAATTAACGTCAACAACAGACAGCTGTTCATAAAATAATAATAATAATAATATCTTGGGACAACTCACACACGGTCATCCAATCCCAAACTAGGCAGAGCCTGTGCTATGGCAACCAGACAACTGATAAACATACTTATATATTTCTAAATACACACAAATATTTGTCCTGGGTGGGAATCGAACCCACGACCTCCGGTTTAGCAGTCAGGATCACTAACCACTCGACCAACAAGCCAGTCAAATAAGTAATACTTAACATTCATGATGTGATGAAGTCATTCATGTTACCGTTTTCGTTAGGTTAGGATATTAAGAAATTCTTCTCATCTGATAATAATTAAAAACAATAAAAAAGTTGTTTAAATTCGTAGTCTTTTAATTAGAGCTGCTTAATTTGCAAGCTTTCTGGCGTAGGTCTCAATAAAATTAATTGTATTGTTGTATCATTTGATGTTATTTTAATTATTTAAAAATGGATCTTACGAAGTGGGTGTAATTTACCTCAATTAATGAATTTTTACACCAAACGTCAAATTATATGTCATGCAAACCTAACCTTAAGTGAGTCATTATTGTCCAGGAGCACAGCCGGGCAATAGTGTTGTACTGGATCTCATTATAACCCGCGGTAAATAATGTGATTTAAATTTGGAATCTCACCGGTCAGATAAATTGGCGGTATAGTACTTACGTAACGCCCTCTGGTGCCAGAAAGAGGTAATATATTCTCGATACTCTTACTACGTAGGTACGGATAATAATATTCTCGAATTCTTACAGAATCATAAGGACTGCTGATTCATATCGTAAATACCACTTAAAAGCCATATATAGTCGATTTATCACATTTATTAATCAAAAATTATTTTCTCGAGCGTCTCCTATGACGTTCTTAATTCAAAGTGCATACAGCCGAACGTCCGAACCTATTCTTCCAGCTGATATAAAGCCCTGCCGATCGATTCTGTTAACTTGTCGAAGTGAAGGCTTGGGTGAAGTGATCACGAGGTGAGCTGTCAATCCATATAATCAAGATGGAATGACAGCTCACTTCGTGATCACGTGACAAGTACGACGTGTAAGTTTGACTTTGTGATTCATGAAAATCGTTAGAGCCGTTTTCGAGATTCAGATTATAATATAAGTATATATATTATATATATACATAAATACAAGAATTGCTCGTTTAAAGGTATAAGATTGAATTTAATAAGGCAGTTGGTAGGAAGCTTATTAATAGTTTTTTTTAATAAGGAGGTCCTCTTTTTCTAATTCATCGCCAATATTTCATGGGGTGGAAGTAGAAACTCATGAAGACTAACTTTTAATATTGGAACAACTCTGAAGTAGCGAAAAAGTCCAACAGGTGTTCCCAACATCTTGTCAAGTTGTACGAACATAAAATCCAACTGAACAGCTGATGCCCAAGAATTGTGTTCTATAGGTAGGATAAAACTCTTCACCATTAATTTCCTTTATATCAGCACAATAGTTTTCACTGGCCTAACATGAAAAGGCATATAGGAGACGGATATTTTTGGGCCAAGTTGTAATAAGAGTTAAGATATGGTTTGAAAAAATGGTAATTATTTTCTATTTAAAAATTCCCAATCCACAATCTAGAAGATGAGGAATCTAGAAAACAGTTTAGGTCACGAATAACCTACAAACATGTTGTTTTCTAAGCGGTTTTGATGACGTATTCTCTAGATGTTGTTTTGTTTTAACGTCAAAAATTTAAGTTGACAATTTAAAAACCAGCCAAGTGCGTGTCGGACCACGCACAGTGTGGGGTTCCCAAGTAACCCGTCTTCTAAACCATGCCAAAAAATATTAAAATTTACCTAACAATTATAAGATTACAAAGTTACAAATGCACTTGGTTTTAAGTCATTTTCTATCTATGGAATTAATAAGGATATTTTTACTTACCCAGTTCCATTTTATAAGTTAGTCGACTATAACTCATTAACTCGTTTAGCCTAGGTTGCGGTGTTATTTTTCTTCTTAACATTGTTTTTTTCACATTTCCAAAAACAACCAACAACAAGTCTTTCGGGCGTGGACACACACTTGACTCTAACAAAAATTAAAAAGCTTAGGTACAATTTCGCAAACGGAACGGTGACGACAGATTAAAAATAATAAATGTCAAATAAAAAGGAATTCCTCGTTTATTCGTTGTGTTGTGTGCTGACAGTAACAGTTCCTGATTTACTTATTTCCAGTCTTTGATAGTTCATCTCAAATTGTTTAGTTTGGAGCGCTTGCGTTTCGAGTGTGTTTCCCATTTTTTCATTGATTTCATTTCTCTACTAATACAAAATAGCAATCGCACTTCAAAAATCTGCTGTTTGGAATACCTACTTAACCTCACTTATTCTAAATCTCTTATAACTCCACTCTCGGATTGCCAAAATCCGCAGAATTTTCATAGATTGGTTGATAATATAATTATAATCTATTGATTGGCACCACTTTCATCTTTTTACATGCAAGGCCCAAGATTGTATGAACGTGTATCCGTCCCGAATACAGTCTAAAGGAGACGGATTCATTCAAGGGGGGCAAGCGAAAAAAAACGAAGAATATAGGTATATACTGCGAGGTTCTTCACAAAACCGTTTCAATACTTCACTATCAATTTTATCCTTATTTTCTTGATCTCAGCCACGTTTTAACTCGACTCGTAGGGTACAGAAGGATCTCTCTATGTTACTTGTAGTGTAAGGTTGGGCAAAGGAAATAAGGATTGCTTTTTTGTTGCGGAAAGATTTTTTTTCAAGATCTCTTGCTATTTCTTTGTCTTTCCATAGTTTGGCTTCATGATCAAGATCAAAAAGATGTACATAAAACATAGTATTTATAGAAACTGTGATTTTTCTTTAAAAATCGACCAGTGATACACCAGTGACCACATTTAACAGAGATATAACGAAATCAAATCGAAGCAGGCTTTTCTTTAGCAAAACGCTGTTCCATTGCATATATTGGAATCGATCGCTTCCAAAAATCGCGTAGTCTCTTTGGCTCTCCCTGTCTGAGTTGCTTCTATGATCTTTTATAACTGAAATTATTCATTTTATATGTATATGCCGCACCTGCCAGGTTTGCGGAATTTGTTCGATAGAGTCACCGCGGCCCTGGAACGCAAAGGTTTTTAGAAAGACCACGGATGGGATTTAGTCAGTAAGAGTCTGACACGCCCTTCCGCTCCACCCAGAGCGGAAGAAGTCATTTGATGATTCCCCATACTTGAAAAAAAAAAAAAAGCTATTCAATATATGTCGGGATGTCACTTAGCCCGCTGCTTAAACGACGCCGGTCAATGAAATGGCTAGGCTGCTAATTGAACGGCTGATAATGCTACTTAGCTGCGATATATGTAGGTATACATATCGATAGTCTTTGATTGTAATGCATTGTCAATAAGTTTCAATCTGCATGAGTATTTGGCTATCTGAGGGCCAATTCCACCATCTTTAAGCAACTTTTGCACTTCATGGGGCAGCGGTTGCCCCCTCCCCAACAAGGATGTATGTCTTTGTTGGGGAGGGGGCAACCGCTGCCCCCGCCCGTGGCTCGCTACGCCCATGCTCCCTTGTGCATTTATTTTAGTTATGAATTAGGTTTATTGACATTCATGTTAATAAATTCAATTAATATGGTCATTTAAAACATATCTAATAATTTAAAGTGATGTTGAATTCCTTGAATTGCTACTTAGCCCTCTTCCTCTCTCCTTATTTTGTTGTGCCCGACAGTGTCCATATTGATCTTTTACTTTGTTCTACCATCTATGTAATACATATGGAATGCAATAAAGAATTGAGTATTGAGATGAAATGAACTTGATGATGTCACTGATTGCTCAGGAACCGGAGATCGATATTTTATCTGAAATATTTACTTGATCGATGATCAAAAAATCTGTAATTTTGTTGGTTTGTAAGATTCATTATGTGTTGGTGGCTTGCTATACGCTTTGATGCAGACTGTTAGTATAGTAAGCACTTGATACTACTTATATAAATAATAACGTTCTCCCATAAATAAACGTTTTTTTACTTACTTCGTCGGTAACCACTCACTGACATTTAGGTATAAACTAAAGTGAAATGTCGTCTGCAAACAACGCTATAATCATGGCAATCCTTTACCTATAACGCGAGGCCATAAAATTAAAACAACCTTTATTATGAAAATGCACAAGTAGGTGCTGACATTATCAATTTGCTATATTTCAATGTGTCACCACAATTTATTAAATTTTAGTTTTAGTAATGAAGAAAACATAAAACAGAAAAATTACTTGTATTGGAATTCTATTTACGAATCAATATTTGGAAACCATCTCTAGTAAGTACTTGGGACCCGTTTGTTTGTCGTCCAAGAGACATTCATTTGACATTCCGCAAAATTCTTCAAAACCTGTTCACACAGTGATGGGTAACCCGTGAGTAAACACGTGAGATGCCATGTCATCCCAATGTATAGTGACAATAGTCAGGCAAAAGATATGTCACGCTTTGTGTCAATCGACACTGTCTCATAATAATATTTATTATGGTAGATTGGAAATATGATTATGGTATCTGTTCTCTATGCAGACGTGGCAAAAAGGGCTGCCAATCTAAAATAGTTGGTCGGATCAAGTCAGCCGCTGGGCAAAAGTATGGGCGGCGCAGCCGAGTCCGGGCTAGGAAGCGGTGACGAGACGAGCTGGACGCCTACTGCAAGGGCTGGTTCGGGGTAGCCCGGAAGAACATTACCTAGATATTTCCTTGAAGGGGGAGGCCTTTACCCGGCAGTGGGACAACAAAGGTTGAACAAAAATAGCAACATTTGATGGTAGGTACGAGGTTCCGAAGGCCAGCAAAAACTATTGAGTGACTGCGCTGACGCTCCCCAATCAGTCAGTTTCAGTGTAGAGCTTTGCGCTGTACAGGTATGATACCTACTCGTAGTTATTCTGTAAAACTATACCACTAGGTACTTATCTATTATCTAAAGCCACATAATGCACGAAATTACAACATCAATAATATTATTGTGAAACAAAATTTGTCTATGTGCGATAGAAAACTATAACAGTGGATACTATGTACAAAATGTTTTCCATTTGCATTATATAATCGTTTTAAAGTTTATAGTCGTAGACATAATATTTATCAAAGTCTTGAATAACAAAGTATGTACAAAAATGAAAGGGAAGACTTACCTACAAATCAATTTATACACGTATTGTTCTTTAATATATTTTTCTTTTGATCTGCAAACATCATCGTTTTCGTAAAGGTCTCCACTAGATCTGCATAAGTACCTAACTAGACAGAAATGTTTTAATACAGCTTGCAGCAATTATTACCTAGTGGAAAGTCTAAATCACACTACATGGTACTATATTTCATTGACATGACCAGTATTTAGCATAAGCGTGAAGTTCGACCTTCTAGGTGTTTGTCCAGCGCTCGATGTGGCCGCAATGTCTGATGTCGAAATGGAAATGAGAAGACGCGCCTACGTATCTACTCGTATGGACCGTGAACGTTTAGTTTGGTAGTTACGCAGAATTCGATGATTTACGAAACGTTTTGCGTCTAACGACTTGCCTTGATTTTTGGGAAAACATCAGCAGCAGGTAGGTGCGTCGCAGAAAAAATATGTAGATCGGTACTCATTGCAAATCTTCACAACTTCGGTAATCCTTTCGGGGAATCCAAAGGGTTTGTCTTTGCAGTCATGGAAGAAGTTATAATGACGAAAATCTACCAGAGACATAATAAAAGATGGCACCGTAAACGTAATGCCGTGTTTGGCACCTCCCCATGGATTCCACTCATGAGTCTCAATATCAGACTCATACTTAGTGTAATTGTGCACGTTGAATATGGTCTCCGATAGTCATGACGTTTGATAGCGAAGAGGACCACCTAGTCCACCTAGACGGACTAACGCAACAACAGCTGGGTCAGAATTAATATGGAGGAAGTTCCTAAATCAGGATCCCTAATCGCCGTTAGTTTGGTCGTTGATCACCCACTATTTTATTAATATCATAATAAAAAGTGGGTATAAAAAAATAATATCAGGTCGTTAACCTGATGTTTCAGATAGATATAGGTGGGTAATCTACGCATGTCTAATATTTTAAATTAGAAAAAGGCCTATAATAATAACGGTGGGTTTTTACGAGATCGAAATCAGGTTGGAATGGGCTTACCCATTCCAACCAAAACAAATTATTGTTTACGCATAAAATTGATTATTTAACATTCTTATTTACACAACTATTTCTTATATCTAATACACTTTTATTACATTTAAACTACTATAAATAAAAGTAGGTAATAATTGCAATTTACAACTGCCATACCCGGAGTGACTTCTTGCTTTATAAGTTTGTTTGACATACCTCTGAAACCTCAAGACAAATACAAAATAAAGTTTCCAGTTACACATTTTCAATCGACCACCATTATGACCTGAGTAAAACTAAAACATCGATCGCTGTACGTATACAGCAGGCGTTACATATAAAAAAGACAAAACATCTCTAAACGACAAAATAAACATAGCTAAGGCTATTTCTTGAATGTCGGAATATAAATAGGTATTTATAAGAAACTTACGTGCAAATCTAAAATTAGACCAAGTTATTGTTGTTATGGAAAATTCGCTTCTAAATATAACATTGATACCTATCCGCCTTGAGCAAGCGTGGGAATTAATGCTCATGCCATCCCTCTATGAGAGGGAAGACTCCTTGGCCAAGCAGTGGGACAGTTCAGTACAAGTTGCTCCTTTTTTAAGATTGGACTCCGTACCTCAAATGGAAATATCGACACCCTTATCTCCATAGCACCGCCTTCGCCATCTACTTACAATTTGTTAATCAGTATCTGAATATAAAAACAAAAACATTCCTATAAAATAGGTAAGCTACCACAAGTTCGAAGTCCTGTTAGCCCTGATTTACTTGCACTGGAGAAGTTTTTCAACTATCTACAGCCACAACAATCATAAAATTGTCGTGTCCTAAAATAAACAAAATCTCACCTAATAGATTTTGTTTCTTAATATATTAAAAACGTGTATGAAGTTTATGAACGTTCAAGGCAGTCTACTTTGATACACTCATAATGTGCCAAGTTAGTCGCATACAGTCAAGCCGAATTAGTCAGGTGAAACCAAACCACACACAATTGCTATCATAACTTCGGAAGGCGCGCAGCAATCAGAATAGGGCTCTGGTTACCTAAACGATCTATCGATCAGCTTGCGACCCGTATTTGTTATAAAACATATATAAAATTACACAATAGTTTCGGCTGAATGACTATCATGTTTGAGTAACAGTTGGCCGCTTCCTTGTCGGCAGTTTCGCATGGCCGTGCGCCTGCTCATGTAATTTGTAATTACGTCAAATTGCGTGGCCAAAATGATATAAGGCTGTTACATTTCGCAGTATAACGAATGCAGAGAGGACCACTCAAGCAGACTGCTAATGGCTGTAAAGAACACATTTGCCTTACAAATAACGCCGTGTGTCGAGCTAAAACACTAAATAAAGTTCAGTACGTAATTTTTGCTCATTAATCTTTTGAAGCGAACAACGTGCACGTTAAGCGTTCTATGGCTACTTGCGTAGTTAGTGTGTTGGTACCTATTTTTATACGGTGCACGATTTTTCTTTGTGCAATTATGTGGAAATGGGTTAGAAGTAGTTGCCACGGTATTTTTCGATACAACGTATTGTAATTAACTTCTTTGAACGTGTGTTTAAGTATTTTTTGCAACGGGCAATACATTTGTAGTTGCCGAGCTAAGTCATAATAAATCAAGGCAGAGCTTAATTATATGTAGGGGACCTATTAACTCAGGTATACCTAGTAGGTAGTTCTTATTCAAATACGTCCTACTTAACTAGGACTAAAAATGTACATACAGCAGTCAAAATGTTATGAGTGAGCAATTGAGATTGTTCTATCCAAATATTATATAGTAGTGTAAAGAAATAGAGAGACTACAAACACCAATGAGCCCTTGTCGCATGTTCATGATGAATTATCAGGTTTTTTATAATGCAACTGGTATGAGACGTGTGCAATGTGTCGTCCCATTTTAAAGGTCTCTCTATCAGAGAAGGGACAAAGTCGTCGTCAATGTAGCTCGTGTTTTTAGGGTTCCGTAGTCAACAAGGAACACTTATAGTTTCGCCATGTCCGTCTATCTCTCTGTCCGCGGTTTAGCTCAGAGACGCTTAGCACTAGAAAGTTGGAATTTGGGATGGGAATACATACCTATTAATCAAGCCGACGAAGTGGTAACATAAACTCTTGAAAAAAAAACACGAGCTACATTGACGACGACTTTGTCCCTTCTCTGATAGAAGGGACAAAGTCGTCGTCAATGTAGCTCGTGTTTTTAGGGTTCCGTAGTCAACAAGGAACACTTATAGTTTCGCCATGTCCGTCTATCTCTCTGTCCGCGGTTTAGCTCACAGACGCTTAGCACTAGAAAGTTGGAATTTGGTATGGGAATACATACCTATTAATCAAGCCGACGAAGTGGTAACATAAACTCTTGAAAAAAAAAATTTAAGCCTACACGCGTAACACGCGATGAATTATAATAATTAGAGTCAAAATGATGTGTATGAAATTTTCCTAATGTTAGTCTGTCACTCTATAATGGACGCAACCAATATTGCCTTTTTCGCTGTCGCCTTTGGTTTCTTAGAACACGCGCACAACCGTCTCTTCGAAACCCAGGAAGAATGCGGATTTTTTTTTACAAATAAGTTAAAGTTACAGCAACGCAACTTTTCAAATACAGACATACGCACATCACAAATACAGACAGAGACATAGATAAGACAGAAACAAAAAAAGGTAAACCAACCAACCCCCTTTGCCAGTTAAACGGTTGTTTTTGGAGACGTCAAAAAATTCATGGTACCTAAAATAACATGGAGCTTAGAAGGCTTCACAAATTAACGAGTAAGTGAGTGCGCCCACACACGAGCGATTTAGTTGCCCAGCAACTTTTTTGTTTAAAGTGAAAAGATTTATTTGTTTGTCTGTTTGTTCGTTTGTTCCGATTTGGCTCAAAAACTACTCAACCGATTTTAAAAATTCTTTCGCCATATGAAAGCTACATTATAACCTACGAAAATTTCAATAACATTATTGCAATTTATTTAAAACCCAAAGTAGCATAATTTTGCCTAATAAATTAATTATTATTACCTACCTATAAAAAAATCCGCAAGGGTAAATGTCTAAATCTTATGGTTAAGTCACAATGACCGCTTTTTTTTCAAATTATTCTATCAGAAAAGTGGTTATTTTGGTATTATGATATTAATCCTTATTCAAAAATAAGAATAATAAATGTTTGGATTTTTTCGAAAATAACCCGGTCCTCATTTGTTACATGAAGCAATAGCTAAAGAACGCGTTTCTTCGGCCACCAGAAAAAGGAATTAAAAACCCTTGTTTCGGGCAACGAAGTGAAGTTGTGCTGTGAAGATTGTTCTTGTCTGAGTGCATCGGATATTTTGTTTGCCGATGCGCGATCTCCATTCAAAAACACGTATTCCACAACGATAATCAGTTCTACGCGCATGGTCGGTGCATTAGATACCACTTTAGCATGCTTACACTATAAACCATGTCGACAACAGTAGTTCTCTGCAGGATCACTTTGTTTCGGATCCGATCCCTCAGAGAGACTCCAAGAATAACATTTTTAACAGCTTGTTTAGCTACCGACAATTTATGGGCCAACGTACCGCGAGTGACGTCTTGGCTCCATAAGCTATAACAGTTAGATACAATGCCTTGATTAAGTGATGTGAGATTTGACGGTACCTGGGTTTTATCAAGTCCATTCGGAGACCGATGCGTACACTAAAACTATGACGTGCCAATTCCGTGATCCGTCATGATTCCGGAGCTACATAGGGCGAAATAAGGGAAGCAGACGACTTTGGAATTATGAACATTGTTTAGTAAAAGATTCGCTATTACGAATATGAAGCTTACCGTCACACAACAGTATACGGAAAGCTTACTTAGACTAGCGACATTCTTCAGGGTGACGCGCCGGGCCTTTCGAACGGCGGCGGCGCGCCGTGAAAATACTTACCCTTTTTCTGCCCAGATTCCAATAGAACAATTATGTTGGAACTACTATAGCTTTTCAGTTGAAAATAATATTGATCCCAATTCGTCTCTAAACGAGCTGACTTGCTCATTCATGTTATCACGCCAGTATTCCCGAAAACGTAGGATTTCTTCAGTTCAGTTATTTTCTAATAAGCAAGCAAGTAGGTAACGCCATCAACAGGGCAAAAAACCAGACTAAAGATTTTTTTGTTAGAAAACCCAAAATTAACACTGTATAATTATAATAGGTTCATTACCTAGCCACCCCAGGCATAGAACTTAGGACCTAGCACTCAGCAGTGGTAGTAAGTACCTATTCAAATATTTCCCAAGCATACACATCGCGTAACTGTGTGAATTTCCCACTTCGCGTCGGAATCTATTCTAAGATGTAAGTATAAGAACTTTTCAAGTTGGTACATATTTTTGGGAAACCAGTTAAAAGTTTAGTCTACTCTAGAAGGGCTTCCCATAAACATACTACACTACACCAGTCAGTTAAACATGATTAGAATATAACTTTATTGTTCGTAGATTAATAAGCTGGTTTTCTACTCATCATAGTGCCACCTGTCCCTTTCAGAATGAACTACCAACGCTTATACTTGGCACTAGTAACTAGGTACCCCAAACACTCTTCGTGACTCAACAGTACAATGGAAGTTGTTACGATGGAAGCACGGAATACTGGATGACTCAAGTACCTCGAACATGCATTGGATGGCGCTACGTGAGCTGCACATCGATTAATTTTATGCCTGTCAGCTGGCTCATAAAGTCATGAATAAGCGAACGTACCGAAACGTATAAATAGAAATTGCATTTAATCAGTTATTTATGCCTAATCAATTTGGTGATATAACGTTTGTTTTAGATAGATTTAGATATTAGACTAACTTCAGTTAAGTACTGGCATACATTTCAACAGCTATCGTCCATGAATGTGGATCCAAATCAAAATTAATAACAATGGTGAGTCTCGTCATGGATGTCTCAAGTTCCTCAAACCTATCATTGATGAATTCAATGTAAACAACTCCATCTATGTTATGAATTGTATTTTCATACAAACCTATAAGTGGCCTCTTGGTCTAGGGGTATGATTCCTGCTTTGGGTGCAGGAGGTCCCGGGTTCAAATCCCGGAGGGGCCCTGTTTTGAACTTGCTTTTTTTAATTTTGAAAATACATAAATAAAAAAGAAATCAAAAAATAAAATATGTAAGTACCATTTTTAGTTACTCAATGTAGTAATATTCTCCTGATCCATTATCTGATATTTCTTTAATTTGAACACTAACAAGATTTTAACTTTGGCGTTAGGTAACAACGAGTTACCTAAAAAATTAGTTTAAAATACGATTATAGCAGCAGCGGCGTATTTCATTCGCAACTAGAAAACACAATTCTATTCGAATTTCGAAAAGCGCCATCGCATAATATCGATTAAAACCACAACCAAGTCCGCTGTGTGCAAAGAGCGACATCTATTGTCATTGCGGTGAGAGATTGTCAAAACATGAAGCTAGATGTCGCTGGAATAGTACAACAGCTGTTTTTATGATGATGTTTTGCTTTGCAATTGCTGCCAACTTCATGTCACACCAACCAACTCACATCAGCCAGTGAGAATTCGGGTTCGATTTCGTGTGTTGTGTTATTTATTACGTCGAGTTTATTTGGAGTACAATTATTTTGTCAGTATATTGTACGACCAGTGCAACCAATATAGTGTATCTTACCCGTTCTTTTGTGTGATAATTGTATTGTACCCTAATCTAAAAATAGTGAATATTGTGCGTTCGACGGACTCCTTCCACAAAGGATAAACGGGAGACTTCGTGTTTTATCCGTGCGCATTTCACCAAAACGACTACTACACATTGCGGAACGTAAGTAGAATTATTAAGAAGATGTGTTTTAATGCTTGTTCTGTGGTATTTTTTTTAAATGATATGTAATAAAACCTACCAGTGGTCGAATTTCATATTGATTGCTTACTGAGTTAACATTTTGATTCTTTGATTAGCGATCCAGGTGGCAATACATTACAAATAATTGAATGCACGCTGAAAATCATGAAAATGTTAAATTTGTAGGTACATAAAAGCCTTTTTTAGCCATAAAAGATATCGATTTATTTATTTTGCTACGGCCGTGTAGACATAGACATCAGACAGCTGAGTTGACTGATTCTGTGGCCTACAAGCTTTTGTAACAATACGTGGTCATTTCTTGCGGAGTCTTTATTTTGGCTTTACGAAGCTAAACTAAGAATATAATACAAATATTCTTGGTTTAGGAGAGGTGAAGTAGATGAAATTATGGAAGTGAGTGTATTTGTTGGTGATAATAACATTGTGGCATAAATAAACAAACATTTATTTATGCCAACACTTACCCATGTTCATGATATGATAATATTAATTGTTAAGAAATAATTTGCAACATTCTTTACATATAAGTAAATGAGAGAATTTGAATTGAGAATCAGCTTGACAGCAGAACAGAGCATTGAGATACAGATGTTATTTTTATCATTTTCCTCAATGTACAGGTGTAGAACATAACCTTTCAGTAAACATGTTTTGCCAGCAAGATACCATTTTGCCAAGCATTATGATAGAAAATAAACTTCCATACCTATCTCAGATGATACCTATTTAATATTTTTATTGAATGACAAATCTGCTGTACAAAAATAGTTTGTTACAAATAGGTACCTACTAATGGTAGATTATTTAAAATGTTATGAATCTTATGCTACCTGCTTCTGCTTTATGAGGACAACCTTTTTAAATTGGTTAATTGCACCATATAATTTTTAACAAAACTATGTTATCAGGTATAACATAGTTTTATTAGATACTTACACAAGATTGTTACTCACATTAAAAATTAATCACAATTTAAAATTACCATGTAAAAGTCTGGCTAAAGTCTAATCTAGTCATGTGGAATCTCTCTATTAATAACACAGGCCTGCAAATTATTTATTTTTCTTTTCTTTTCTTAAAATATTAATATTTGTTGTGATTGTCTTAAAACTAATATAAAATAGCAATCATATGATATATATGACAACACACTTCCCAGAATTAGATGGTATAGTGTTTAGAGAGAAATAACTACACAACTAAAAATGTTTTTAATTTTATGAGACTATAGCAATTTCCATAAAATACAATAATGAAAAATAAAATACAAAACAAAGAAAACAATCAATAACCACATTTTTTTTGGCTTTTGTTTATAAATTTTTATTTCATCTCTACATATCATCTAGCAGTAGTTCATCATCATATTAACGTCTCAACAGGCTTGATCTTTATTAGAAGTATATAATAGTAATATAGACTATGGAATTATTAAAAATTAAAAAAAAACAGGGAGTTTACCAATATGAAGTTTTATTTTTTAACATAGGTAGACTATAGAATCTTTATTTAAATATATAGTAGTTATGTTACGTTGTCGTGTAGTCGTAACGGATATTCAGAAGCCAGATAATCTGACACTAGTCTTGCCAAGGAGTACCGTGTTACCCAGTTAATGGGTTGTGGAGGTCTGGTAGGCAGCCGCTCAACGTAAAATACTGGTATTCAGCTGAATCCAGTTTGACTGGAAGCCAACCCCAATATAATTGGGAAAAGGCTAGGCAGATGATGATTTAAATATATACTAATAACAAAAAATGTGACGTGACACATTTAAATTAAGTTCACATTTGCAATTTATAGGTCAACATTTACCAGTTTTATATAAAATAACTCAAAAATCTTTTCCATCACAGACCTGTGTAATCTGTTACCATTTAGATAATTGTTGATCAATAATAATGCCTATTCAGTACATGTATAGGTGTATGTATAGTGACATACTATGCAAAAGTTCAAACGGCTTTCGCTCTTGTGCTTCCAGCATTATTTTTAATGACGAGTAAAGAGTAATAACATTGAAAAGTGGCTGACCAGGAACTTTTATAGGATACTGCAATTAATTTTAATAAAATTTTATCAACATTTTGCAGTACCTTCTGTTCTTTCAAATAAACCTAGTTGGCAATTAGCAATTTCAAAGATATATATGATAGTTTATGTACGGGAAATAACTATTGAAAGTGAGACCTAAATAAAATATTAAGTTAATATTTAGCTTAAAGTTTAAATACTTACTGATTAGCAGATTCTTTATTCAGAGAATTTTATTTAAAATCCACTTAATAATCAGTATTTAAACTTAACATAGGTATTAGAATTTCTTGGCTAGGTGAAGCCAAGCAACCCTTTACATGGAAATCTAGTAATGACGGTTTGACAAGTAAGTAAATACTCAACTGTATCAAACAGCAAAAAAAAATAGTTTACCTTTAGGTATTTTAACCTTAAAAATAACCTTTTAACCTTCAAAAATTAGTTATCATTATTATTAAAGAAAAGAATTGCTGAAAATTAAACTAACTCAGCATTTTGACCAATTTTATGAAACAACTATCACTTCGCCAGCGACTTCATTCGCGCGGATTTACTCTGAACTCCACAAACTTCAACACACACTTTTAAAGGTTTTGGTTTGGAAAATTAAGCACAACGATTTTCATTCATTAATTAGGTACCCAGCCATTTCTGCTGCTGCTTCTATAGTCTCGGGATCAGCTCAACTGTTCACCTCGTTCACCCCATCAGGGGTTGATAATCCAAAAATTGTAAGATGTTTTTCAAATTTTTAGTTTCTTCATATGACCAATTTCCACATAAATTGAAGCAAGCAATAATGCCCTCCCCTAAAAAATTCATCACAATCATCACACATTACAGGAGTTTACCTATTTTAGAAAAATCAAAAAAAAAAAAAACTCATTATTTTGTCGAATTCATTTATGGCCGTGTTTGAACTTCATCAGACCACTCATTGAGATTCTCCGGTTTACTCAAACCGAAACATTTTTCTTACTTATAGAATTTGTATACCCGTTATAACTTTTAAACAAAAGGTCCGATTTGAATAATTATTTAATTAAAAAAAATAAAGTTTAATTTACATGTACATAACTGGATAAAGATTGGATTGGAGGGAGGAACCATTTAAATGGATAAGGATTAAAATCATGATACCAAAATCACCACTTTTCCATTGCACCCTGGTTTTGATTGAATAATTTGAACAAAAATGAATCAATGAAAATAATTCAAAATTAAAATTCTCCATTGACTTTTTTTACTTACCATACTAGGTAGTATAGTTAATTAAACATTCACAGGTTATTGTATTCTATTTATTTTCTTATATGTGATCAAAATAAGAATATATCTCTTACATATGACAAACTAGACAAGTGATGACTGATGAGGAATCACAATAAATGGGTTGGTGATTCATGAAAAACTTAAAAATTACATAATTTTGTGTAATTCATCTGTAATCATTTTGATTCTAATGTAGGTTAGTTTCACTATTTACGGTTGATAAGCCCTTCTTTACCATTCAATCTTTGACACTAATTTGCCATTAAATTACTTATTTGAATACTTATATTAATTTACCATGGTGTTTAAATAATAGTGTACAAAATTCGTTGCTTATAATAACCTACTACCACTAGGTAGGTCAGGTAGGTACTTTATAAGTTTTAATAAGTATGTGTTAACAAAAATTAAAAAAAAAACTGGCCAAGTGCGAGTCGGACTCGCGTGCAAGGGTTCGAAGAAATTTCATTTTGTAACATGTTTTGTCCACACTATATACTTCTTATAGGTTTTCCTGCAATCTATAACTAAAGAACTATTATCTGCATTTTTTCAAAATTTAAGGCTCATTGTCAATAGTTTCGGAGATAATAATATGATGGTCATTTTACGTCTAATTTCTTGAGTAGGTAACTTTAAATCTGTTCATTTTAAAAATTATACAAAAAAAAATATAATTAAACGCACACAATAATTTAATTTGATAAGTCAGACGGTACTGTTTGAAAAACTTAATTTCGAAATTTTCTAGTTTGTCCCCCCCCCAAAGGGAAGTCCTCCATAAAATCAAATCAAATTTATTATTTACGTAACGCGTCCGTGTTTGGGTCACAGAACTTAATGTGGACCAAATTACAACAGAATCGGTCCAGTAACTTCGGATATACCTAATTGTCTGTGACAGGCGGACAGACAGACAACTGAGTGATCCTATAAGGGTTCCGTTTCTTACGGATGTTCGGATTTTCAGAACTCTAAAAAAACAGCCAGCAACTTGATCCATGTAGATTTCAGACTTATGCAAAGCTTTATTCTCTGTCATTATTCCTTTTAGGGATAATTTTTGTCCTGAAACACGTGTTTCAGGACAACGACGTGTTTGACTCCGAAAACGACGAATTTTCATACAAACTTTAGGCGTAAAATTCAAGGGCTTGCTTGTATGCCTATGACAGTTAATTGTCAAAATTTAATTTTTCAGCTTTAGTGGTTTAGGCATTGATATAACAGTCTAAACATTTTTCTTTCATTAAAAAAAATAGGTTCTTCTAAATACCTGGTTTGAAACGAAGTTTTCTGGAGACTTCGATGCGATTTAGACCAGCATTCAGATCATAAGTAAGACCTCTCTTCTTTACCCACCCACAAAAACCTAGGGCTCGTCGCTAGTTCTTATGATATCAAACTAGGTTAAGGATATGACTGGCAAGAGGCCATCAGGCCACTATTGTCTTATACTTACAAGTGTTACAAGCCACACAAAGAACGACACGATATCCTCGCCTTCCGCCTGCAATCACATTCGCTCAGCAAAACTAATATCCGTCATTACGTAGCGTAGCTAGGTAGCTGTTTGTTTCTGATTTAAGTGCCAACGCCAAGCCTTACGTTATTACGTGTTCACTTCAAATAAGCGTTGACATTGCATTTTTTTTTTGCGCTCTACGCCGCCATTTGCCACACGTGTACCTGTAAGCAGAACATTCACCTTCACTATGCATTTTCGTAGACAGTCTACTTGCGCTCTCCTGTGGATCTGTGACGCATGCAATCGGCCATTTAAAATGTTAATCTCAAACCTCGATTCAATTGTGGGGTGTTTAACGATACATTTGCATTGCAAGCCAAGGAGAGAAGTATACTAGGTCAGTATGCGCTTCCGTGTCGCGTCGTCGGCGCGGGCGCAGAAATGTGCACCACTTGCCAAACGACTCACCCCTACTCAAATACTCTTTTCATTTTATGCAACAAGCCCATTAGCATCTTGCTGAAATTAAAACAAACGATTACGGGGCAGAACAATCCCCAATCCAGAGCGTAAAAATTAATATTATTGACCGATCAAGTGAATTAATTGCTTTGCTGGGCAAGAGTTATTAAGTAAGCATTGCCGAATGTTTTCATAGACAGATCCCTGAGTCCCCAGGCCTTACTTATTTTCTCACTAACGAAAAATGTAAAGCTTGAAATCGGCCAAGCTAGCAGGTATGCGTATTACATACTTGTACTAAGGGCCTTATCAATCACACTCGCGATTTGCAAGCGAGTCCAAAGAGAGGCGTGTGCGCAGCGACCTCACACCGACCGCGCTGCTAATAGCGCCGGCGACGCCCTTTTGTACAGACGCCAGAACATCAAGCTACAACAACCTGTCAAATTTCTTTAATAGATTTTCAACTTTATCTCTAAAGGTGTTAGGTTCAAGGTTGATTGGGAAAATTTGACTGTTTCGGGTAGCTTGATGTGCTGACGTCTGTACACTCACCAGGGGTAGAGTTACCTTCACGTTCACAGCAATTTTTTTAGGTCTTTAAGGAATCATATTCTTTAAATTTAAGCAAATAATTCTCGTAGGACGTACTAGTTAGATGTCTCAACAAAACGACTTAGACTTCATAGTTGTTGAAAACTGCTAATTAAATTTCTAATTTATTTTTATTGGTTTAGTTTAAGTTTTAAACATTTAAATAACGGACTAATGAAACACCAAACAAATACAATAAATAAAGTATATAATAAATAAGTAATAATAAATCGTGGCGTGTTCGGCGGACGTTCGTTGCGGACTCGCTGCGAGCTCGTTGCGGACTCGCCTCGCTTTGAACTCGCTCGCAAATCGTCAGTGTCAAATCAGATTGACACTACTCTGTCCCACACATTTTGTTACTGAGAAAATAAGTAAGGTCTGGCAGCTCTGGGATCTTGGTCCAGGGAACCTATTATGACGTCTCAAAACCATTATGATTACTATGTGGGAGGGAGACGGAGTTATACAAGACTCAACACTATCCCTTTTTCACAGCTTAATCATGATGGCATTGGCACGTCATAGTAGGGCCCCAGTACCGCAAGATTTTTATTAGACATATATTATATTATTATTGATCTGTTCATGAATTGTTTACTCACACATACTGATATTAGCACGCACTGAGTAATCTTGACCCAGATGATGGAGCTAATTCGTGTTAATTCACTAATTCAGTTAGCCGCACATCAGCACGTTGTTGTCAGCAGGGTCGGATGTGCGATATTCATTGTATCATGCTGACCCTACGAAACTTCTTGATTTAACAAAAATGATTTAATATGCGTCAAGAAAGAGCTTGTTTATTTCAAAAGTATATGTCACCAGAAAATTGCAAACGCCGTGCAACGTCATTTGCAGTTATCTCAATTCGATTTGAACAAGCCCGCTTTGGATCTACAAAGAGCGAACCCTTCGCTAGAGTTCACCCACAGATTCTACAGTAAGTACCGTTTCTAAGTTCACAGAAACAGGGCCCCGAGGCCCGCAGCCGGAGCGGTGCCCTGACGCAATCGAGTTGCGCAAGCGCAGCCGTTACGTCGCCGCTATACATTTGTTTGTGCTTAGTCTATTTTTCGTCCTTTCTAGATCTTATGAGCTGTGATCTTATAAGGCATGTTATATTCTGCCTGGCCTTTTCCCAACCATACCAGTATTTTACTATAAGGAACGAATTAAGATATCAGAATCTCATAGCTACTTTTTTGCAAAATTAGACAGATAAATTGGTTTTATCAGCAACGTGCTACTGCCATGACCACCAAGCTATTGTATGAAAAAATACATTTATTCCCTTAACTAAAAAATATATGAATTTGTTATGTATGCCTGACATTTTAGACATTGTTCTGTACCAGTTGTACCACATACATAAAGAAAGAAAATACTCGGTACTGTTACTGTGACATTTTAACAAAGCACTTTAACAAACACTTATGTGTAAGTATGTACATTGTACAATGCATTCGCCGCTCTGGAAAGTTAAATCTGGCAAGGTCGCGTGAAGACTGAGAACAAGTCGTGAACTGCATAATCACACTAAAGAGTTCTATTGTTAAAATCGTCTGGATATACTGAACTTTAAAGATAAAGTGTGAAATAGCGCTCTGAACTTAAAGCATTTGAGCTTATTTCATTTCGTAATCTAATCAGACACTTGCGCCCATTTACTTACAGGGTGCGTCTGTTTTTGTTTAGAATCGGCCGCGGGACTCATTTGAACAAGTTTTTATAAAATCGGTCAAGCGCGAGACAGCACACGCAAAAACTATAGGATACTCATTGCCATTGACTTAAAATCCGCTTTTGTCTTTCCGCGATAAATGTCAATGAGGAAAGACCTAGTTTAGACTCTCGTCAGCTACCGTTGACTGGTAGATAATTCCTAAGGCATTAAGTCCGCCTCATTATACATTTATGTGCTTAAAATGTTAAATAAATAAATATCGTTTTACCCAATAACTGGGATTGTAAAGGTCAGATAGTCGCTCCATATAAAGGCCCAAAATAATTGGGACAAGGTTAGTAGGCAGATTGAGTGTTAAGATTAAGATGACTGAGAAGCTCAAAAAAATAGTCCTGACCTGACTGCCTGATCAGTAATTAGAATAGTTTTCTAAATAGATGAGTCTATTGAGAGAACTATCCAGGCCAGGCCAACTACTATAAATACACACAATTGTATAACTCGATAGGTATTTGTAGTACCTAAGTATCTTGTTCTACCTCATAATAATAGTAACTTCTATTATCTCATTGCACGAGCTGTGACGCTGCAGTAGTAATTGCATGAGCGGAAATATTTGCTCAGTTGTAGATCCACTAGTTCCTACGCCTCGTGTGCAACTACCATGCATTTTGTCTACACTACACTCAAACGATGTCCACTGTTATTGCTTTGCTCGTTAGCTACACGTCTTTTTAACCAACTTCAAAAAAGGAGGAGGTTTTCAATTCGGTTGTATATTTTTTTATGTTTGTTACCTGATAACTCCGTCATTTATGAACCGATTTGACAAATGATTTTTGTATGTGAAAGGATATACTTTCCGATTGGTACCATAGTTGCATCAAAATCGGTTCAGTAGTTTGGTTTTTAAACCAAAATAGCTGGGTAAAAATATGTCATCCAAGTAAACGGAGCTGCGTAGTTTGCTTTCCTGTGACTTTAGTGGTGTTGTTAGGTGTGGGGTACCTACCACTAAAAAATCCGACTTCCGACCGACTTTACTTTCGGAAATCGGTGTTAAAAACGAAGAAACAACCAAAAACACCGAAATTAAAATTATTTTATACTTTGTAGTGTTTTTGTTATTTGGAAGTCGGTTGTATTATAAATTGGAGCTTGACTCCGCTGATGGTAGATTTTAGCAAAGTAAACGTTAAAAAAACATAAAATTGTATTTTGATGAACGTATAACAAGCCTCCTTGAATTACTTTTCGTAAATTCTTCAATGACTTCGTTAAATTGTAGACTGAAGAAATTCTGTAGAAATTCCTACGGGAACAGGAAACAACAGAATATGCCGCGTACGAAGTTGCACCCAAAAGCTAGTAGATAATAAAAGATGAGACTTTGGTACAAGAGCGAGCGAGGCGAACCCGAGGATGTTTGCACTCCATCTCACAGGTTTTGAGTTTTAGGTTTCTATGAAACATTTCCAAATAAAATAGTTGTAGTTTGAGAATGCACAACAAGCGAAGCGAGCTCATAAATGTTAGCATCTCGCCTCGGATTTACTTTGATACAGAAACAGGAGAATGTAGGTCGCTAGAGCAAGCGTAGCGAGCTCGAAAATTGAAGTAGCTTCCAAAGACAAGCTTAGTAAGTGTAGTTTTGCCTCAATTTTTGTGAGAAATATCATCATCATCATATCAGCCGAAAGACGTCTACTGCTGGACATAGGCCTCCCTCAAGGGGTTGCCATTATCGCCACGCTTGGCAGGCGGGTTGGGGATTGCAGTGTAGCTGTGGCAATGCACAGAGAATGCAGCTACCCATTATATAGCAAAAGAAAAAAAAAGAGCAATCATATTTTTATAGAGGTATAATAAGAGTGTACTTCGTTTTTCTTGTTAAAATAGCGATCAAAGTATAGCAACAGTCTGAATACGTCCAATATTCCGCGATTTTCATTTCCGTCGTATGCTAGGGGCACTGGACCCCCTGGACCCCCTTTAAATACACCCATGGGACTCAGTATAAAATCTCAAGCAATACAGAAAGTGCACTCAATTATATTCAATAAGATAAACGTTCACAAGTGATAACGATCAAAATACACTTTATGAGTGATTTATTTCAATGACAGCGTCTACTGCTGTTTCAATTCACGCGAACCATGTAAATCCTTATTTAGCCCACTGCTACGTTTCTTTCGCTGAGTTTTCTTGAAGTAACACGATATTCTTACTCTCATTAGAAACGGGGAACTAGACTGTTGCCATTCATAATATTCATATAAACATTTGCAAACACAATAGGTGAAACAAGGACAGGCAACGCTACTAGCTACTATCAGACTACGTTTGTGTTACCTTCATTGTCCTCCACACCCATTGTTTTACTACATCATAGAGACGTCAACAACATAAAATCGATAAACTGTTATCTTGGGACATACATTAGTAATCAGTTAAGGTCGATCCCACCAAAAACATTTTCATGTAAAATGTTGCCAAGACGAGACCATATGACGCGCTCTGCCAAAAAGTTATCAGATCTCGTGTCTGATCTAACTCTACAATGCCTAACTTTACAAACTCTACACCTTAGTCAAAATTATGTGGCTTTTTATAGCCCACTCTTTTTATTTTTAGCTACTGCGTGGACCAATGAGGCAGGAGACGTTCGCGCACTACTATTTATGACATGAAGTATATATGTCGATTAAAATATATTTTTTTTGTTTGTAAAGGGTTACATTATTATTTTATTACATATTTCAATTTTCAGACGTCTAGCGTCAAAATTGCAGAAGTCTCATACAAACTTCCATCCCCTATTTTATGGGGTTGGGGGATCAAAGTTACAAGTTTTATAATTTTTTGTGTTGTGTGTTTGTGTTTACTAATACTAGCTTACATACCAAATTTCAGCTTTCTAGGACATTAGGAAAGACCCTAAGAATTTTGATGATCATCAGTGAGTTAGTGAAGAAATCAGGGTTTTTTAGATATCAGTAAAATCTAAAGTATAAGAGCCATGCAATTAAAACTGTATATGTTTAATAAGTCCGCTATTATAATTCAAATCCAAGTTATAAGGGTTAAAAAAACGACGAAGTGCTTCGAGAAAAGGTAGGTAGTGCCCTTGTGCTTCGCTTAGCTCGTCTTGGCGACGTCACTACCGTGCCCCCAGATCGACCGGTGAGGCTTATACGGGCGTGCGCTTCATAAAATGCTTTTGCAAAAGAGGGCTTTAGTACACGTCATGACAAAATGATTTTTAATAACTTGCTGCATATACTTATGGCAAAAATTCAGAGCAATAACAAGATATTAAATCTTCAATAACGTACATAGCTTTATTTCTGATAATCTGGTATATGATAGGTACGTTAGTACGTATGATGATTTGCTTAAATGCTCCATAAACGTATAACCGCATAATAAGATACGATATATTTTTATTTTTTTGTATTTCAGAATTTTGGGACAAAGTTTGGAAATTATTTTTCTTATTCACACTGTCACTCATTTTATTAAATATGTCCTAAAGTTAGTATTTTGATTTATTTATTTAGGTTGTTGCTAAACATCAACAATAAATAACAGTGTCTATCGTTCTGTCAATTTGGCTACATTATTGAGGGATTATTAAACATTTTTTTTTAGATCAGATCCAGAGAAACAGAAAAACTTTCCATCAATTACGTAAATGTACAAAGTAGGCTTTCGACAGGTTAGCCAAGATAACGTCAAACTATTTTATATTATCGGATATAATTTAAAAATAACCTACCACATACCTACATATAGTGATGCGCATAAAAATTACTAAGGTGAATATCGACCTCGTCCCAAAAAAGAAATGGTTGGAGAGACCTGTTTTGTTGGTCAAATTAATACTCCTCGGCGGCAAACTTTGTGGCTTAACCTGTCACAAATTGACAAGGTCAAAAAGTTTTGGCAAGCTTGCAATGAAAATGACAAATATAATATTCCTTCATGTACATACCCATTGATTACATACGGGCTTGTGCAAGCAAAGTCAGCAGACAATTTTATTTATAGAGTAAGTATCTAATTCTAAAGCCATATAAAGTCAGTCGATTCGAAACTCGAATGTCGATAGAGAACAGAAATTTATGAGTGGCAGTTGTCTATGAAATCCTATCCAATTACAGTTCTTACCAATTTATTTAATTTAATGCTATTTGCATATATGGATTCAGCGCATCACCCCGCAGCCAGTTGACCTTGTGCATTAAATTACCTACTTACTGCGAACTTATTCCAATTATGATCTTGTTTCATATTCTCAACTCAATATGAGTTGAGTATTGATATTGGTGGGTTCGATTCAACCGGTAATGTCAGTTAATCAATGCTTCATTAATTTATTAATTAAAGCTTCACCCTTACCACATTTGATTTAAAATTATTTTGCCCGACGGTTCCATAATTGTTTCTCTTAAGGTACCACCTCTTTAAACATTATGGATTGCATCTAAGATTTTTGAATTGAAGTCATACCCGTAAATGGTCTAACATAATGTAGGTCGCGTAAATACAATAATACATAATTTTAGCCAAAAGATGGCAAGCTTCATAATAAAGTTAAGTGAAACGATCACGAAACTGCTGTCAGATTAGTGGCCGGTTGGGTTGGGTTTGGGACCTTGCAAGGTCGATGGCGCTGCTATGCCGTAAGCGAGCGCTAACGCAACGCGTCGGCAACGCCACAGCCACATGAGCCACACCTGCAGAGCCGCAATCAACAACTAAGTTCTGGGTGTAACTTCTGAAAGCATAAGTAACCTATACATTAAGAATTGGATAGTAGCCAAGGACGGCAGCATAATTGCTCACTTTAACTTCAGTTCTATAGACTGCTTGCTACTTTATTTTATGAATAATATGGATGACGTATACCTATTTAAGTAAATAACCATAACGAATAACCATTGCAGAGAATAGCAGCAGGAATCGATAAAACTACATTTTACTTCGGTTTAATGCATTCTTGTGAGAAAGTTAAATAGAGAAAAAATGTAACTCGCTATTGGATTTAATACCTATAATAATATGAGCACGGTCTACGGGTATGTAGGTATGTCAAGTGAAATAAGAATGTTGGCCTTGTAAGTTTTTAGCTTATCGATTTCCGCATACCTATCAATAACAATACTAAATTAACTATCAATAATAATAATAATGATTTTAATTAATGTCGGTTATGCCTATGTTTTCCTGGTTACTCAACAAATGTATTCTGTATGTACGAACATTTATCTAAGTCTTAAACTAAAATAAAATTATAAAAAGGAAAGATTTATTTGTTTATTACGATTTGGCTCAAAAACTACTCAACAGATTTTGAAAGTTATTTCCATTAGAAAGCTACATTATTAACTTAAAACTGGCTACCTATATTTTATTTTCGGTAAAAAATAGAGATTCCTACGGAAATTGCAATAATGTAACCCAAAGTAGCAAAGTTTTTCCTAATCAATTCATTATTTGGCGTGCGCTGAGAAAACTATTGATGATGATGATACATTTACTACATGACTAAAGTACTCATTATTACCTATAAAAAAAACCGGCCAAGTGCGTATCAGACCACGCACAGTGTAGTGTTCCGTAGTTACCCGTCTCCTAAACCAGTGTTCCGCAAAGTGTGTGCCGCGGCACACTGGTGTACCGTGCTCATTGGTTGATGTGCCTCGGAAAAATACGGCTTCTTCTACGACTGACTACGACTACTACTTTTAATACGATCTCTAAAAGTTAAATAGACAGATGGACGAAAAATACCTACACAGCCGTACAAACTGATTAAGAACATTTTTGGCTATGAGTAAAAAAATAATATCCTCAGCTTTCTAAGCATGCTATTGCAATACTTTTGCCATTTGCAACAACCTATTTATGTGAATTAAGATTTTCAACTCTTACCACAATATAAACCAGAAAAAAAGGGACCGACGAAGAGATGAGAGCAGCCCTACAAAGATTACTCCAAATTTGGACCTCTTATGCTCAATTAAACAAGCTCATGTTTCGCATTAAATACCTTTTCTGCAATATAAAGTTTAGGTTTGTTGATTATAAATAATTATTGTTTTGTTGATTAATTATAGATAAATGTTGGTTAAATTTACGTAAAAATTGTTTTTTCATTTATGGTGTACCTTCAAAATTTTCCGAATTCCTAGATGTACCTTGAACACAAAAAGTTGCAGAACACTGTCCTAAACCATGCCAGAAAATAAACCATGCAGACGCACATCAAGCTACAACAATCTGTCAAATTTCTTTAATAGATTTTAAATTCAATCGCCAAAATTTTAGGTTCAAGGTTGATTGGGACAATTTGACAGTTTCGGGTAGCCTGATGTGCTGGCATCTGTACTTAACTATTATTAGATTACAAAGTAACAAATGCACTTCGTTTTAAGTCATTTTCTATTTTTTACTCACCCCGTTCCATTTTTTTAAGTTTGTCGACTATTATTCGTGAACTTGTAAAGCCTACTAAAAAAATATCGCCACTTTACATGTAGGGGGGCGGGTATCCTAAAAAAAGGAATTTCAAGATTTTATTATACCGCTGTGCCGGCCAAAATTAATATGTATACCCATACCAAATTTCAACTATCTGGCGTTAAGCTTCTCTGACCTAAACCGCGGATGGACAGACAGACAGACGGACGGAAGGGTTCCTTGTTGACTACGGAACCTTGAAAAGTCTGCGATGGTATATGTCTAAATATTATGGTTAAGTTACAATTACCTACCGCTTTTTGTTCAAATTTTTAAAATAAAATTCAATCAAAATCCGGGTGGAATGGAATAGTGGTGATTTTGGTATCATGATTTTAACCCTTATCAATTTGATCATTAAGGTTGGTTATGTACATGTAAATAACACTTTAAATTATACAAATCTGCTCTTTTGTTTAAAAGTTACGACGGTTATAAAAATGGTCTAAGTAAGAAAAATGTTGCGGTTTGATCGAACTGGCGAATCTTAATGCTTGGTCCGATGAAGTTGAAACAAGACATTAATGATTCCGATAAAAAAAAAGTTTAAATTTGTCGAAAATAAACCAACCCCTAAAGGGGGCGAGAAGGGGTGATGAAGTTTTTAGGGCAGAACATTGTTGCTTGCTTCAATTTACTCGAAATTTGTTACGAACAAACTAAAACTGGGATAATTCAAACAGATCTAAGTAACAATTTTTCCATAATCAACCCCTTGCGCTGATCTTGAGACCTCGGTGGTCTCAGGATCAGTCAGTCAGTCAGCAGCAGCTGATTACCCAGTGGGGATGAATCAGCTGCCTAAAGAAGCATTGAAGTTTGTTGAGTAGGTACCTACTAAATCCGCGCAGACGAAGTTGCGGGCGATGTGCTAGCTTATTAAATACAAATATGACCGAACATGAGAGAGCGAGATCTTGAACATTGAAGATGCCCGATTACGTAGGTACCTTATCTTTATTTCTTATTAGAAGCAAATAATTTCGGCTAAGTGACCCAGCTTCCTTCCCATTACAAAACTACAACAGATACTCTTTTAGAAAATTCCCAGTTTATATATCAAGTATTTTGCCAAAAAACTACGGCTCAAGCTCCCTTACTATTGAAATCAACCCTCCTAACAGCAAGTAGCTACGGCACAGCTGCGCATTGCGACGATATGGCGAGGTCATTCTCAAACGGCACTGATAAACGTTCACAGTTCAGACTCCACTGGCCTCGAATGGACTGCTAAATGAATAATGTGTAATTGCCCTTTGCCCACTAAAATATTATTAAGAAACCACTGTGTTTTTTAATTATCTTCTATATTATTTGCCTTTGTTTTTTTTTTTGAGGATCGTCTGGTAATTTGATGCCATTAAAAACATTAATATATTTCTACACCCGCAATAGTACTCTATGACACTCCACGGACTACACCAGAGTCTAGTCATCCTTTGTTTTCGACCTTATCCATTTATTTTTATTCCACTACAGAGCGTATTGAATCTTATTAATGAGATACAAGAGCCATTTTTTAAAGCAGTCCAGTTTCCTATTGTTCGACGTAGAAAGTGCACCACGAACTGGGATCACGACGAGCATTCTAATTGCGGTTATTCTACAAAAGGACCACTTGGAGCAAAAATTTTTGAATGTGCTTCCAATGAACCTTATTTTTTTCTATCGGTCCTCAACGAAGCAGGTGGAGTTTCTTTTTTGTTGAATTAAAAATTGAACAACAAAGGTTTAACTAAAAAACGTGCCAGGTACATAAGGTTCTGACTTGGATAGGATTGCACTACCTACCTTCATTCTACTTTAATAAGAATAACCGTATAGCTCACACTAACGCACGGTTAACTCTTACTAATAAGGACGTCAACGGAAAACAGGCTTCGTGCTCTGTTTATATGCTCGACAAAGAAAACCCTCAGAATTTTCTGCAGGGATCAGCCGAAGGTACCCCGTAGCTGCGGATAATGTGCAAACTCATTCTCTATTTGATTATTCGTGACAGATCGCCACCATTAGGGCCATCGTCAAATAACAATGGCCATAAAATTACATGCAATTTTGGCCGTTCTCAGAAAAATTTAGTTCGTTACGTAAGCTTCACTTTCCTTCGAATATCAACAAGCAGACCCCGCGATTTCTAATCGATTTCATGCTTTTTAGCTTCTTGTTTAACTACCTAACACTCTTTTACAAAAAAAGTAAATTTTCAATCAGTGTAGTGGTTATCTTTGATTGGCATTATTTAATGAGGTCATAATTAATCCAAGTTAATTATACAGCTAAGTAATGTGAACTTATTATGCCATCGCTATGGCGATTGTACTCGTAAGTCATTGCGTCACTTAATCATTGGAACGGTTAATTTAAGTAGTATATTGTCTGCAGTAGCCAGCTCGTTACATAGTTAAGTAGGTAACGTTCGTAACACACTGGCCATACTATTGTTTTGCATTTAGAAACTTGTTTAAGGTAGCATTGAACTTATTGTAGCACTAGCAACAAGAATACAATACATTTTGTTTCTAGGGGTCCTTGCTATTGATCTGAAAACCACGCAGTATCCGATATTTCCGAGTTTCGCACCATGATGTAGCATTGAATGTAGAGAAACTCAAACTGGATATACTAATACCACCGTAAATTATAATACACATACCCTTCATTGCACATATGAACTGGCAAAAAATAATTATCAAAATCCAGTCATAATTGGCGGAATGATCGCATAAAAAACACAAAAAAAAATGGAAGCAGTCGAGAACCTCCGCTCCTTTTTTGAAGTTGGTTAAAAAATACCACTACCGAAGCCTTTAATGTAATGTGTATTACATTAAAGGCTTCGGCCGTCTATATCCTTCAACTCATTAAAAGAGAAAGTAAAGAACCGTTTCTTATTCTCTTCGTGTCAATGGACCGCATTTTTTACCACAAAAATGTATCTTATCTACCTGTTACCTATATAACGAACTAACGACCCTCTCATTTACCTCATTTAAATCATGAAGGATACAATGAAAGAATCACAGCTTTATATAAATCAAAACAATCATATTATGTATTTTGGTCTACAGAATTAGAATGTTGTCCCAAGTGTATGTATTATCGAATGAGCCAAAGAACAATGGCCTTCAATATATTTTTAAAAGGTCAGAGAATCAAGTAACTAAGAAAAATGATTTTGAGGTTATGTTTATGTATTATTAATCCGTAGTATTTATTTTTTCTACTCTATGATAAGAAGAGTTCAAGCCAGATAAGTCTAAATCAGGAAAATAACAGTTAATCACACAAAACATCAAAGAGTATAATAATAATGTGGTACATATGGGTACAAAAATAGGGAGGGACCATTAAAATAAAAAAACCATTAGCTTTTTTATTTAATTCATGGCTTTAAAACAACTTACCATGAAGTAAAATCAAATTCCATTACTGGCTAAGTTTATTATGATAATTAAGGTGACTTTATACGGTTCACATTGCCTGGGATTTAATTCGATTAAGAAATATAATCATCGTAGACTTTAGAAAAAGTATGGACTTCTCTAGTAACTAAAGTAATTAAGGATGCGTTCGAAGTTAGATATTTAATAGTGCTTTCTGATAAATCAACCAGTATTTTTTTTTAAAGATTACCTATATTTTCGAAACTAAAAAATAAACGAAGAAATCCAATAATTACAAAAAAAAACACTACAAAACACAACACAAAAACAAACAAACACACACAACAACAAACAAATACAAACACAAACAACAAAACAAAATTATGCACTACATATTAGTGACAGTTTCATCTCGGTACGAATTTCTGTTTTTTGCCTAGTCCAAAGTGACCATTGTTATTTTGACTATCAAGATCAAACTATAATTGAACGGGTTTTGTGTAACCTATTTGTGTAACTTAATGAATGAAAATCCTAGTCATTGGCATAATGGCACTACGCCTACCACATCACATCTTACGTAAGTAATGGACTTAGGCGATTAAGAAAAGTAGATGAAGGCTCAAATAATTTCCATATCGCGTCGCGCCAAAAAATACTGGGATGGGTACCTAACCTACCTACTATTACAGTTTATTAATGTAATGTTTCAGCTTTTACACTACATAGAAAGAAAGAAAGATAAATTATTTATAATCGAATTTTATTCTTTAAATTGTCTTTTACTTTTTTTATATTAGCCTATGTTGTCTGCTTTTTCACGCCTAAAAAACACTACGAAGTATAAAATAACTTCGGCAGTCGGTGTTTTTGGTTGTTTTTTTTTTGTTTTTGAAACCGACTTCTCAAATTAAAGTTATTTTATACTTTGTAGTGTTTTTTATTCGGTTGTATGTTTTTTGTAAAAAGTTTTTATTATCCATTTTTAAGTGGTGATACTCCACAGCTAAATTGATATTATTCCCATCATGAGTGGTTGCGCTATTTGCCATTAAGGAGTTATTTTGTGTGACTTCATCGTTCAGTCGAAGTCCAGACCAGCTCATAGTTTATCTACTTTGCTTTGGGATTGACATAAACCTAACAATATGTCACTTTACTAGATTTTATTGATTTAAAGTTGAGGAGGTCACTGGTTTATCTTTCTATCATCCAAATCGGTTAACAATTGGCGAAAATATCGCTGAACAATCATTTTTTCTGGGGTCCCAGCATCAGATCCTGACTTATACCTTCCATCATCAGCTCAGCAAGATGAGATGTTGATTACCAGGCACAATTATCTGATTTGCTTTAGAAAGTAAATGAAAAACATTGTATGTGCCTTTAAAATGTGAGGGTTGCCCTCGATTTCCCTGGGATCCCATCATCAGATTCTGACTTGGTGCCAATGGGACCACCTCAGGAGTATAGGCTTTCGAATAAAAAAAGAGTCATCAAAATCAATTCAGAATTAAAATAAAAAAAACATACAGACTGATTGAGAACCTTCTCCTTTTGGAAGTCGGTCAAAAAAGTAAAACGCATCTTAGAACTGATTTATATAGCAGTTCTAGGCATTCTCTGCTTACTCATTTCAATGAGTTTATTGACCAGACTGTCACCTTGAAAATATACAACTGCAAAAGATTGGCTGCTACATACATAGGCAAATCGATTTGGTCTAGATAAGCTACAGATGTAGAAGTAGGTGTGTATAGAGAGTATTTAGCATATTGCGCAACAGAAGATGAATCAGTGCGGGCACGAGGCGTGCGCGACGTTGACCCACCAGCCGGTCGCTCACCTCACTCGATCTGTCCTTTGCCACTTCTAGGACATCATCTTCAATAGGACCTGTTTGTTCTTGAGAATATCCTTATTCTTCCCCTGTCGTAGAAAAAAAGATGCCACATACATTCGTATGTGTAGTGAGTTTACTATCCTTATATAAATCTGTGCCTAATGCTACAATGTTTGGGTGCCAGAATAAACAAAATGCATGAGTCATTTACGTATTTTATCATCTCGATAATAAATTGAAATCATCTTAAAATTCAGTCTAGACTAGCTGAGTCTTTGTTATGTACTAGCATAAACAGCAAACATATACCTTACTAAACATATACATGACTGTTACCTATAAAACATTGCCTCCATCCGTATGCTACAGTTTAAACTTGTTTTTGTTTACCAAAGGCCCACTTGCCTTCACATAACATTTGTTTAGCAAATTATTCAAAAGTTAAGTTTTCGCCTTCCTCATCTTGCCGCCTGTGTTATTTATATTTAATAAAAGTTCACGGTCAGAATACCTGCATCCGGAAAACACGCTGACTTCGATTCAATCTTTTAATATATTTTTCTTAGAGGTAACCTTTTCAAATGAATTGAAACTCCCACATGACGCTATGACGCTGTGGAAGACTAAAATATACAAAAAGAAAAATACTTTATCTTCGGGATGACGTCGGCTCTGAATCATCTTCCATTGCCTCCATCCCCAATTCCCCATCCCAGATAAGCTTCATAAAAACCGGCTTTATATTATTACTAGCACTTCGCCCGCGACTTCGTCCGCGCGGATTTAGTAGGTACTCCACAAACTTCAACGCCCCCTCAAACCCTTTTTAAAGGTAAGTTTTGGAAAATTAAGCACTACGATATCCATTCAACGGTCTCAGGATCAGCCTACTATCCACCCAGTTCACCCCGTTCACCCCGCCAGAGGTTGACTATGTAAACATTGTTAGATCTGTTTCAAATTTCCCACTTTTAGCTTGTTCATTCCAATTTCCACGTAAATTGAAGTAAGCAATAATGTCCTCCCCTGAAAAATTCATCAACCCTTTTCGCCCCTTATATTTGTTATTCTTAATTTTTTATCCAAAACATTAATGCCGTGCATTAAGTTTCTCCCCAGTTAGCTCAAACCGCAACATTTTTCTTACTTAGAGCATCGAAAAATCCAAATATTTGTTATTTTTCTTTTTTTATCCAAAACATTAATGCCGTGTTTCAGCTTCATCGGACTAAGCGTTAAGATTCTCCCCAGTTCGCTCAAACCGTAACATTTTTCTTACTTAGACCATTTTTATGCCCGTCGTAACTTTAAAACGAAAGGTCCGATTTGAGTAATTTGAAGTGTAGTTTACATGTACATTATCAACCTTAATTCTAAACAAACAAACTAACTAATCTTTACTCTTTATAATATTAGTTTAGATAGATTAGATATATAATCCTGATGATGTGTCTGTTTGAGTATTATTCGCAAATTATCGGCATTCGATTGAACTGAGTCTATAAAATAATCATTAAAATGTCTTGCTATCATTTTAGGAATATTAAATTTCATAGAATTGGTTACCTCCCAAGTTGCTTTAGACTTGTTAGTGCTAGTTCCTATAAAATAGCTGTTTTGAGCCCTTTGTGTTAATTTGATCACTTTTTAATATCTCTTTGAGAATTATTTGAAAGCCGCTTTTGTATCACTATTTCGCTTTATTCTGTATTGCTATAATAAAGTTCATAATAAAGATCAAATAAGTTCATTGAACTTTATAGAATTTACTGGTGATTGTGGAATACTGAGCATACAAATGATAAAAGCACTCAATACAATTGCAAAAGAACTTGGCCCAAAGGAAATAAATACTAAAAATATTCTGCTTTTAATTTTCAAGATTAGAATCAAAATTTAGGATTCGTTGAATCTCGTGAGTTTGGAGGAATTACGTTACCCAAAAAATTGGGGCGTTTTTCAATTCTATTAGATTAAAACTCCTTTAATTGTATTAGAAGTTTCAACTACCATTACCGAAGTTAATGCAATTATCAATGTCTTCAGAACTGTTCAAAACATTATGCGCGCGTGGATTTCCTTAGCAGAGTTATTTTAGAAATGTATTTATTATACTCTTCAAAGATCTTATACTTACAATCATCAACAAATATATTTCGAAAAAGATTATTACAGGATTTTATGTTGATAAAAAACTCTATGGCCCATAACTCATTAATAGGTACCAACTCTTAACATCTTACACACGTGATAACTTTTAAACGAAATATCCGATTGAGATGAAACAAAAAGTATTTTACTTCTACATAAATACTCTTGATAACATAATGCTTAATTTCGATAAAGATTAATATTACGATACGTATTTAACGTAGTTTTTTTTCTTTAGACGATTTAATAATTATTTTGAACACAAAATGGGTTATTGTGATTAAACCATGATAGCTAGATATATGTTCTCGCGGACTTTTTTGTAGGTCTTAATGGGATCTTCTAACCCGTAGTACATCATTTTGTTCTTTTGTCAATAGTTTTTGCAGCGCACGCAAAAAAAGGTTTTTGATTTTACACCTTGTGTTACGAAATAGCAATTTTATTACGGATCCCTAATTTTGAAAAAAAAAAATATAGCCTATAGCCTTCCTCGATAAATGGACTACCCAACACTGAAAGAATCATTCAAATCGGACCAGTAATTCCAGAGATTAGCGCGTTCAAACAAACAAACAAACAAACTCTTCAGCTTTATAATATTAGTATAGATAACGTTAGAGCAATTATTTATCGTTTGATGTGACTAGATCGACCGGTCGTAAACATCGACTTGGACATTCCTGAGACAAACGTTTCAGACCTATTAAGACGTAAATTGCAACTTGCAATCTGTTTCAATGCCATAAACCTAAAAGAATTAATGGTAAGATGCAGAGAGTGATAGTGGGTGGTTATAGCCATAAACCTCATCTTTATGTTATGTGGGGCAGGGAAAGTGATGGCGTTATCTAGTCTTTGACTATTCTCAAAATTGATCAGAATTATAAGCAGGCCAACCGCTTTCTGTGTTATCTGACGACTTGACGAGGACGAAACTATGTATTTGCGAACGATAGGACTGCTAACAAACCAGATTTAGGAGTTTAGAAAGCTTTATTTACTTTATTGACTGAAAACGTATTATGAAAACAGTTTACGGCTTACTTTATCTTAATGAATAAAATATTTTTAACAGCGTCAACATACATGTTTTAAATAATAAATGAAAACCGTGAAACGGAACGAGCGTTGTATTGGCATGACATTTTAAACTTGAATATTATCAACATTTTCTGAACAGCTTTTTAAAAGCAAGATATTACAGCCATAAGGCAAAAAAACCCTTAACCAGTTTTAATCTTTATCACTTTATTCCACTTTACCCCGTTCTTCTCTGTCACTAGTGAATTACACTATTGCTTAGTAAGTTTAACTCTGCGCAGGCACTGTCGTAAGCGCTGCCATAGATTTCGCGCGCTGCGTAGCCGCTACGCCGAGTAGATTATCGTGTAGCGTAGTCGCTACTTCCAGTTGCTTAGCAGATGCGTCGCGTAGTCAGTATGTTACACTTTCTGTTACCCTAACATTCCCATCACGTTTGTACACGTCGTCAGTGGCTTAGAAAACATTGCGTATCCACGGCGTCTACGCAACGTCAAAACATAGACTGTTTACCTAGAAACACTGGCAGCAAACTCGTATTGTGTTTTCATTGCATTATTATCATTGCACGTGAACTGGGAAGTATGTAAGTACGATATTGTAATCGAGTAGTGATGTGCTACATTTAAAATTTAACGATAAAACTAGTCTAGCGTCACACTCGCTGTTTACAGTTATTCGTTTTTGTTTGTTTCTTGATAACTGTTGAGGCACGCAGCGGGTGCTATACATTTAATTACTTCGTACATACACTGAAATGATAAGTATTCTAGAAAAATGTTTGTTTACTTGACTTCTAATAACCTTATCTTATGTGTCTGTTTTTTTATGAGCCTCGTGCTGTGACCCCTGGCTGTGTTCAACTTGATATTTATTTTAAATTTTCTTACCTAAGTAGGTAGGTACCTAGGTAGGTATATCTGTTACCAACTCTGTGACAACACACAAACATCACGTAGTTTTACTACAAATTCGTTCTATTATTAGTTAAAATAAAATAAAATGTTTGCCATAAATATTTTTGCTTTTTGGCCCCATATGGAAGTGCTTGATACTTTGATGACATCGCTAGAGAAATAACGTTGGCGACATTGAATAAGTATTTCGAAATTGTGTTACCACTGCCGCACTCCAGACACTTGATACAAGTGGCACTTGTGTGTACTCTAAACCGCGCGGCTAGACTCCAAGTGTTGACTTGCAACTTATCGATTTTCTATGAGCATGTGCTGAATGCTGTAATGTAGCAATATTCATAAATAAATAATACTCTAAGCTCCTAGCCAGAAAACAGTAAAGTAGCTTGCAGCTAATTTTCATAAGAATGAAAACCTATAAAAACAGCTTATATAATTTAAGTAAGGAAGATAAACGTGATTACAATCTAAACATCTATTTAGAGATTTAATTATTTTTCTTTTTCAGATTTGGAATGCGTACAACGACAGCCAATCATCGAAAGTTGTGAAGGTACTTATTGTTATTTAAGCATTTACACCCTAAATTGTTTAGTGACACCATTTTGCTATGTATGTATGTGCCATTACCATACATAGAGCTAGGGTTCTCATTTCCTAGTCATTGCAATGACTAAAACTGTAACTAGTGGTACAATGTGAAGCCTGTCGAACAAAATTTTTAGTTGAAGCGTGTTTTTCTATTATTGGGGGAACTGTACCATCAGTTTTCACCCAGTGTGCAAACAACGCCAGCCCTCAGAAGTTCCATACGCGACACGATACACCGTGGAATAATGTTTTGTAATCTCACCATTCATACTCACTACACAGACACGGACTTACTTTCATTCGAGATGTTTTCGGCAGGGTGATTCAGTTTCTATGTATCAAAAAACGACACCCTTTACTGCCCATGTGAAAACAAAATGAAAATTCTTCGCAATTTCACACTATTTACTCTTGGTACTAAGATAGTATGTATTTCTATATTTTCTATCAAGTTCATGATATGCATGTATATCGCATTCTGCGTTGCGGCATTGTAAATCGTACCTATATATTAATAACAATAATCTTTAAGATAGAAACAGTCGGAACTGTCGAATACAAAAAAGTCACGTTAATCCTGAACGTCATGCAAAGTCGTCGGCATACGTTGGACAACAAGTGAAGTGAGTCATCATTGAGCATGCATGTTTGTCTGGCCGGGACCAAACCGGTCCTCACGCTGAGTGGCGCCCGTTCATTGCCACTGCACTCTGCGGCTCTGCCTCATGCATGCCGCAGCCTCCTCGTTATCTTTTATCCATCGTACATGCCACTATTTTTGTGTTCCATAGACACGTACCGAGTAAAGGAATTTAATAGTCTATTCCATCCTATGAACGTTATGTCCGATGGGTTTATTATGCTGTAGTCGTGTACTCTTAAACTTAATTCGAAGCGCTGGACTAAAAGTAACAGTAGAATAGCACTACATTGTCTTTGCCCTCGACAAAGGACACGTGTGAAGACTTAGAAATATTCACTTAGTAAATAACATCTCCAATGTTATTTCTATTTACAAAATCGCTTGCAAAATGTCATTACATTAGTTGAATCTTGAATTACAAGTGTCAGGTATTGCAAGATGCAGTAATTAGTCTGTCGTATTTATTGCATGTTCATTGCTGCAATCTCGTGCTGTTAGTTAAATTATTACTCGGTATTTGTTTCTTTGATGAAGTGTTTGATAAATGGCTGAATATATTTTAGACAATGGAATAAAATCATTTAGCTGCAGGCAGCGTTTCGCAGTGTTTTACCCTGATAGAAAAAAAAACAGTATAGCAGCTATAACTCGGTAGTGATAGCACCATTCCATAATGTGCCATCCACTCAACTTAAAAGGGGTCCTTAGTCTTTAGTACTCTCTTTTCGCTTACCCGAAATGTTACCTCATCTTAGTAAAGACTATGAGATAGCATGCACTCTATCTATAAACTCCACTATGGAACACTGATGTAAGCGGGGCTTAGTACGCAGATAGACGCCGCATTTTAATTAAAATAATAATTACTATCTGTATACCTGGCAACAACAGCACTCCACCTTCATTTGGTATTCATATCTGTTGCTAGGTTGTGATAATGCAACGACCCGATTAAGCTCATTTCAATTAACATCAAAGTGAATTGTTTTCCTCGTTCATACATAACATAATAGATGCTTTAATTAAAACCAGTTTCCATACATTTTTTGTTTCAGTATCTTAGTAAGTACGTACTTCTAGATCATCCAAGCCTCATAATCATTTGTCTTTGTTAACTATATTGAGATAAAAACAAAAGTAATTGACAAATCAGGTTTTGAAAAACATTTAAATAAAGCATGACATTTAGATCGATCCTGATCGGGCAGCGTTGCCCACAGCGAGTTGTCGGCCTCGCAGCCTTTCCCTCGATGACGTGTACTGACGCGGCTACTAGAGGCCGAGCACGCACTAATACGGACCTCTACCCACACTCATGAAAACGATCTAAAGTAGGCCTACTCCGTTCAAATCGGACGATCATGGCACCCATAGAAAATGCAGAGTATGAAAATGAAAAAATGATTCAATCAATTTTAGCAGAAGTGGGCCTTCTTCTTCTGTAGACATATTGCCAATTTTATCATCACTTGCAGGGCTCTGTAACTGACAGTACGACATATTTTTCTAAAAAAATAATTGACATATTTTCGTGACAGGTGCTGTTTAACAAAATTGTCGGATCGAATATAGTGTTGCTGTACGTCGTTTATTCATCATTTACAGCGACATCTTGCATACCTGTGTGCTTAGTGCAAGTTTTTTAACGTCCTCGATCGCGTTAGCGTAAACGTCGATTTGTATTGAAACTAAATAAGCGCCGTCTGGTGACACTCACGGAAACCCTTTTTTTTTTCAAACAATTTGACATAAGCGAACGTTTACGCTAACGCGATCGAGAACGTTAAAAAACTCGCACTAACGCCGCTGAATATACAGTACCGACGAGAAACAGAATTAAATACTAAAGCGTGCACTTTCCAAGTCCACTTTTTATTTAGCTCGAGATTTATTAGAAGCGTCTTTCCTAAATAACACATTGTATGAATATAAACGTTATTAAGAGTTCTAAGAGGATCTCATGGCTAAGTTATAACAGCGACACGGGTTGATATTCCAAGTAGCTCTTTCCGAGGTCAGACCGCCGATGGGTGAGCATCAGTTACTTACTGAGACTCTTCCATACTTCAGAAAGCAACTTAATTCATAGATATGTCAGTCAGAAGATATAAATCAAACACTGTCTAGTCAAAGGGTACGTGTAACCCGTACCCAGTAACTGGGGTGTGGAGGCCAGATGGGCAACAGCTCTATATACAATACTGCATCCAGTTACACTGGGAGCAGTATTTTATATAGGATAAGGGTAGTAAACAGTATGGGGTGGATCTTTTGTACAGACCACAATAGAAAGACACTCGTCACTTACTACGTTATCTGACTAACAATAATATCTACAGTGAAAGTAATTTTATTTGGTCACACCATACATGGTCGCCAGTTCCGGTCCAGTTTAAAACTGAAAATATTAACTAACCGAGGGGTTCCCAAACTGTGGGTCGCGACTCTCCAGGACGTAGCGGTGCTTTCCCAGAGGCGCGCAAACAGCTACGGAAATGAAACGCAAATGCTGCAATTGGCAAATAAAATGGGAGCGTTCAATTTTGAAAGCCTTTTTGCTTGCAAACTGTTAAAGATCTGATCTGAAACCAAGTTTGCAATTAATTGATAATGGTCGAACACTTATAGACCTTAAGCACACAATTTGTCTTATGTGTCAATCTTATGTCACAGTGAGTCTTATAGTCAGAAAATTCAACCGTCTCATTGATTGTACGTACCTACTAGTTCTCCCAAATGGAGCTACCACAAGTATCTTCTTTTACAAGGGCGCCGGGTGTCGCAAAAAAAACATTTAAAGGGAGTCACACTATAAAAATAAAGAAAGGAAAAGTGTTTATAAAAAGATTGGGTACCCCTAACCTAACTATTCCTTTGTTACACAAAGGTTAAAATATAATGTCGTAAATTTCGAAAAGGCTCGCTGGAAAACTACACGCCCCTAATTACTGAAAATCGCGTGATACTATCGGTAATAAAAAAAAACATAGATCTTGCCAAATCATCAAAACAGAATAGGTTTGCACAGCATACTTCCATTAACTGAAGTGTTCCTAACATTATTTGTAAACATAAATGTTACAGCTTATCTAAATGATGATCAAAATTAAACACCAGTGTGTGTTTTGGCTTTCCCAATGTGAACATGCAATGATATAATGCGTTCTATATTTAATACCTTGCGGACATGGTTTACATCAAAATAACCACCGTCCATATTCCCTAATGGCTTTTAATTAATTATAAAAGCCCACCATTAAAGTTATTCAATGGCTTTTTGCGTGTTTAACGTAATGCCATCGTTAATGCAGCCATGTGCTTCTTGTATTCGATAACATCTTTCACTAGCTTGCTGAATATCATCGAAGCTTGATTGAACGTTGTCTTTATCTCATTCCTGAAAAATGCGGTTAGGTCTCTATGTATACCAACGCTGTTGAGTATAGCTTCAGTAAATCATTTGACCGCGATGCGTAGTAAAGAACCTACCCTTCGATTTAGTCGTTAAGGAATATATTCTAGGCGCTTCGGCAGCGTGGCATGCCATTGTATCGACCGTAGAACCTGTGGGCATGACAGTGCCGAGCCCATTAACCTTGAACGCATACCTACTTTCACTTGAAAGATCCTCCCCCATGTTTATATGAATCTTCTGAGGCGTAGATTTGTTTGTTTGTTTACATGCGCCAACAGTTTCTTCGAATCAACATATCGCATTCATTCCGACGATACTCGTCAATGTTGGAAACACTTGTGATTCGATTCATACGATGCTTGTTGAAAATGGTAAAAACACAAAATGTTTCAACGCTCAGCGCTCGCTTTCAGGATTTTAAGAGAAGTGCTAAAAGAGTACAGACGAATAAACCATAATTCAACAAGTGATTACAGAATGTATTTCTAAAATTCCACATTTATATGTTCATTCAAAGTGAGTTCAGTTATAAGTATAACATTTACTTAACTGATTAAACGGACACTTTAATATAAATTTCTCTAGAGAATGTTCGAAAAAAAAAGCCAAAGCACTCGTAACAGTCATTTACATAGATATTATCGTTTTACTTGTTTTTAACTTTCACCGTTTCTGCCAATTTTAAATACAAATTTTATAATTGTATTTATTCACTTTTAGATCCTGATTCTTGGGAGATTAATCATGTAGATATGCTACAATATGATGAATCAGTCTCCTTTCCATATCTAATTTATTAGTGGTTGGTGCTGTATCTCGTTCTTCCATACAGCTTAACTGGCAGCCGTCATCTCGGTGCTTCTTTCATAAGTGTTTTCATAATCATAATACATCATCTTCCACACAATCCATCCATCTATTCTGGCTGCCACTTTTCTCAGGACCTTTCTTGTCACATACTCCTCATTCTTGAACTTGAAGAGTTTCAGGAATACTACGAATATATAATATATATCTTAAAATATATTATTATATTTCTTTTGTACGTGTGTATCACTGAACTCCTCCTAAACGGCTGGACCGATGTTGATGAAATTTTTTGTGTGTGTTCAAGGGAATTCAAGAATGGTTTAGATTCAAAATTTGATCCGGTAGGTGGCGCTGCAATCGATATCTATAATTTTTCGTCATACACAAAACAAACGTTCGGACAGGACAACGTCCGTCGGGACCGCTAGTATATATATATACATATATATACTACGAATCACATGTCAATGTCTATTCCTCGACGTCATCACTTCAGCTGTTCTGTCAACGGGGCTCTCTCTCTTAAATTACTTGACAACTGCTGGTATAGACATCCCTCCCTCAAGTACCGTCACTCAACTCATATCTACCTGACTTGTTAATTATTATCAAGTCATCAACTCATCAGAGCTATTATACTTTAAGACAAAATAACAACACTGAGTGACTGCTTGTTTACTTTACCATTCTGACAAACGTATACAATTATCACTATAACGCATTATCACTACCATATGAGATGTAGTAGAATAAAGATGGTGGCTATTCATATTCAGCGAGCCATTGTTAGGCCGCACGAGTGAGACGCGTCCGTTGTTGAAAGGAACAGCCTTCACCTTACTTTGGCTCACATGATGCGACTATTTAAAATACAGCAAATATAAGGACTCGTGTTACGCGTTTTGTCTTCGTGTATAATGATAACGACCAAATTCATTCTTTTTTCAACAACGTACATTTGTTATCATCATTTTCATGCTTCACTTCTGCTAAAGAAGTTGTTGTTGTGCTGTTCTTTACCTTCTTTCTCTTTGTAGCTTGACCGTCGTATGGCTAAGCTTCACTGACTGCAAAGAAATCGATCAATGGTCAATGGACATTCGCCAACCCTGATACGAAGATTCGGATGGTTGATTCATAATATTTAAGTTTACAGTCTCTTTCTATGTCACAAAGCAGTCTTAGTCATGTTCTTGACATTGACACTTTCATAACAGTTATGTATTGGCAACCATTTGGTTCATTAATATTTGAATTGAGTTTATTTCTTTAGCTGATATAAAGTATTTCTAAACAAATTCAAGGACTTTCAATTAACAGATAAATTATAATAGCATAGGAGGATAATATTACACGCGTACGCTTTTATTTCCCCATTTTCCGTCTAACTTTAAATATACATATCGACGCTTTCCACTACAAAGGGCGTAACTCCTAATCCCATACTTTTACTATGAACAAAATACCTAAAAAAAAAGTACTTTCTTTTATACTATAAAATTGAGTTCTAGGATGAACATTCTCAAACTGGTCGTTTTTTGCCTCATTTAATTAAAATTATATACGAGAGTTATTAACGAAGTTAGCATGGAGTTACACTCCTGAAAACCTAAAAAAAATGCAAAATATGTCCGGAAAATGGAAAACTCCGTAAGATTTTAAAATAACTTGAGAGATTGTAAACTCTCGATAAATTGTCAACTGAACATTTTGAATACTTTTTACGCATCAAAATTTGATAGTCTACAATATCTCCGTGCCGGTCCGAGAAATTGTGGACGGACATAAACTAACGACTAGAGAATGCAAATCCGTCCTGTTTTAAAATCCGGATTTTTATGAACGGATTTTTGGCCCAATCCGGATTATCCGGATTTTACGGATTTTTCATGAAAATAAACAATTTTACTTATATCAGTTTATTAATATGATGTTTCTTATATTTGTGTAAATGGATTAAAATAAAAACACTGGAAAATCAAATCATACGATTTTTATTTTGTTTTTGATATTTGTAATTATTTAATTTCAAATCAAAATAATAAGTACAAATTAAAATAAACTTTGAGATCAAAAATAAAGACTATTAAAACTTCTTCTCAAATTATGGAAATAATCCGCATTATTAAAATAATCAGTCTATGACTCGTGAGCTGTTAGCTTAGTAACGTTATTAAAATAATAAGAACAAATTAACATAAACTTTGGAGATTAAAAATAAAGGTAAATTAATAAACTTCTTCTCAAATTATTAAACATTACACACTAAAATATTATTAAAATAATCAGTCTGTGACTCGTGAGCTGTCAGCTGAGTAAAGTTACTAAAACAATTAAAAGTAAAAATTAAAAGAAAATCTGGTAAACGAAAATAATTGACTTCTTGACAAATTAATAACATAACACAAGTAACAAAATAATTTAACTTCACTTTAATCAACTTAATTTAAAAAAAGACTATGTTATTTTATGAGACATAAAATGTGACCTCAAAAATAATAAAGCATCTAAAGTGCTATCGTTTAATCTGCTGCGAATTCGGTTACACATAATTCCTGCTGCAGAAAAAGCACGCTCTGATTCAACGCTTGTAGGGGGAATGCATTGAAGATGCTTGTAAGCGGCCTCCAAATATCGTCCTCGTGAACCACTATCCTCGAATAACGCCATCTCCACTCGCACTAAACTGGGAATATCAGTTTCAGGCTTCCGGCTGATAAGCACATTTTCTTCTCCAGCCTTGTTGATTTTGTTTAACTCAAATGCTAATCTCTCTCGAAAACTCATTTCTTGATCTACAGATTCTTGTTCACTGGAAATAGTTTTATGTGATTCAACAGACACTTCTATAGGATTAATACGGCTTTCTACAGTTCTGCAAATTACTTCTTCTATTTCTGCCTTAGATGGCTTATAAAATACTTCATCAGAGGGTGAGTTGGAAAATTCACGCGGATTGTGGAGATAAAACATTGTACCTGCGATACAGTGTTAGCGTCGTTCTTTAACCCTTTTTTTTAAGGCGTCAGAAACACTTTTTGTGAGATTTCCTTCTTTTTTCTCCAAACTTTCGATCATCAGTTTCAGCCGGCGCAGCGCCCCGCTCGCGTCCTCCAGAGACGACACGAATATAGGTACGCGTGATAAAGTAATTGCGAATTACAATTTCTTATTATTCAGAAAATCCGCGGATTTGATTTTCGAATCCGTATTTACAAGTCGAGTAAAAATGGGCGGATATCCGGATATTTCGGATTACGGATAGTCCGGATTGCATTCCCTACTAACGACCAATCACTTTACGACTTGGTTTTTCGTAAAAGAGATGTTTCGTTTTAAGAAACTGTTGGGTAGTAAAAACCATTTTTTTCATCGTAGCCCAAATAAACAGTGAAAAACTAAGAAAGATTGCATCAAAAAGTAAATTTGGCCAAAATGGTCTCTACGCCCTTTGTAGCGGAACGAGTCGTATCAATATCGGCTTCAAATAAGCAGCATGCTAGGTTTGTTAGTTCTGCCTTCTTATGAGGAAACGACAGTGAAATTATATCACCATTCCAATTATATCAACTTCCCTTTTAGGTAGCAGCAGCCTTCAATTAATAGAATACCGAGCTAGATTAGTGTCGTTGAGTCATTGGATATACGAATGTGTTAATCATTATTTTTGGCGCTATTGCAATTCGGATTGTCGAGAAAGACTTCTTTTTGTTTTTGAATGGTTGAGTTATTATTAAATTAATAGAGTTACTTTCTCGTGTTCACAAACAACATACAAAACTGCCGTACACTGCATTTTTGTTTGTTTTACAATGAATAGGTATAAAAAAACATACTGCACACTGTATATAGTAGATTACAGAATATCTTCACACATGTTTTATTTATTATGCTCAAAACTAAATTCATTTAGAAAGCGGAAAACTGTGGAGCAGTTATGTAACACTAATTCTGATGTTTAGCGGACACGCAGCGTTGGTTAGATGTTATGTTAGAATTTTAAAAATCGTTCATATTGCGGTCTCGGTCCCGCAGTGAAACCATTCACCGATTCTCCCTAAAGGCGACCGTCAGCAGTTGGCGCGGAGTGAAATTTTGGCATCCGTCCTATTCTGCGAAATTGTTACATAACAATGCAGGTATGCCCCCACTCCACAATACAGGATGTTTTGTCGATGCTCCGATGTACCCAACAAGCCATTCAATGCACATTGCAACCCCGTGTATAACCCTGACCTTCATTGGGGACACAGTGGCATAAAAACGACAATTTACTGACACGTCAATAACAGTCCGACGTTGGTAGCTGAGCATTATAAATATAAAGCAGCCATCAAAAATATCTGTTGTCAGTAATTTTGTAAGTACATCAAAACATATTGTTTAAATATTACTCGTCAGTCGTCAAGAATAATGTTAAATATCGACAATGACACGTATTATCGAGAAGCGGACTTGTGGGTTGTCATTCAACTCCGTCAAACATAAAGAGTAGTCGGCTAGCGTCAGCAGTATTAGCGACAGAAATAGGGTTGCCAACCGTACTCTAAAATAGAGTATTTTACTGTATTTTGTTTAGACGTACTTTATAATCTAGAAAAGCAATAGATTACGCTAAAATACTGTATTTATTTTGACACACTTAAACTAAATTAAATCCTCCCATTTCAGTATTCCACGGAAGGGGTTTTTGTCGTCCTTTTCGGTCATAATTGCAAATTGCTGATAAAAGAAATCCATGACTTCATGGAATTCTCTTGTAGTCGTGCATTAATTAAAACAAAACCGGCCTAGTCGGACTTCCTTGCAAAGGGTTCCGAACGATTATGTATTTTCTAACACTTTACTTTACAATCAGAGAGATTTCTTGCAAGGTTTCCTATCTTATAGGTATAACTATTTACTATCAGTATTTCAAATTTTAGGTCAGTAGTTTTTTCATCTAGTTTCTTTTATAATAACTTCGAAACTGAATATTTTAAAATAATAAAAAATACCTATGAGACCCTGGTGATGAGCCCTTTGATTTCAGTTGTCACGCACGGTACAGTTGGAAAAACTTTTTTTAAATAATCTAATTTCCTCCTCAAAAAGTGACCCCTATACATTTTTTTTTTCGTTACGCGTGTGTTTTGGGTCACCAAAGGTATATGTGTATCGTACCAAATCAGACAGACAACCGAGTGATCCTATAAGGGTTCCATTTTTCCATACATAGGTTCGGAACCCTAAAAAGAACAAAATTTTGGTTTCGCAATAAGTAATATTATAAAGGGTACTTACTCTTTTACTTACCCTTTCTAAAATCAGAACTACTCTGTTTCTTATAAAAAAAAGTTGGCAACCCTTGACAGAGGCGTCTTTCCGAGTACCTATTCACTTTATGCCATACGGTGAACGGCGTCGTAAAGCATCTGTTGTGTCTATTATATTGCAAGGTTTCTTCATTCAAGTGCCCTCATTCCTAGTATACAGTTATATCCTTGTCTACCTGCTTCTATGACAATTTTTTGTCTCTTGGTGAACGATATCATGCACGCTTTCTTTGCATTGTTTAGTACTGATTTATGATTCTTCCAATGACATTTGATTGCTCATCCATCCAAACAAATGTTTATTGTACGTATTTATTGAGAGATTTACATAGAATTGTTATTCAGTGTCAAAATGCCTCAACAATTTTTGGCTATATAACTTGTGCGTTGAGAACTTGAGATCAAAGCTATTAGTTTAGTTTGGTATTGTATTGTAGATCTACGCTTGATTGTGTGGAGTCGCTATCATTATTGTGCCATTCCACTGCAAGGTGGACAGTTATAACGATACAAGCTGTAACACTAACCGTGAGACCCCACTCTGTGTTCATTATACTGTTCTCACTGCCGTTACTCGCGCGAATTTTGTTACAACTAATACCTATTATAAATGCGAAAGTGAGTTTGTTTGTTTGTTACCACTTCACGTTTTAAAGGTTCTTAATTCCGGGAGTATGTCCCCTTTGGATAATTTCCGACTAACACCCAAGCGAAACTGCGGGCGACAGTTAGTTATTTCATAAAACATTTGTGTATTCCATACGATAACTAATGTCTGTCGGACAACCCTTCGAAATACTCTTATGAATTGAATATGATATTGAACGGGTATGCTAATGGTGAACGTTTGCGGCCAGAGATATTAAGTTTGGCATAAATGATCACCTTGTTTTTTTTGCTCATATTTTGATAGAATCGGTTTCGCTGGCACGCTATAAACCGACATAATGAACCGCTGTGTGGTGACGTGACCTAAATATATGCAATAATGGATATTATGGCTAAACTGCGGTAGTCCAACAATATTAGGTGCCTAACCGCGATGCACTGGTGTCAAGTGAAGCGATACTTTCATTCTCTCAGGCGGCAGTGGCTGTGAGCTTTTAGAATGTTCTGCTTAATGTAGTGCGTCTGCGCATTCAAAATGCACCTATACCTACTGTGTGAATTCACCTTTAATTAACGACATCATTTGGGAAAATTAGACTCCGGCTGCATAATTAAATAAAGATTCCAATAAAATTCTTATTTTGTCAGGTTCAAGAACATAAATCGGTTCTGAAAACTTCTCAATATTCGACTCTAACGGTATTCTATGATATCTACCATTTAGCGACCATCAGACAATTTACCGTAAAATAGGTAGGTAAACGTATATTTACGATAAATATTAGCAGTGAGTTTAGACGGCATTTTTGCTTTTGCGCGAAGTAATGACCGCATATATTTCCCGTTAGATACCGTACTACCCAGCACGGGGTACGTTCACTCGCAGTTTGACCGCAATCAACCGAATTGGAATATGTTCTCAGAAATGTGAACGACTTACATTAGCCGCTCAATTTGGACGTGGTACTCCATCCGAACAGCCTGTTTGTTTGTGTAGTTCACACGGGGTGTCATAAAGAGGTCAACCTTGCAGAAATCATTTTATTTAGAACTATAGCTTTGCCCGTGGCTTCCCACGGAAACCGCATATTTTTTCTGCAATAACAACTAGCAAATGACAATTAGCAATACTGTACCTTTCTATCATTGAAATATTGTTGAAATATGATAAGCAGTTTCGGAGATAAGTTCCTACGTCCAAACTACGAAGTTGACCTCTTTAAAATATTAGATAGAAGCTGATTTATCCAGTTCAGTATATCAACCGCCTGTCAGAATGTGGTTTCTAAAAAAAAAACTGGCCAAGTGCGAGTCGGACTCTCGTGCAAAGGGTTCCGAGTGAATTTCATTTCTGTAACATGTTATTTTGACACTATAGACATCTTATAGGTTTTCCTGTAATCTATAGGTAAATATATAATATATATCAAAATTTTAGACTCAGTAGTATCGGAGATAAGGGCCATTTTTAGTCAATTTCTTGAATAACTTTAAAACTATTTATTTTAAAATTACGAAAAAAATATAATTGAAACACAATAAGCCCTTTCATTTCGCATGTCTCACGGTACAGTGTGAAAAACTTTTTTCTAGTTTTTCCTCCAAAAGGGACTCCCATACTCAAAATGTATTATGTACGTAATGCGTCCGTGTTTGGGTCACCGGAGTTCATATTTGTATCAAATTTCAACAGAATCGGTCCAGTATTTCGGAGAAAATTGACTGACAGACGGATAGACAGACATACAGACTCTCGAGTGATCCAATAAGGCTTCCGTTTCTTACGGATGTTCGGAACCCTAAAAACAACCGATCGATGGCTAACAAGCAGATATATGTACTTACAAGTTGCTGAGAATACTTGACTTTTTTTTTTAAGGATGAGAAATCATCAAATGACTTGAGCTCTGGGTGGAGCGGATGGGCGTGTCAGACTCTTACTGACTGAAACCCATCCGTGTTCCTTCTAAAGCCCTTTGCGTTCCGGGGCCGCGGTGACTCTTTCGAACAAATTCCGCAACCCTGGCAAGTATACTTAACTTACTACTCGTATTTAGCCACTAACCCGTTATGCCGTTACAATCAGGCTAACACAATAGTCTATTTTTATAAGAACACCATGTGATAGATATTCAACTCTTTTCTCTTCAATTGTTGATCAGAAGCCACCTGTGCTGTAGTAAACAATTCGTCTGTACCCAGACACTCATCGCGGGACAAGCCATATGTTGTAAACCACAACGCTGGGGGTCACGGGTACGGAATCATCGCACCAATAATAACCTGCCGAGCCACCGCGGTTTTATACGTATTTGGAATTTCTAATAAAAGAATTTTGTATTCTTCTTTCCCACCAACAGTGTTTGAAAACCACTAAGTATTTAATAAAAATGTTAGTATTGTCTTTGAGTGTCTGTGAATTTGCAGGAAAATCCCATTTTGGTTAATTGTTCGAAAACAAATCCTATGTGGCTATGGCTATATGTATATATTTTAGCCGGTCAGCTTTTCGCCAATTGATTGTGCTTTCTGCTTATCTTGGAAGTGGCCTATTGATTAAACCTTAATCCTGTGGATCGCTACTAATACACGTCTCGTTTCACTTTCAGCGTACTTCATCAGACGGTTCTGGAAAGTTTGTTCAGTATCACTTACGCAAAACATCGTTCTTGTCTCATTTTGTTAAAGTAATTACACCCAGCAAATTAAAAAGTGCTAACCCATTGTTCCAGTGTATCGTGCATGACTCATATGGTTTCGTTTGTTACTGAATCCAGTAGCTGGCACATTTTAATATTACCTACGTGAATATAAATTGCCTAACGTGCTAGCGTGGCCCTTAGTCGAATTGCCATTAGTGAGGAGCCGTCAGCCTTCAGTATTGAGGCGTCAACGTGACCTTGCCGTGTCAGCCTGATATAGCGATCTAACTTTAATTTATGGTACATATTTTATTTGCGAATTCTTTCGATCAATACGTTGCGTCTACTTTAATAAACGTTTTTGTAAAACCATTTTTCTTTACTGCAGTAAAGCTGGAAGTTTTCCAACAAAACATTACTGATAGCAAGCAGTCCACCAGATGGACTCGTACATAATATACTGTACAATGTATTTGCGCATTACGTTACAGTAAATTCTTCATATATGCAAGAAAAGCGTAGGCATGCATGTTATGACAAACCTAATTATAGCCTCTTCATCTGTCCGTCCGCTTTACATATTTCTTGACATTGTTTTACAATAGCGAACGAAAGCACTCTGTGAACAGGGATTTTATTCTTGGCACGAATTATTACATAAACGGTAGAATATTATCTTATATATTACCTTACGTATATGTCTGAAAATCAAATCAGTAAGATTTCCAACATCCTTTTCGGGTTGAATAAGTTTAGTGAAATACCTATACATAAGTAAGTGTTTATTGAAGTTTGTTGTATCTTTTGTCAGGTGGAGGAACGTGGAAGTGAAGACTGGTATGGGCGTGCGGTGAGACGCGGAGTTCCACAACAAGATGACGGAGGGCGAGCGGCAACAGAACGCGGGCGGCACCAACGCCGCGCCTCAGCACAGGAAAGGGCACAGGTTGGTACACTCACAGTATAGAGATATCTTTACCGAGGTACACTATTCTGTTTTATTATAGATTTAGTACTAGTCATTTTCGACGATAACACCATTTTGCTATGCAAGGGAAGATGTAGGTAAGTGGTATAGCAGTCATCTCGTCTGACCATAAATGGTATCTCAACAATGAGAAAAAAGAGATCACTAACGGTATCTTTCTCCCGCTGGAGTAGTTTCTTGATATTATGTTAGTATACAGAACTCCTGTTTTGGTCTGGAGCAAGTAACCATCGATCTTCAAATTGTATCATCATCTGCCTAGCCTTTTCCCAACTATATTGGGGTCGACTCCTAGTCAAACCGGATTCAACTGAATACCAGTGTTTTACGTGGAGAGTCTGCCTACCAGACCTCTACCACCCATTGATTGGGTAACACGGTACTTCTAGGCTAGAATGGTGTTAGATTTTCTGGCTAATAACAATCCGTAACGATTGCCAAAGATCCTCAATTTTTTTTAAATTATCCTATATAGCGAAACTGCAGTTTGTATTGTATTAATGACGCTATATGTTATGCCCTTATATTGCACTTTTTATGACGTATTTGCACGACTATTAATAAAAAGTCGTTCAAATACGTCATAAAAAGTGACATCATTATTATCGCCGGTGAATTTCCATGGCTATCACCACGAAATTATTTTTCGTAAAGTAACTTTCACTCATCGAACTCCAACTCCCATCATCAACCTTTCTGAATGACCTGACGCAAAACGGTTTTGGCAAATACAATGTATACTGTATTCTGAATTTTCGCTTGTGATAAATATAATTATTTTGGACAGTATTGTTTCAGGAGCTCGACTGTGTCTGCCAACAATACATTGGACGCAACAAAAAAGCTTTCTATTTTTGTCCGGAACTATACTGAAATTCATGAATGCATGTCGGATATCACTGTGCCAAATCACGTTTTCCGCTTTATCCTATAACTGTTACTGACTGGCATGATTTTAATACTGCCACTTAAAATTAAGAAAAATAAGTCGTTGATACATAATATAAGGCTGAGAATCGGCTCTTTTTGACGTTACAATTACAACGACTGTCCATGTCCTGAGAAGAAGTGGTGTAACAAACTTCCATGCAACCGCTCCGCAGTGCTGGTAGGATTTCTGTGTGTATCAGATACCAAATACATAAAACAACATGAGCGCTCTGGTTCACGAGTGTATCTTTTAAGATATTATTATGATGACCCACTTACTCTCCGTTTCGATCGCACGTTGCTGGTTGCTATATCACTGTATACAATTAGCTTTGGTACTCTTTGTTCGTTGAACTTTCGGGTCATTTGAATTTGCCAACAGCTTCGTTTGGTAGGATAGGATCAGCAGGTATATTTTGTCAACATTGCACCGTGTAAACCTTCATTCCATCTTGCTTGTATGTATTGACAGCTCACTTCATGTTCACTTCTCCTAAGCTCGTGAGATGTTTACAGAATCGCACTGCAGTATATCTTTGTCCAATTAGGAGTGGCTTTTTTATCACCTCATAATAGCAATTAGCAAGAGATATTTTATAATGAGTACGGCGTTCTGGTACTTCAGGCACTTTATCGACAGTAGATATTCTACGCATTAAAGAATTCAGAAGTTAATAAACAAATATTAGTTCCTTTCCTATATATTTATTTTAACAAACCTACTTAGTACCGGCTTTAACTTGTTGCAATTTAAACAATTGTTTCATAATTAGCCCCGCAGTTGCAGCCAGTCGGTTTGTTTGTTGCAATTATGACATGCGAATGTACTGAACCGTGAAATCAATATGTTCTCCTTAATTGTCTTTTATTAGAAACGGAACCAGCTGCATTTGTGTGGTTAAAATTGAAATGCTAACATCCTTTGACCAAACTATCTGAATCTGATAATAGCCGTGTAGTGACATCGAGAAGCAGCCCTTGATTTATTTAGTACTTACCTCATTCAGTTTTGAATGTAGTGTGAATTCTCAGATTGAGTGAAGCATTCTGTTGAGTATAACAACATTATAATGCGGAATCAAAACATGGTACATCATCATTCTAAAACAACGCTTTCGTACCGTGGGAGTGGGAACTCCCACGGTACTTATATCTTCCAAATGGGAAACACACACTGCATTTTCTAGTTATTTTTATCGACTTCAAAAAAAGGAGGAGGTTTTCAATTCGGTTGTTTTTTTTTGTATGTTTGTTACCTCATACATAACTCCGTCAATTATAAAAAGATTTGAAAAAAAAAAATATGTGAAAGGCTATACTTTTCGATTGGTCCCATACAAATTCATCAAAATCGGTTCAGTAGTTTGGTTTCTAAATCAAAATAGCTGGAAAAAATATGTCAACCAAGTAAACGAAATTGCGTACCACTAAGTGAAAAACATACAACCTACTTTCAAATACCAAAAACAAAAAATATGGTTACAAATTATAATGAGTACATCCAAAAATAATGAAAAAACACTATAAAGTATAAAATAACTTTAATTTCGGAAGTTGGTGTGTTTTTTTATTTTTAGTTGTAACTCATTATAAGTTGTAAGCATATTTTTTGTTTGTTGATTTTCCTCAGTGATGAGTACCAGCTAGCTATACCTCCGGACGACGAGGTCAATTTTGTGATCATACATTATCATTCTAGATAATCGTCTCTGATATCGTTCCATTGAATTCACCGGTGACTCATTTTAATACCCATGTACCTAACTTTATGAAAAATACAGATAAGCATTGAATACTAGATTGTACATTCTCGGAATAACGAAAAGGGGGATATTTTTGTTCATCGATACTGTCAATATTCCTTATCTCACTCAGCAAGTACGTATGTAAGTATATTTCACCAGAAAATGGCAAACGCCGTAAGATTATAAAAATATGTAAACTATTTTTTCTAAATAAGACGAGAAGATTATATTGGAAACTTAGCTATTGAATTTGGGTGGGATTTGTAGTATAAAAAACGATTCTTTCATAATATATCGACAAATTATAATCTAATCAAGATTTATTACAATCTTACGGAGTCTTCAATTTTCCGGTGACATTTATATAACATATGTGATAGACTAATGGTAGTTAAAAGTGCCGCTTGCTCGAAGGCCAGTTATAATTATAAGATTAAACGAACTTACCTTAAGTGAAGTTCTATCTTAATTATACGAAGCTCCTTGTCCGAGACGGCAGTCCCAAAAACCCTCCCACTAATACTCATTGAGTATTATCCCAGTATTAGGGTTGTTCATAAACCTGTCTTCAAACGTAATGACAAGTAGAGATGTGACACGAGGAAACTAACTTTTTTTTTTTTTAGCTTTAAAAATTGTGACTTGGCGCTGGTACAAACAGCTTACTACACGTTAAACCGTCTCGGACAAGGAGCTTCGTATAATTAAGATAGAACTTCACTTAAGGTAAGTTCGTTTAATCTTATAATTATACTCTCTCCTTGTCCGAGACGGTTTAACGTGTAGATGTTTGAAGTTAGGTTGTGAATAACCCGATTTGGTAATAAAAAATATCTATGTATTAAATAATATATGGTATATTATATTATCCAAAAAATAAATGTATAAGATTAGTTTACATTAATTGGTAACAAAGCAAGGAAAATGATCAGCAACTTATGTGGTAACAACACATAGACAATAATCAGCAATTTATGCGGTAACACAAGAAAATATAATCAACAATTTATGAGGTAATAACAGTGTTACATATCACACTACTAAACTCAGATGTATCTTGGTTGATAGGTCTATTGTAATGCCTAGCAAAAATGGCAGAATTTTGAGACCACCCTGCAGCTTTTCTAATTACATCAATACTGACACCAGATCTGTTTGCAGCCGATGTTGATGCATGTCTGGTGCTATGGGCTGTGAAGATGGTGACATCAATTCCTGCTTCTTTCAACATCAGTTTGATCCAACGGCTTATAGTCTGTGTTGATGCATTTCTATAAGGTTTCTTGAATGTAAGAATTAATTCGTCTGTACTGTTCCTTATAGAACTTGTCTGATCGATATAAGATTGAATGGTTTTAACAGGACAAATTTCTTTCTTCTGGGTGAAGGTTTTTAAGTGAAACATTGGTTGGATGCTACCTCTTCTGGATGTTTTGATTATACCAGGTATGTATATTTCTACACCACTGTCAGTGAATTTCATATTTGATATCTTTATCATTGACAAGGTTTGAACACGATGACCAGTAGTTAATGCCAGTATAGTGACCAATTTTTTGGTTAATTTTTCAAGTGTTACCTCCTCATTTGGGTAGCACCCTGCTAGATAATTTAGTACTATGCCTGGGTCCCATGTTCTGTCATACTTCGGCATTGGTGGTCTTGACCGAAAGATTCCTTTAATGAACCGTTTTAGCCTGTCATCAGATCCGATTTTGGGTCCCATCAGGAGGGATAATGCAGACCTGGTAGTGTTTATTGTTCCATATGATGCTCCATTTTGATAACACTTGGTTAAAAAACTCAAAATGTATGGAATAGATGCCTCATAAGTGTCTAAACTATGCTCCCTGCAGAACATCCACCATAATTTTAGGGATGAATCATATTGTCTGAATGTATTTATTGAAAGTGAGTTTAACATCACATTTAGTGCAGAGCTTGGTGTTCCACGCCTTATGAACGTTTTGCTGACAGCAGCCCTGCAGCCAGGGTAAGCTGGTGGTGCAGGGGATGGTATTCTCCAGTCCCTCTGACATTATTTTCGTCCAGCGGAGGGCCAATTCAGGTCGGATAGGATCACCGAACTCTTCTTTTTCCTCTCCTTCTTTTCCTAATGCGAGTAAAAACTCCTCAGGGAGTTGGTCATTTTCTGAAAAGATTATACTTTATTTAGAAAAGGAGTGAAATGTCTATCCGCTCAGTGATAGCGCTTCAATAAATGATATATTACACAGTATTATGTCTAGGAGCATTGTCTAACCGCGAGGTGATAGCGCCTGCTCGATTTTAGATTTGTTAGGTAGTGAGACACTGTCTATCCACTAGTGATAGCGCCTGATGTCAAAATATAATGTTCATATAGGTTTAATTAGGTATACTGCCCCGGCGTTCGAAGTTTAAATCAGTTAAGTATGTACTTATTCCAAAAATAAATGTACGACGGACCTGTATAGTTGTTGGCTTCTGTTTCATTGGCATTGATACTCGTAGATTCCTCCATAACCATGGTCTCCGTTGCCGATGGCGGCGGCGGCGGCGTATATTGTCGTGAAGATGGACGGCATGGTGATTCGTCTTCTGAATCTTGAGACAAATTCTTTAATTTGTCTTCAAGTTTCCTAATTTTTTTCTTCAGGTAGTTTGCGTCTTTATTTTTCCTTTTTCCCATTTTTACTTCCAAGTAACTAACACACACTGTTCTTAAAACTTTCAAGAAAGCAGGAAAAAACCGTTAGAAAAAAGTTGTAGTAAATCATTCGTTCATTCGTGGGGAATGTGGGGATGCGAACAGAACATAGTGAAAAAAGAAAATTTTTGGTCGTTTAATAGATAATCTGTATTTTGATCTGTATTATTAACCGGTACCCGGAAGCGGACATGCATTGTTTTGTTTGAGATAACATTCGCATACAATTTTAGGTCAAACATCGATTGTTTATTTTATCGTACTTAGGATATCTAAATCCTATGGGTATAGTAGTTATAATTTCAAAACGTACCTGTAACGATGAATCCAGCAAGGATTCAATATAATATTTACACAACAAACCTTGACCTTGAGTGAGCCGCACATCATATTTGTTGTTTGTTTATCAGAGAACACTATATAGTTTATTCGTAATACGCAACACCATGTAACACTTCATAATAACACTGATATAATATTGTTTTAAGCTATTATTACCGTACAGAAACAATAAAAATAACATTTTTATCACGAGGACTATGTGACAGCGCTGCACAAAAAACCGTAATGGCAAGTAGAGATGTGACACGAGGAAACTAACTTTTTTTTTTTTTAGCTTTAAAAATTGTGACTTGGCGCTGGTACAAACAGCTTACTACACGTTAAACCGTCTCGGACAAGGAGAGAGTATAATATAGGTACGTTCCGTAATGAGGCTACTGGGCTGCCTAGGCTGGCTACATAAATGTAGATGTTTAGACTAGACTACACCACTCCCGTATGCCGCCAGCCCGCCAAGTGTATTATGCGTTGTAACAATGTTGTATTTAAACAGTGCTAGTCGTTTCAGTAGTCTAGCGTTGTTATGATTCAGTCGTTTCTGTTTTATACAACCAGATGTAATGCTGGTCATATGCGAGTGCAACACAAGAACAGACACTGGCATAAATGACGTAGGTTTACTACCTACTTGGTACTGATAAGTTTCGTTACCATCTCCGAGCTGTCCAAGAACATTACCTCATCCGGCCCCTGCCTGCCTGAGTGACACAAACAAATTCTCATGTCCCTTGATGATAACGTCGTATTCGTCGTATCGCAGATAACGTAAGGTTTGCAACACCTGGCCCATATTCGTCCGTAATCGCGCTGCTCTGATATCACCGGTGTAGACAAAGCTTAAAGTTTAGTCTTCTTAGTGCTAATGTTATGTTTGGGCACGCACCGCGCACCACCGCACTTTAAATTAAACCGTGTAATGAAACTGCTCCAATTTTGACAATCACTGACTGATTTACGTTGTATTCGTGCCTCGTCATAAGGAAGTTATTTTATTTATCAACTGTGTCTCTGAAGTTATCGTAACTCGTGCCGAAATGTCGGAAAGAACGGAACAACTTAACTATTTATTAGACAGGTATTAATTTGTATTTCTTTTAAATTTATCAGAAAAACTGCGGTTTCTTAGTATTCATTGAATGATGCGAATGTTTTGTATGTTTGTAAACAATGCTCACGTTGCAGGGTTTCCCACAGTTCTCTTGGCACTTTCCATCATTATCTAAATACCTATCTATTGCCTAGAAAACCTTTGATTCCGTTGAGAGCAAGAAAATAATAGACAACCGTGGCAAAATATTGTGCTAGCACCCCTTAGGATTTGTAAAAGTTTTGTGTCTCTAGTCACTACATAGTATGTAGAGAGATAAACAAAAATATTAACACTCCTACGTAATTGTAATAGATTCTACGGTGTGATTGTTGCAATGTCATGTACTTTATATTTTGTAATCCTAACCACATCATCGGGAAAATCACCGGATGTTGAAAAAAATATTTCAATCATACATAATATTCGCCAGATTATTTCGAAAGAGACAAACGGAAAAGTAACAAACTTATGTGACACAGTTTTAAAGGACCATTTGTATGTACTAAGTAGGCTAGTCGACATTCAAACCATTTATCATAGCGAAGTTTGTCGTGACTGCTCTGACGGATACCCATATCGTGGAGCTTCAAGTTCTGCATGCAAAGTTACGAGAACCCCTAACCTATATCTTGAAGACATTTCAGTTTTATAAATTCATAAGTACATTCTTAAACAGTGCTTGCTTCGAATAGATTTGATAGTTGGATATAAAGCTTGGCATTGAAACAAACTGCCGCAACTTGAGCTGTGTTGGAAACATAATGTTTTTTCCTATAGGATTATGTAATGCCAGTATTATTTATTCACGAATTACAAAGAAACATAATCCAAATGTCAGTGACGTTGATATTCTCGAGCAGGAGATGTTTCTTGACCCATTTGCTGGTGCGTCCAGCGTTTTATACCTTGCCAAATACCACCCCAACTTATTCAAATTTCTACCACTGCACCATATTGATAATATTTTTTTTTTATCGATTTTTAGTTGCCATTATTTTTCCTGTGCGTTTCATAAGAATATGAAAGTGACAGCTGCGCATTTTCCCAGACCATTAAGTAGCGAAGTCTTAGTAGAAAGTAATATCTGCATTTCTGCAACAAACTATTAATTGATTAACCATAAATACACTTTTAAATTAACAATTAAAAATTACGTCTTAATTACCAAGCTAACGTTCATTTGTACACTTGGTATAAGGAAAACTGGTAATCCTTGAAATGATAATTACTTATTACTAAATGAATATGAACTCATGGTATGAACTTCCTGATGGTAACGAAATATTTCACAGTATCAGTACGAGTATGACTGATGACGGTCACAACTCACAAATCACAAAAGTCTTATGTAGGTATATTCTTCTTCGTCGTTCGCTCACTGCTGAAGATCGCGACTACATACGACGCGTCTCCAAGACATGCGGTCCTCTGCAGCGTGGACCGCTCCGTACATGCTGCCTCCATCTGTAACAGCCTTCTTCTTGGCATCGGACCATCTTGCCGGTGTCCTACCTTGAGCGCGTTTTCCTTTGACCGCTTGTACGAACGCATAATATGTCTGAAAAGGCTGAGGGCACGCTCCTGGCATATTACAGAAAGGCGTTTGGTGATGTTGAGTTCTACCCGTATGGACTCATTCGTTCTCATGGAGCTCCATGGTATACGAAGAAGTCTTTGCCAAACCCACATTTCGAAAGTGTCGGATCTTTCTGCGTTCGCGACTTTTTATGCACCTTGTTTCTGTTCGATACAAAAAGATTGAGGATACCAGTGAATGAACCAATCGTACTATTTTGTTCTTTCGGATGCCACGGGTCTTCCAAATTTCTCCCCAGATTGGTCATTGCACTTTTGGCCATACCAGTCCGACGGCGGATTTCTTCAAGGCAGCACTGCCCTCACTAGTGGATACACGAACTCATCGACTTTCTCATACCCGTCAAGAGAATTGGAGCTCGGGAGAACTTGAACACGGTCTACCACCATTACTTTGGTCTAGGCATGGTTGACCTTAAGCCCGAGCTTAGCGCCTCTACTTCTAATGTATACTAATACTAAAGACTAATATGACTACAGATCAAAGAGCTAGAAGATTCGATAGCTACTTTGGGTTTCCTGAAAAACATGCAGTGTGAACCATACCTAGGGTGCTAGCATATATGTCTATAACTGGAGGTTTTTGAAATACTTACATCTGGGGAAAAAAGTTTTAAGAGAAGATTTAGTATTTCGTATCCAAGCAATGCGCTACATCTGAACTGTCAGTTCTGTTTCAAAAGGTTTCTGCCTTTTGAAACAGAAGTGACAGTTCAGATTCAGATTACACCAGTAATTTATCAAATATTACATGAAGGTATTGCTTTCAGGAGGCAAGAGTCAATGTACGCGATGACGGGACTGTACGCGGAGTCGGGATGCGCGGAGGCAGGCGACGAGGCCGGGCCCAGCACGCCGCCGCACCCATCGCACCCGCCGCGGGAGTCCGTCAAGTGCCACAGCCGCAACCCTTCGGCCGGCGTCTGCGACAGGTACCTAAAGAAAAGATAATTATAATCTTATTTAAGTTATTTATTCTACAGCCTGATGATGACTAGTATTAGCATTTCGCGACCTCTTCCAGGCAACTTGGATTGGACAGTGATTGTCTCCAGGCAGAACAGCCCCATTTCAGGCACTGGAGTGCCTGGATGTGAAATGGGGCTGTTCTGTCATTGTTGTCTTGTAAGACCGGCGATAAACAGCAACGACAGGAAACAGTAGATGTGACACTACTCGTTCTTTTACATTTTTGTCGCCTGTACGGCCTCATGCCTATATCTTTCATGTTAGCACGAACTATTGAGCTGATGCCGTGTTCAAAAAGGAAGAACTTACTACCGTCATTGCTGTAGGCTATTTTATTCAACTACCACCCACTGTCTCACCAACTTTCTCCGTTTACTGTAACCCGAAACTGAGTTAACATTGTATTTTAAAGCGATGGATATGAGCTCATTGTGCTGATATGACCCCTGATTCGCACTGAAGACACCGGAACCGACGAACTCGTTTAAATTCGACATCAGATAGCATTACTAACTGAGACATCTCATACTGACAATTTACAACAGTGTTCTCTACGCAAGAAACAGTTGGTACTTGTAATTGCCAATGTCAAGAGTTAGAAGACCCAAAGGAAAATCAGGAAATACCTGGCAGTATATTGACCTGTGCACGCGCCGTGAATAGTTCGATTAATATTCACATCTGCTGTAGTTTTATTCATGAATTAGCCGTAGCATAAATTAATGTAAATTACAGGAACTAACGCGAGTTTTTCATCTGTTTATAGAGATCGCGAGCGGGACAAGGAAAGAGAAAAGCCTCGACAACTGTACCCAGAAATATTAGACATTCCTCATGACGCAAGAGATTGCGGTATCTTGTCGTGGAGGCCGCTTTTCATACAGCAATTTTCTAGTATTAAAGTAAGTCTTAGAAAGTTTAGTGAAATACATAGGTATTTGTAATGTTAGTTTCCAATGCAGTATGAGTACCTCACGTTTGCTTCCTTTCAGGTGTTTGTATTTTTCCTTTCGTTCCTGGTAACGCTGCAACAAGCGTTGAGCTCCGGCTACATAAACTCTGTGATTACCACCATCGAGAAACGCTTCGAAATCCCCTCGAGTCTGTCTGGACTCATCGCGAGCAGCTACGAGATCGGTAACGTGATTACCGTGATCTTCGTATCGTACCTCGGCAGCAGGAGACACATTCCAGTGTGGATCGCAGTCGGTAAGGATCAACAACTAATTGAAACGTCTTATACCTAATCGTCCTATCGCATACATATTGCAAAACCAATCTTATTTGTATAAGTGCTACGCAAGGTCTTTTAGCTTACATTACTTTATTGGCTTTTCGTGTAACCTTGACCTGACCACATCCATCGTTTATTAAAGACCTTTGTTGCTACATTTCATTATGGTGCGAATTCAATAATTTGGCGCAATGTTTACGAGTTTTGTTATTTTAGGTGCCGTGATTATGGGTATCGGTTCCTTAGTGTTCGTCGTTCCGCACTTTATAGCGGAAGTGAACAGCGAAACATTGATGAACAATAAATCCGACGATAACATCTGTCGGCTGCCGCGTGCGCTGGAGCAGGATATGGGCGGCTTGGGACGGCTCTCGCAAGGGCTGCCACCCAGCAACCTGAGGCCTGACAATTGCATTAAGGTTTGTATTTATTTTACAAGCGAGACTAAACCCCAGTTTCTGGAGCAAAAATTTCGTCCCGTAATGGCTGTTGAAATCACATTCAATCACGGCTAGAAACGGCGCGATTGATAATTTGTCTGATTTTTGTGGATTATTTATATGTTCCTCAGTAGGAACATGCAGTCCTATCCTGGACATTCAATTATTTTCCCAAAAAGAAAATAAACGATACGCAAGTATATTATTGGTGATGACTGAAGCAACCCATTTAGCACCTCTGACAATGCTGCTACCATTATAGCTTACCCATAAGTATACAGGTGTGGAGCATTTATCCTGTCCATTAATAGCTCTTATAAAAACCCTATCAGATAAGGAAAGCAGGACGTGTTCCTAATGTCATGCTCATGACTAATGTCTTCCATGAATTGGCAGAGTTCCCCGAGCACCTTCATGCCAGTGATGGTGTTCATAGTGGCGCAGCTGCTGCTTGGCTGCGGAGGATCGCCCCTGCTCACCCTGGGCACCACCTATGTGGACGACCACGTGCGCCCGGAGTCATCCAGCATGTATATTGGTAAGTCACATAAATTTAGGTAAAAGAAGAACGAGTAGAAAGAAAGAAAATATAAACAGAATAAAAAAACTTTAACTTTGTATAACATTATAAATGTTATCGGAAAATTGCAGACACCAGACAGCAGATGTATTATGAATAAATCGTTTCGTATACAATAAATCCAACCCAAGTTCAAAAGTTTCCAATATATCCGTGTTTTATTAAGATAAAATAGTTTACAATTTAACGCGATATTTTACAATCCTACGGCGTTTGCAATTTTACGGTGACATAAATACGAAACTAACTCTGTCTGTTTGTTAGTTAACTCTTCACGTCTTTACGACTGAACTGATTTGTATGAAACTTGGTACAGGAGTAGACCATGCCCTGGAATAGGACATAGTATCTTTTTTGTCCCGGAAGTGTCTGTCCTTGGGATAAATTTCGATATTGGCGCGGGCGAATAGTTATCCTACTAGTGGCTTATAGTATCTCGGGAATCTAGTAGTTTATACGGCAGAAGAAGGCGAACCAAATCATTTAGAATAAGACGACCAAACGATGCATGTTTATGTGGGAAACTTCAAAACACTAAAAGTCTTGTTGTTTTGTATCTAGACGAACAATATGCAAATACCACAAGAAAAGGTAGCTGGGATGAATTGTTTGAATTGAATTGTTATTCGTTTAATAGGTACCTATGCCAGTGCAGGTTAGTCCTTCGTATAGTTTTATAGCATCACGATTAAGTTTGACCGTGCTGGCAAGTCGTGCGGCAGTCTAAATGTATTCTGATGACTCATGTGGTTTGTTCTGCGTGGCCTGGCTGCCAGCTAAGGAATTAGAAGGCACCTTCTCACTTTTTTCCATCATATACTACTTGGATGACGTTATTGTACCAACACTCGGGAGCCCGTGGCTAAACAATAACAGCCGCACATGTCAGTTTAGCAACGGTTAGGATGGATGACCATCTTGAGGTACCCAAAATTCCTCCGTTCCCGGAAAGCACGTTAAGCTATTGAACCCAGCTGTCATTTTTGAAGATCTTTAACAGTCTTTACGGATAGTCAAAGGCCTGACAGCAGTCACGACTTACCACTGCCAGGGTTGCGGAATTTGTTCGAAAGAGTCACCACGGCCCTGGAACGCAAAGGGCTTTAGAAGGAACACGGATGGGTTTTAGTCAGTAAGAGTCTGACACGCCCTTCCGCTCCGCCCAGAGCGGAAGAAATCATTTGATGATTGCCCATCCTTAAAAAAAAAAAAAGTCGGACTTACCAAGGGGTATCGTGTTTACCCAGTTACTGGGTTGTCAAAGTCAGATATAACCATCATCATCATATCAGCCGAAAGACGTCCACTGCTGGACATAGGCCTCCCCGAGGGGGGGAGGGGGTTGCCATAATCGCCACGTTTGACAGGCGGGTTCGCGATCGCGGTGTAGCTGTTGCAATGTACAGAGAATGCTGCTACCCATTCTCTGGTGAGTCCCTTAGTCGCCTCTTACGACACCCACGAAAAGACAAGGGATGGTGCTAGGGAGGTCAGATATGCAGTCACTCAATGTAAAATACTGGTACTCAACTGCATCCGATTAGACTCGGATCCGGTTAGTACCAGTATTTTATATAGTTTGGAAAAAGGCAAGGCAGATGATGATGTTATTGTAGCAATAACATACCTACGTACGCATCTCTCACGTGTATAGTCTAGTAGTGGCTAGTATTCTTCCAAGCCAGTGTTTATTGAATCGTTAAACAACAAGCAGTCAGCGTTTACAAACACGCCACAATGAAGTCACGGCTGCTGTCATAATGCTCAGCGCTGCGGTGGCAGACTGGCCGCAGATCTCATAAATTATTATCACCCTTTGTTAACATTGAAACGACTTCAATAGTATTGTGTCGTGACGCTTATTATACTGTCCGCGTGTCCACTTCGTATCGCTACGGTCGTTCATGTCTTTATCGCCATGCCATCGCAGTGGCGGTGTCCCCTCACATAAACTGTGCATAAACCACATACACGAGCCACTGAACTTCATTAAAACCAACACACACCTTTAATTACAGCATTCACTAGAAGTAAAAGCATTTTTTTATGTTTACAAACACTGAATGGAACAAAACTAGTACAACAATTTATCAATCAGTGTTATCCTTAATTTCAGTGTTTATAATTTCTAGCAATACCAAAATTTGGTATTGCTAGTGTGCTAGATAATGAACACGTTAACGTTATTATTTATATAGACGCCAGCACATCAAGCTACAACTATGTGTCAAATTTCTTTTACAAATTTTCAATTTTATCGCTGAAGCATTAGGTTCAAGGTTGATTGGGAAAATTTGACAGTTTCGGGTAGCTTGATGTGCTGGCGTCTGTCTGTACTATGCAGTGGAGCATGCGACTAAACGCAAACTTTACGTCAACGTAGTAAACGTTGACGTTTGCGTCGTTATCGAACTATGAACATAATGCTTACCTACAAAAGACCCAATTAATATGAATGTTTTGAATCGAGTACTGCTCGCCGCACCTATTAATGGATCACACGATTTAGCTATTACGGTTCACCTACTACAGTCATGTAGATATGAAACATTATCGTGGACACTTACACGCCTGTCTCGGTACTATAGGTGTGTGATTCATCCACACGGGTCGCTATAAAACTGCAGGATCCATTTATTAAATGAATTCACGTGAAAGGTCGATGATCCCGAACATGCTCTTTGTGATGTTTGTATAGAATGTTCTAGAAAGATAAACGGGTCATGCATGGACCGGACAGGTTGTGGCAATCGTCGGTTTTAGTTTGTTTTTTAGACAATGGAGTGTGGTGTTGACCACAGCTCCTTTCTTGAACATAGTCCATCAAAGTGACCCATAAACTCGAATTTTGAATGTAGGGAAAATTCCGTTTAAAAGGGGCCCGTTAAAACATGGACTTACTACCTACTTAGTCATGAGTCTCATTCATTAGTCGCAACTAAACGGCCCAATCACGATTTTCTATCCTAATGTGATTTATTCATAATAATGGAAATATGGTAGGTATGTAATTTTGCAGCTCAAAGCCGAAATTGATATTTAATATGCACATAATAATTTATTCAGAACATAAAAAGAAGGCCATGACCCTTCAACCTTATAAATAACGCCTGTCCCACACACCCTAACATGAAAATCAGAATATCGGGCTTGGAGCGTCGCGTTGAGCGTCATATTGAAAACATTGTGTTAGGACTGGCACGACAAAATGCCTTGAACATTAACCGTAGCAGTGGGCCCGCGTCCTTGACCCACTTCCTATACCACCGGCATCATAGCCGATGAACTTATAGGTACTATCCTGAAAAAAGCCGTTTCTGTAAGCACATAACCTAACCTAAACAATGCCATGTAACATAGCTACGCTACGCTTTAGATAGGTAACCTACCTGCATATTTTTTTCTGTTGCCACCGTTTTCTTTTGATATCAATCAAAGACAAATGTTCGTTGTTTTTTAAATATTTTATTTTCTGTCAGCCCAGTTCGTTGTAGTGTCATCGAGGGGAGGGGTTTTAATAAAGCCCTTCACGTTAAGACTCCTATGGACGCGACCTGGATTGGAGAACCACTCGTATCGTCAGAAGGAGGTCTATATCGATCGATTTATATCCGCCTTATTTTATAATGAAAGGCGGTGTATTTTTAACCGCTTTGTTTGAGATTTCATGTCGTCGAGGTTCAGGTCAATGCTCAGCTGGGTTAACCGACGGCTCCCATATATCTGTTGCACCCAACACTGGCCGCATAAAAGTGAATGAAATTATGGAAGCGAGAAACACCAGCACGTAATGTTTTCATAACACAATCTTACGTCACACAGCATACATACTGCTACGCCGCTACTGCCATTAATTTCTGTAATGAGTATATTTTTTTCCGGTCGATTTTATCAGTGTAATATAATGTGAACGCCCAAATCGACTTTGAGGTTGTGAATAATCTCTAGTAAAGTAAATGAAGCGTATGAAAATGTTTCTCACGCGAACCGATTTGGGGGACCATAAGTCATTGATATTAGCGGTGGAAGCCGCGCCATTTGCAGCCGCGCAAAACAAGAGTGACCTACTTTCCCGCAATATCGGCGCGCCGGCTGCCGGCTGCACTTACTGCTTGACACATTACCCGCGTCACAAAAGGACAATGCGGTGATATGTTATCTTACACGCCGCTTCTGATTGATAGGACCTAATTGTTGGTTGCATAATGCCAAACAAAATTGATAAAACACTCACCTATATTTCGTCAATTAACATAATCGTGTTAATTGCATCATACGATTACTTCATTATTTAATTAGGTTGTTTGGTGATTGGGCTAAATAAGCATTAATTTATTTATAGGATGTATGTACAGCATGGCGGCATTCGGTCCAGTACTTGGATTCCTGCTCGGAGCATACTTGCTGTCTTTCCACATGGACTCATTCTCAGGCACCATCATCTCAATTGGTGAGTGACTTTATTACCGAGCATCTTTAGGGCGAGTTTTTTGATCCGTAAACCAATGGTAAATAATTATGGGTACCCTAATTTTCCGATTTGCGTTTTCATCAATATGTCGCAGCCAAATCGTATAACACGCCGACGTAATGTAATGCGGCTACCTCACGTTCAGCCGAACTTAGATAAAGCTAGAAGTTAGGTTCCTTTAAACACCCTGCAGACAGAAATAGAAGCCGTCACACGGTTACCCTATTCTAAAATCGGTTGAGGTTCTCCAACGACTGCGCAGCGCCATCGCTGCGCAGACGCGACGTCTACGTCGCGACAAACAAAGCAGTGGCAAACGTTAACGTCGCGTTTTTTGGCAACAGGTACAATCACGCCGTCCCGCTCTGTCCATGTGGGCGCGGGCAGTTGTCGCTGCGCAGACGTTGGAGAAACGCCAACGCTCGTAAAACGCCAGTGGGATAGCGGCCTTAGACGTTGACTGTTATCGATGACGCCGCTTTGTAGAACGTATCGCCACCACAATCGGGCGGAACCTAAGGTTAACCCACATTACATTACATTACAGCGGCATTTTTCGGCGTGTTACACGATATGGAAGCGACAAATATTTGACTTGAGTAATGGTTAAATAAACAATGATTAGTTTAAAACTATAAGTTAATAACTATCAATTGACCGACAATCGCATTTCAACGAATTTTTATCGAAATTTCAGCCATTGGTTGAGTTAATTAGGGTTAAAAAAAAACTCGCCCGTAGTTGCACATTCACAACCGAAACGCTAACAATGGTACTTGGAAGATGCGTCAAACAGTTTTTTTTTTTCTTGGAGACTTTTGTACTTACTCCTACAAAATTTTCCTTAACATTTATTTCAGATCCAGGTGACCACCGTTGGGTCGGCATGTGGTGGGGTGGTTTCTTACTATGTGGGTTCCTTCTGATACTCGTCGCCATTCCATTCTTCTCGTTCCCGAAAGTGTTGGTCCGAGAAAAAGAGAAGATCAGGCTGGTGGAGAAAGCCGCGGCCGCCAGTGGAGCATCTACGTCTAAGACACCGGCGAAACCGCAGACAGATATCAAGGATACTGGCTACGGGAAAGATATTAAAGGTAAAAACACAACATCCTATTCCGTAACAGTGATTCCCTTTAAATTATCATAGGTCATCATGGCTGAGTATCCAATTATGTGATGGACTTGAAACCGAACGCGACTTGCAACCCCGGTTTCGCAAATGTGATCTTCCATTAGGGAATTCAATAGCAGCACGACGTCTGCATTTGTTATTTAGTTAAACTGGTAAAACGTGTAATAACGTGTGCCTCTGAAATAAAGGAAGAGACACTAGAGCTCAGTCTTGAAGTTGTAAAATAACCATGTTAACTCGTAACCCGCAGACATACCGGTTTCGATGTGGCGCCTTCTCAAGAACCCGGTGTACGTGGTGACGTGTCTGGGCGCGTGCATGGAGCTCATGATCGTGTCTGGCTTCGTGGTCTTCCTGCCCAAGTACCTCGAGACGCAGTTCAGTCTCGGCAAGAGTCAGGCTAGCGTATTTACTGGTAAGTTATATTATTTTAAAGCTCTATGAGACACTCCCTGGAACAGGTCCAACAGTGGGATGGAAACATTATATGCTCATTACATGACAGAGCCCTTTTTATAAGTACTTACCAACTTTTCATGAAGTAGCCTATAACAACCTATCCCATCTATCTCTGTACCAACATTCATCAAATTTGGTTCGGCGATTTAGCCGTGAAAGCTAATTTTCGCATATAATGTTAATTATGATATGCCTCAAAGTAGTCAGTTGAGGTACAGAGTTGTTTTGAAAATACTCATAAACAGTGTCCAACAAGAGATCCGGTCAAGTTATAAAACTCGCAAGACATATTAATACAAATTATACTCTTTCAGGAAAAATCCCTCTGATCTTTTAACGTTTTAATTGAAAAACGAAACGATGAATGAGATTTTAAGTAATCAAACATCGCTCGCCCATTGTTTCCAATCTGTACCGAAGACGAAAAGAGAATAAAGGATAATAAAGCCACTATTACTTAGGCTATGTAGCAAGAGCGAATTTATACACAATGTCTTAATCTCAGCGGAGCATCATATGCCGACACTGTTTGCGTCACCTATATCCGCTCATCTTGTGAATTAATCGGTTTCAAATGTATTGTACTGGTATTTAGAACACCTTCTAACACCTCCTCATGTTGAATAATACGAGACTTCTTAAAGATAAACTATTTTAAGGGAATAATAGATAGTATAATATCACAAGGCCTGACAAATGAATTGTTGGCGTACCGCGTAGGTAAAGAATAATGCTGATCTCTTTCTCCTATTATAATATTTTCCATCAATCACGTTTTGCGAAACAGTTTGGTCTGTTCTTACCCAAGAACCACAAATGTCTGGTCGGAGCGTTTACTGACTGTATCCTAAATATTTTTGTGGTCTATTAACTGGTCCAGTCTTTAGGAACGCTAATAAATAATCATCTAGCATCCTGCTAATGTTATAAATGTGAAAGCATGTTTGTTTGTTAATCAATAACGACTCAACGGTGTAACGGATTTCGACGTGGGACACAGGTAGACAATAACATGAATAAAAACGCAGTACTCGTATTCGTCTTTAGAACGTATGACCCAGCTGTCATTTGAACATTTTTGAAAGTCATTAGATGCGGGGGGTATTCAGATGCCCGAAAATCTGACACAGGTCTTGCCAAGGGAGTTATCCAGTATTACCAAGTTACTACCTTGTGGAAGTTAAATATGCAGTCGCTCCGATTAGACTAGAAGCCGAATCAGATATGGTTGGCAATGGACAAGGCAGATTGATGAAAATCTTTGTTTGCGCAGGTTCCATAGCGATCCCGGGCGCGTGTATCGGCATCTTCATGGGCGGCTGCCTGCTGAAGCGGCTGGAGCTGCGGCCCAAGGGCGCCGTGCAGTTCGTTCTCATCTCCAACACCATCTGCCTGTCCTGCTACGCGTTGCTGTTCTTCCTCGGCTGCGACAACATCAAGATGGCGGGCACCACCATACCTTACACTAATCACACGTATGTGTCTTTGTTTCGTATTAGCGGCCCACCTCGGCTTTGAGCGGGTTATGGATAGAATAATAAATAGCCTTTATCCATCTGAACCCCAAACTGTGCCCCGTGCCCGTGTGTGCGTGGGCATGCGTGAAGAATTTTACAAATAGGTGCAGTTGTTTCAGAGATTATCCTTCATATAAACACGAACTCACAAAATTCGCACTCTGTCTTTATAAAAGTGGGCACGGTTTCGAATCCCACTGGGCACGGGTTCGACCCGGACTGAAATAGATCCTTCAGTGAAACATAGTGGCGTAGTAGCAGGATAGATCCTTTCAATTCTGAATCTGTGTAAGCATACGTTCCATTGTTAAATGTATCTTTATGAGAATGGATAGTCAGCAGCAGGTGATCCTGGGCGATTGAGTTATAAATTCAATAATATTATTACTACGAACCAATATTATTGCAGCAATACATATTCATCATAACTTCTTCCACCATCTACAGCATGATTATTTATTTTAAATTGGCGCCTTTTTAACCTTGTAGCAATGTGTATTGTTAATTTTATTGTCCTGTGTTTTCAAATGTGCAATGATTTGTCCAGAAACCTGGAGCCGTTCAAGGTGAACCTGACAGCAGCGTGCAACTTCAACTGCCTGTGCACGGAAACGGACATGGAGCCGGTTTGTGGAAACAACGGCCTAACGTACTTCTCGCCGTGCCACGCGGGCTGCGCCGCCTTCTCCTCGCGCTCCAACTTCACCAACTGTGCATGTGAGTTAGCGTTATGTTCAACAACGGCCTCACGTACTTCTCGCCGTGCCACGCGGGCTGCGACGCCTTCTCCTCGCGCTCCAACTTCACCAACTGTGCATGTGAGTTAGCGTTATGTTCAACAACGGCCTCACGTACTTCTCGCCGTGCCACGCGGGCTGCGACGCCTTCTCCTCGCGCTCCAACTTCACCAACTGTGCATGTGAGTTAGCGTTATGTTCAACAACGGCCTCACGTACTTCTCGCCGTGCCACGCGGGCTGCGACGCCTTCTCCTCGCGCTCCAACTTCACCAACTGTGCATGTGAGTTAGCGTTATGTTCAACAACGGCCTCACGTACTTCTCGCCGTGCCACGCGGGCTGCGACGCCTTCTCCTCGCGCTCCAACTTCACCAACTGTGCATGTGAGTTAGCGTTATGTTCAACAACGGCCTCACGTACTTCTCGCCGTGCCACGCGGGCTGCGACGCCTTCTCCTCGCGCTCCAACTTCACCAACTGTGCATGTGAGTTAGCGTTATGTTCAACAACGGCCTCACGTACTTCTCGCCGTGCCACGCGGGCTGCGACGCCTTCTCCTCGCGCTCCAACTTCACCAACTGTGCATGTGAGTTAGCGTTATGTTCAACAACGGCCTCACGTACTTCTCGCCGTGCCACGCGGGCTGCGACGCCTTCTCCTCGCGCTCCAACTTCACCAACTGTGCATGTGAGTTAGCGTTATGTTCAACAACGGCCTCACGTACTACTCGCCGTGTCACGCGGGCTGCGACGCCTTCTCCTCGCGCTCCAACTTCACCAACCGTGCATGTGAGTTAGCGTTATGTTCAACAACGGCCTCACGTAATTCCCGCCGTGCCACGCAGGCTGCGCCGCCTTCTCGCGCTCCAACTGTGCTTGTGAGTTAGTGTTATGTTCAACTACTACCGACTTCAGAATAAAAGCAAAGCCTGAAAATGGGTTATTGTACCCATTGTTGATGGGTAGTTGAATCGCTAAACTAAAATCGACTGCTCCGACATTTAGGTGTGCACAGTTCGACAAAATCTACTGTGCAGCTATTTCTTTTTTTCCGTTGTATAGTAAAAAAGCATGCATAAGCTCCTCAAAGTGTTCGTTGATCTCCCATTATAATTACAAAGTTTGGTAGACCATAAGCCCCCAGTATAAGTTGGTGTGTGATGTAGGTGTGCACGAGAACAGCCGCGAGAGCATGGCCGGCGTGCTGGGCGCGGCGGGCGTGGTGGGCGCGGCGGCGCTGCGCGGCGAGTACTCGGAGGTCACGGTGGTGCCCGTGGCCACGGCCGGCGCCTGCAACCCGCCCTGCACCACCATCTTCCCCTTCCTCGTGCTGCTGTTCTTCATGACCTTCGTCGTTGCCGTCACGCAGATGCCGCTACTTATGATAGTGTTGAGGTAAGTTCTTTTTAACTGACTTCAAAAAAAAAAGGAGGTTCTCAATTCGGTTGTATTTTTTTTTTTGTTTGTTACTAAAATATTTTTTATATTTTTAACGTGAAAGGATATACGTTCCGATTGGTCCACTAGAAATTTCATCAGAATCGGTTTAGGAGTTTGGTTTTTAAATCAAAATAGCTTAAGGAAATAGAAAACATCCAAGTAAGAACGATAAAAGATAACCTCCTCAAGTGGAGGTTCTCGGATGGCTCCGATCTTCAGTGTTTGTTTGGCGTCGCTCCGCAGTCAATGGCCCACTTCTCGTCTTGCGCCGTATGTCTGTCATCTGTACATGTGAGGACCTTATGGCTGCGTCAGCGAACGGTGTTGCCGTTGCTGAGTACTGGGCCAAACATAAAATTTGATAAGTGTATTTGCCACCGACACGCTAAGAAGAAGTAAACGACATTGCGTGTTTTGCTTTCCTGTGACTCCAGTGGTGTTGTTAGGTACCACTAAAAACTAAAAAAAATACAACCGACTTCCAAATAAAAAAAACACTATAAAGTAAAAAATAACTTTAATTTCGGAAGTCGGTCTTAAAAGACGAAGAAACAACCAAAAAGTCGGTTGTTTTTTTTGTAAAAAAGATTTTGTACAAAAAATATTATTTAACCTTTTGAACGCCACTGTCACGTATAGGTGACAAGCAAACGCGTGCCCTGTACGCCAAACGTCACAAATACGTGACAAAACGTACGGTAAATTTGTGGCTTGGCGTCGGGGGCACGCCGATGCGTTTATGCTCTGGCGTTCAAAAGGTTGGTATTCCTGAACATTTGGAAACTTAGATAGAAACAGTGACTGCTACCCAGCTAATGTAGAAATCAGAGCCATTCCATTTAGTATTCTAAAATACATGTCGTGTTTTTGGGCTTATTTCATACGAACATGAAACAAGCATTCCAAACATTTTTTTAAAATCTTGTGTCAGTTTATAAGGTTATCTGATGTCCATTTTCGCTGACTGACTAATAATTTCTCAAAAATTCTGATTGTTCAGTTTATATCTCTGATAAACAAAAAAAATATAGTGAAGCAGTAAAAAAAAATGTTTTTAGTATTCATGAAACAGTCCAGTCTGTATTGTTAACACTTATTAATTCTGGTTCTTATGTAATTCTGAGGTTAAAACTCTGAGGGGCTAGATAAATAAATAAATCATGCCTTATATTCCAGATCGGTAAGCGAAGAAGAGCGTTCGTTCGCGCTCGGCATGCAGTTCGTGATATTCCGTCTGTTCGGGTACATCCCCGCGCCCATCGTGTTCGGCAACCTCATCGACTCCACGTGTCTGCTGTGGAAGCAGTCCTGCAGCGGTGAGAAGGGCGGCCGCTGTCTCCTCTACGACATCGAGCAGTTCAGATACAGGTACGTAAACAAATGTCCGTCATATTTTATAGACCTGAAAGATATTGTAAAATAATGGTACTTCATTTCTTACAGTAATCTTTATAAACTTCATCTGTTTGTTTAGATACGTGGGCCTGTGCGGCGGTATAAAGATAGTGGCGCTGGGAATATTCATGGCAGACTGGTGGCTGGTGCGACGCCGGCGACACCTAGAGACCTCGCCGCCACTTGACCCGCACAAGGACATTGCCGGATCCATTATCAGTCTCGACAAACGTACGACAACTATCAGTTTAATTCTTCATACTATTAATCTTGTCCCTCAAAAAGGGATGTATTTTTCAACCAATACTTATAAACCATTTGTTTACAGTTTTCGAGGAACTTCCATCTGCGGACAACGCGAGCGGCTTCCGGTCGGGCGTGATGTCCGGCGTGAGCTCGGCGACCACC